>CM032625.1:43878167-43922700 GCA_019097785.1 Fraxinus excelsior | reverse complement strand
ATTCGATTTGATATAAAAGTTAAAATGTTTGATTTTATCAAAAATGAATTGTGTGTTTAAAAGAAGATAGTGGGAGCATTGTCGCATTCCTAATATTATATGTATGAGACATATTAACAGGAAACGACGTCTTTATATTTCAATTGTTGAAATTATGGTTGTTAAATAATTTCTTCATAATAGATATGTGAGATATAGCTTGATCTATAGAGATAGATCTATAAGATTGCTTAACTCATCCAGATCTATATAGATAAAATCTTAAGAAGATTTTATATGGAGAAAATGAACTGGGAGTTCATGGATACATTGATGCTAACTTCTAGTCAGACTAGAATGATAGCATATTTCAATTAGGATATTGGTTTACTCTTAAGCGATATGTTGGAAAGGTTCCAAATCGAAAATCATCGTTGATTCAATGATAGAAGCCTTATACATCACTGCTTTAGAAAGCAACAAAAGTTGTTGTCTGGGTCAAAGTGTTCATTAATGAACTTGGAGTAGTTCTTAACATTGTTGATCACATGCTTCTGTATTGTGATAATAGTGGAGCCATCGTGCAAACGAGGGAACTAAGGTCTCATCACTGATCCAAACATGTGTTAAGGTACTATTATCTCATTGGAAAGATAATACAATGAAATGAGGTAAAGAAAGAATGAATTCCCACGAGTTATTAAATTGTAGATCCATTGACAAAGAGTTGTCGCGGTATAAACATGATTGTCATGTAGACTTTTATGACATAAGATACATAAGGGATTGGATCTAGTGCAAGTGGGAGTTTGTAAGTGTTATGCCCTAGGTCCAATCAACTTTGGACATAAGCACTTTTAATTTATATATATAACCGATGCATATTTATGGCAATATCTATTATTTATGTCAATTAATATTCTAATTAATTAAATAATAGAATCCGTAGATTCAAGTCTTGATGATTTGTTAATCACAAGGAGTTGTGATTGTGAGATACGAATAACATATGACTGAATCTTAAATCGTCCGTGGTCGTATGTAATAACGGGATACGGATATCGTTATTACGGATAGACCATCACGTGTGGCATTCCTTACTTATGAAGTAAGTAGTTGATCTTACAAACTAAAGTGTGGGGACACTTGAATGAACACGTGAATGTTTTGTTATAGAACAAAAAACTTTGGAGACCCGCCCGCCCGAGAGATTCACATGGATAAACTTCTCGAGTCGTCAGTGGTTAATCTCTAAGTTCCGGTAGTGGAAATTGGGTCTTTTGATTGAGGGTTCACTCCATACCGCCTCCCCCGCCTTATGTCGAGGACAGTCATGCTTTGGGTGATCGTCGGCAGATGAGAGCGCATGTTATGCAAGGGTCGCTCTCTTCCTACTGGCATCGTTCGGGTAGTAATCTCTTATGTCTAGAATCATATGAAGGTTGTGAATGATCAATAGAGGATTCGTCACTCTTAGATAGTAAGAGATTATGATCTACATTTCATCCAGTTAAGTTAATAATGAAATCCTTGGCCAAGGTGAACTCATAAGTCGAAAAGGAGTTTTCGACTTACATTGACTTAACAGTAGGATAAAAGATATGATCGATAATTGAGATTGACTCACGTCCATATCTCGTAATTGATCGGATCATATTGACGAAGGGATTATAGTTTCACGGTAAACGAGCAAGTTTGGTTTTGTCATGTCACGTGACATTTCCCGTCACATGTATTGCCCTGACACATTGCTAGATGTCAATCTGGGACGACGAATGTGAATTGATGATAAATTAAAAGGGGTATTTTAATTTATCAATTTTGATTAGATCAAAATAATAATTCACGTCATTAGACATCGTGATCGGGAACCTAATGGGTCACACACAAAAGAGAATCAGAAGAATGATATTTACCAATTAATTAATTGACAAGTGTTGGATAATTAATTAATTGAGTTGCTTATTAATAGGCCCGAATTAATTAATTGGATTAATTAATTCATGGACCGAATTTAATTAATTTGATTAATTAAATGTTGGACCGGGTTAAGTTAAGAGATGGGCCAGCCTGTTTGGACTCATATTAATAGGCTGTTAGGGTTTGAAAAACATAATGGAATTTTCATTATTCTTGCTAGCACGAGAAAAGAAAACCCTAGCCGTCATTCTTATTCTCTGTGTGGATCACCATTGGAGGCTGGACAATTGGACAGCTTGGATTGTAGATCGTGATCATTGGAGTTCGTGAATCAGCAAAAGAGTTTGCAGAATTCATCAAAGTATTATTCTAAACACAGTTTCTATCTAAACACAATGTAGATCCTTGTTTGGGAATCGAAATTGCTTTACTTCCGCTGCGCATGATTAAGTAGGTTCCCAACAGATAGAACCTATTCAATAAATTAAATTGATTGTAACTTTCACCGTGTTACTCCCTTTACGGTGAATGTAACTTTTTGGAATTGGAATTTACACTTAGTAGCTACATTTGTAATTTTTCTTAATCACAGAATTGCGTTAATCGTGTTAAAGTTGTATGTAATTTATTCATATTTTAACTAATACTCCTTGTTAAATCCTATTGCACTATGTTAATTATTGTCGCTCGTACGCAATTATAGAGTACATTAATGTTCATCAAGGATCATAACCTCGCTTACGGTTACATGGATATTATAATTTTAAAGTAGAGATCAAATAAGAAACCCTAAAAACAAAATCCCCTTTTACGGGGGTGGTAGATGGAAACATGGTTACCGTTACAATGAAGGGAGATAAAATAGACACGCTTGTCAGAGTATTTTATACACTTATTCAGGATTTTAAATAATAACATTATGTAATTCTTTTGATGAAATGTAACATAATTTGTGTTATATTATGTCTAATAAGCAAAACTCATGATTTGATGAAGAATTGAAGAAAACAAGCTAAAGATAGAGAAGAATGACAAAATTAAAACTACAGGGGCTAAATTGAAACTTTTCAATAGTCGCGTCGGAACATAACATGAAAGGAAGATGCTACAAATCAATTGGAGGCAATCTAATCTAATACTAGATTAAAAAAGGATAGCTCCGCAACAGTGTTCCCGCCCAAAATCCTAACATTATGTAATTCTTTTGATGAAATCTAACATAATTTGTGTTATATTATGTCTAATAAGTAAAACTCGTGATTTGATGAAGAATTGAAGAAAACAAGCTAAAGATAGGGAAGAATGACGAAATTAAAACTACAGGAGCTAAATTGAAACTTTTCAATAGTCGCGTCGAAACATAACATGAAAGGAAGATGCTACAAATCAATTGGAGATCTAATCTAATACTATATTAAAAAAGGATAGCTCCGCAATAGTGTTCTCACCCAAAATCCCGCCCAAGAATCCCGCCTAACCATTATTATTATTATTATTATTATTATTATTATCATCATCTAATACTATATTAAAGAAGGATAACTCAGAAACAATGTTCCCGCCCAAAATCCCGTCCAATAATCCCACCTAAACCATTATTATTATTATTATTATTATTATTATTATTATTATTATTATATATGTTGTTACCAGACCACTATATTGTACATCGATGTCGATGGACCCAGACTGCAAATGCAATTCCCATTTTTGAACTAATTGTCGAGCCATCGTGGAATAATAACGAAGATATGTAAACTAACATTGCTATCATTAAGTCATATTTTTGTTGTATTTATTTTAATTGTCCGCTTGAAAAAAAAAAAAGAAGAAATTGTTTATGTTAAGTCAAAAAATTGTCCGTTTGAAAGAAGAAGAAAAAAAATTAATTTTGCAATGACTGTTTCTGCAACAATGGTTTTCGCTTCCACGGAGAATGTTGCAAACAAATGGGCCTAATTTGCCCTTATAATCGAGACACAAGGGGCAGGATGCGTGAACTAAACTGGGCCTAGATGTCCTTTTGGAGCCCATCTAAAGACAATCGAATTGGCCCAAAACAGATTGTGTCATGGACTGAATAGTTTGGATAGGTAGGCCATGTCAAGTGGGCTAGTCAGGCAATGTGGTCTGGCCTACTAGAGCCTTTTCATTTTCCCTTTTCTTTTCTTTATTATTTTTGAAAATTAACTTAAATTTTGATTTGGCCTTAATGCTTGACCAAATCGATCACACCTCTAAAGAAGTTCAAAAAAATTTCATGCCATTTCCTCTCCCCCTTTGATCTTGTATTCTCTATTTCAAAAATCAAGCAAAAAGAATTTACTTCGAATTCGAGGGCTCTCTTTATGAAAGTTTAGGATCCGTTTAGTATGTTTGATAGGACAAGACTCAATAGAACTGAAAGATAATGATACAATAAAATTTGTCAGTTAATTCTCAAGTTCGACGTACAAGAAATGTCATCAATGGAAAGGGACTAGGCTTATATTATTATGCACGAGTTAGTCGTATATTCATGTACGCGTGACTTGTGCAAAAACCATTTTTTTAATAAATGACAAAAACATTGTCCTTTATTTCTAAGTTATGTGTTGTCTACTCTTCCTTTTACTCAAATGTTGGACAAATTCGACTAATCATTAGCATTTAATAATGCTTATCTCTAACACAATTCAGATTAAAATATTTGAATAAATTTATTGATGGGTCCACATGGATCCTTTAACGTTTCAGCTCTAAATTGAAATAAATTGTTTTAAAAACAATTCGATTTAAGTCTCGAAAATTAGAATCGCCTTCACACCAAAATCAAGTCCAAAATGTTATTTAATCCCATTAGGATTGTAATCCCAGTCTATGTTACGTTGATACGACATTAAATGATAAGTGGAATTAAATAACTCATTTAATTTCATATTTCATCTAGCGACATCTAGAGTTGCAATCTCAGTGTGGCTACATAAGATTATTCACTTCTAAATTAGTCCGTCGACCTATACTTAATTTTTTTTTTTTTTTTTTTCTCTAGTCCAAAAGTGAAAAGAACAACTTCGCCACATTTTCTTGTTAGGCTAGATTGGATGAGAACGGCATATGGGAACGAAATCCTTGCCAGCTCAAGAGATTGAATCAGAAAGACTAGAGATTTGACACAAATTCTTATCCTCGAACTTTTTTAGTTGGATAAAGCTACTTTACTAAAAGGATTTGACAGAAAACTTAACATAATTGCATGTGACGGTAAATGATTAAATAAAAAGACTGGCTTTATTTTAAACCGTCCAATAATAAATTGTCACGTGACATTAATTCAAATTTCACGTCAACATTGATATTTATGTAGCATGATTTTTCTTTTTAGTTTCACAAAAAACGTGGAAAGTGAATTATTACTACAAGAAAAAACCTAATTGATATACACTTTCAACTTAGATTTCTAATCTAACTCTAGCCTTTTTGACCCATTTGGATTTTGGATAGCCTTGGACATAAAGTTCAACAGCAGGTTAGGATTATAATTAGATTCAAAGAATGTACAAGATATTTTGCTAGTTTAAGATGTTGTTTGGTAGGGATTAAAATCAGATTAAAATTGAAAATATAGTCGTTATTGTTGACTTTTATTAGACGGGTGAGATCCAATAACGGTCATATTTTCAATTTTAATTGAATATTAAGCCGTACCAAACAGGCTCTAAAACATTAGTTCGCATCGAAAATAAGTAAAATCTAAAGACATTTTTAGATTGGTTAAAGTTATCGGTATCAATGCATGTTATTATGCGTACTAAATCAATAAGTCTAGTCAATGATAACAAAACATAAAATCTATCACATCCTCATCGACTGCTGATAGAAACCCAACACGACTTTGCATTATGATAACGGCAAAATTTTGAGCTCGATTTGTAGGTTACGCTCGTGTTAATAACAATATTGGTTCGATTTGTCAAGAATTGGTCCAATCCTAAATGGAATTGAAAAAGAAAAACTTGATAAAACCTTAACAATGAAATTTTTATTTTTTTTTATTTTCTTGATATATATTTTCTCTATATGAATATTTCAGCAAATTGTACTAGATGAATTTTTTCACATAAAGACTTGTTTAATAGTCTACAGTATAAACGTGAGAAGAATTTATAATTCCTTAGGTAGAATTTTTTTCTTTCTTTCTTCAAGTGTCCGACACACGTAACTTTTCGTAAATATTTCGCAATGAAATTTAAATCAATGATATTAGTTACAATCAAGATTGCTCCTTTTCTTGCAACTAAGGATTTCGAGGGTTTATTCCGAAATCAATAACAAGAATCCGAAAAAAAAAAAAATGATCATAAAAAAGGAATATTAATAATGGTTTCTTTTTCTTTCGAGCTCAAATTGGAGTTTGTTTCACAGGACTGGACTTCAGGCTTCTTAGAATTCTACCTATGTATTACTCATATTTTGATAGGGCTGAGACCAGTTAATTCTCACCTCATATCTCACGTTGAGTTATAACTAAAAAAAAGGATGAACCACAACCTTGACGGCCCCCACCTGTTCTGTCCTGGGCCTTGGTGCCGAATCCATATTTCAGGATTCAAACCCTTGAAGCGGCAGTCTCAAGCAAAGTTGGAGTTTTTCAACCTTCCCCTTTTACCACTGAAGATGTGCCGTGGGGACCTCATGTTGAGTTATAACTAATTCAGGTTTTGGATAGCTTATGAGTATGAAAAAGAAAGTATGTAAGGTTATACTTCGACTTACTCGTACTCATAAGAAGTAGATAAGCTTCCCTAAAACTAGGGGCTTCCCCGTCACATGAGCTAGGAGAAAGTATGCAAGCATGCAAAATATGGGTATTTAAGTACGCATTCTTAGCATAACCCAAATGTAATTGAACTCGTACACTTTAGTCAAAAATAATATCTCATATAGATATAGTTACGTCATTTGAAACTCAAAATAATATATATAAATTAAATATTTATATTTATTTATATTCATATATTCAACCTATCGCCAATCTATTACAAAATTATTTTCTCAACTTCTAGATATGCAAAGCATGAGGCATCCTTTTAATGAAGAACATAATGTTAATTCTTTGAACATTGAAAAAGTGGCCTTTACATATGTGGGCCAACATATATAAAATATTATTCATTTTCTTCATCAACCACATTTTAGTACTATATATAACAGCTCACATGTCATATAAAAACATTTGACGGATAAACATTTCCTTCACATAGGATCAAGATTTTATGACAGTTTGAAGTCATTTCACTATTATAGACAAGTCCTTGGGACCTCCCAAATTATTTTGGATCACTTATTCAAGAACCTTCCCTTATAGTACACTTAATAATCGCTAGAATACCCTATTTTTTACTTTATTTTTCTTTCAATTGGGTCAAAAAGGACTTTATTAAATAGTTGAGCTAACCAATGATTGAAATATTGCTATTGCATTTATAACTAGTAGGGTAGTACTATTAAATCTAAACCTCATGTGGGCATCAATGATATTTTGATACTCTTTCATGGGAAATTTCAAAATTTAGAATTGATTCAACAAATTGTTGAAAATTATAAGCTATAAGTTGTTTTTATCTCACAACTCCATGATAACTAGACGATTAGCTAGTAATATGAATTCAACATGATTTAGATACGATCAGTAATACAAAAATTCGATTGTTAACTTCACAAGACTTTCAGAGAATTCAAAAGTGACAAGATCCTAACTATTCTTTATATCTCGAGCTCTAAGAGAACTTGACTATTTCATGTATCGAGCTGTGAAGAAAACTCTAGAATGTGGTGTGAATAATAATTGGCTAATCTACTCGCAGCGAGGATAATGAAGAAAAATAAAGAAAGGATATTATAACAGGTTGAATAATGTTTATACGTACTGATGTGATCCATGATATGAGAGAAAGTTCGGGTAAGGAACCATTAATCGTTGAGGAAGGGCCCAAGACTAGGTCACAAACGAAGTGGGTCAAAGAAGAATGAGACTACTTGCTCAAACCACAGTAGACGAAACATTGATCACATCAAGCAAAAGGATACGTTTCATGTTGGACGTTAGAGATGAAACGAAGTAGGGTAATTTGATTCAAGCAATGAACGAAGAAACTGAGGAACAACCACATATTTGTTCAGGGCATGCGACCCTTTACCGAAACCACATATGAGGACTTCAGTTTGTCTATGCGACCTCATAGATTTTTACAATGCGGTTGCATAGTACAATTTTGGGCGCGGGTTTTTCAAAATTTGTGCAATCTTATATTTTAGTTAAAACTCTATTTTGTGATATATTTTTTCTTATTTTTAAGACTTAATTTCATTTTTACGTAGGTTTTATGGATTTCATATAAATATGACTGATTACATTCATTGTAAAAATACAATTTAAGAGATATTACAAGACATATTGCTTTCTTATCGTTTTTCATTGAATTAATTTTGAATTTATGTAGAATTAAATTCTTGTGGCGTTTTGTAAAGTAATGTTCATAAATTTTTTGATCATGTGGTCAAAATATTGTTATCGATTGTCTTAGTCTTTAGTTCAATAATTTATAGGATCGATTTTTTCAAATATTGATTCTTGACTTTTTTTAAATTTGTTCTAATTTGTCTTGAATTTCAAAATTACTATTTCTCCGTGGGTTCGCATCACCTGCATAAAAAAAGCATTGCCCATACTGCAGCAAAGAAGGGATGCCATTTTATCTCTAGCCGCTTTGACAATTATTGTTAACATTCATGAATTGGGACCAGAAGCAACTTTTCAATCAATCATTTTTTTTCTGATCAACTTTTCTTTCAATTCAATTTTATAATAAAAATATGTACACCTTAAAATTTGTGTGCTCATTCTTTTACTCATTTTCGTCCATATAGTTTTCAATAAAATAATATTTTCAATTACATCAATAATTTTTCCTTATTTTTCACTCACACATTCTCCATCAATTTACTATTCCAGAATACATTTTTTCAAAATAATATACTTATGTTCGACACCAATTTTTTTTTTCTGTTCTCATTCTCATTCTTTTTCTCTTTTTTCATTTCAACCACATATTCTATCAATAAAACAATATTACACATAAACCCAAAAATTCTCGTTACTTTTTAACCACCCATTCTTCCATCAATCACTATTCAGAAACAATTTTTTCTCCAAAAATAGGTGTCAAATATAGGCTATGGCTCAAACACACCCATAATTCTCAGCCATGTTAAACTACCTAATCAAGAACTTGGAGGAGTTGTACATTTATTTAGTCATTGTTTGATTAATGTTTATAAACCAAATGTGACCTGTCAAATCAATTTTTATTAACATATTTTTTAAAATTTATAAGAATTATACATTTATTTACTTTGTTTTAATCTATTTATAATTTAAATAACTTGTAAACACTTCCCAAACACCCATACCTCACTCTTAAGTCTTACCAAATCTATATATTATTCTATCCATGTACAACTTGCATACCTCACACTCTCAAGTCTTACCAAATTTATATTTTATTCTATTTATGAACAACTTGCATAGATGATGGAGATGGATCATGAAATATGAGCTCTCAAAATCAATCTCTCTCTCTCTCTCTCTCTCTCTCTCTCACACACACACACACACACACACACACATATATATATATATATACTAGTTGGCGCCTCGTGCGATGCACGAGTTTTGTACTTATTATATGTTTATTAGCGTGTATATAATGATAATAACAACGTAAAATAAAAACCTTAAATATCATATTGATTGATCAAAATAGAATACAGGATTAGGAGATACAATAAAGAGCTGAAAATATCAGAACTACAGGAGAACTGAACAATTTCATTCGCATAAGAATTTCTGACAGTTCCACCATATCCAGTGACTAAATCACGAATGAAAAACATGAGCCTATGAGTTATAGTCCCAGAAACATCAGCATGCCCGCTAAAAAAACATAAATACAGTGTATATCAGTTCAGCCCATCTTCATCATGGGACCAAAAGCTGAACATTAGGAGTAAAAGGCCTTATATATCGTATCCTAGACAACATTATACTCTCTTACTTCTAAACAAAATCTGAAAAAGGTAAGAGGTTATTGTGTTATTTATGAGTATCCAAATCATTTACTTAAAACGAAATTAATGTTTCACTTCCAATGAGCATTAATCGAATTTCTAAAGATGTAGTAAGTGAAAAGAAACAAAAGCAAACAGAACTTATTTAGGGTTCAGGTCCCTCCCCGCCGTCAATCATCATCAGAAAGTCCGACCTTTAACCGTTTTACACAATTCTATATATTAACCCTTATTGATCGGACAACGCTTTTAATTCCCCTTCTTCGCAACGAAATAACTATATTTTAACCTTGAAAATACGCTAATCATTTGAAAGAGGCCTCAGAATACGAGAACATAACACGAGTATTATCAACACGAAAATCTATCAATTTTCTTCCAATGGAGATCTCTATCAAGACTTTTTTATGCTACATGATCCATGAAGAAATAAGTAACTAAATGCCCAACTTTTCATTAAACTACACGTTGACGATTTAAGGATGGGACACTAAATGTCAATGCTCAGTTAATTACAAATAAACATCAAAACTGAGTTAACGTGCTAAATAACAAGTTAGTTGAACCATATTAATTAAAATTCATACCACTTTGATGTTTAGAAACAAGATGCAGTAAAGGAACTTGCCTTTGTGGGGTCAATTATGCCAGCGGTCATTAGATCCTCGTATGTTCCAGTTGCGGCATTGTAACCATACTTAGGATTATCATTGGCCAACACCTAAACAAAGAATCTCATGTCAATTGAACACAATTCAGATACAAGTTCTAGAACGATTAATTTTGAACATGGCACGAAAGCAGTTGAGTCAAGCCTCACCTTCTCTATCACAACACTTCCATTTACCCCAACATTTTTGGCTATTAACTTCAATGGATAATTGAATGCTCTCTTAACAATATCTGCTCCAATCTGCTGCCATTCCAATTAATCCTTGTTTATCAATCATACAAAACCCAGTATCACATCTCCCTTGAGTAAATTATTAGCACAAAATTAGAAAAAAAAAAAAAGGCAGAGAAACAAAGTAATTAGCCTCCGCGCGGAGTCCCAAACCTCCGCACGCGGAGGATCTGGGCCTCCGCATGCGGAGGCTTGGAACCTCCGCACGCGGAGGCCCAGATCCTCCGCGTGAGGAGGTTTGGAACCTCCGCACGCGGAGGCCTTAAAAATTTTTTTTTTTTTTTCTTCTTCTTCTTAAACCTCCGCACGCGGAGGTTAATTTTTTTTTTTTTTTTTTTTTATTTTTTTTTTTTTTTTTTTCCCAAACCTCCGCACGCGGAGGCTTTAAAATTTTTTTTTTTATTTTTTTTTTTGTGCTGCTTTTTTTCTTCTTATTTATATTTAATATCCAATTCCAAAAAAGCGGCGAAAATCGACGACCGACTAAAGTAAGAAAATACAGTGAATTTCGGCGCCTACATTTTAATTGGTAAAAGCAAATTCTCGGCGCCTATTTTTTTTCTCGGCGCCATCCTTTTTTTCCTCCGAACAGTAACTCTTTTTAATATATAGAGGAGGAATTTGTTAAAAAACTGGGGATAAACATGGAAACCAAAATAGGCCATAAATGAACAGTAAACTGCGGATTCCCTCTTTTAATAGAGGAGTAGATATATATATATATATATATATATATATATATATATATATATATATATATATATATATATATGATGACAGTGACTGAGGGAAGAGGGGGCCAAGAATTCCAAAGTGTGTTTTTTTTTTTTTTTTTTGCTTTTAAATATTTCACAACGATAGCGCTTAAAAAATTGTCATGTTTATACGTTTAATCATACAAGCGAGACGGTCAAATGTCTAGAAAATAAAATGAATCGAATAATTTAATTTAATTTTAATGGTCTTCTTTGACACGTTATTCTGAATTCCCCGTTTCATGAATTTTCAATCTAAAATATGTGTTGCGAAGTTTACCTTGAACACTCAAAAATGATACGACAAACCTACCATGACAAGTACATAATATACCCCAAAAATAAGCAGAAAATATGATGCCGAAATAAGAATTAAATAATAAAAAATTAGATTAATAAACTCTATTCTTGACAATCTCACTGAGTAATGTCAAAACTTAAATTACAATATCTACATGTCATGATATTATATTAAACCACTTCTATAAAAGCTTAAAATCTTATCAATTATTCGGTATAAGCATTATTCAATACAACATAACAAACACTGAATGAATCGTGATGGGCTTGGCCAACCACAACAAACAGCAGTGCAAATTGCCTACAAATACATTTGTGTGTATAAGTTCATTTAGTTGAGGTACTAGTGCAACAAATACGCAACAAAGGCGAATATTGGCAACACTCAATGGTGGTGAAGGTTGACATCGACTATGGAAAATTGACACCATGTACATTAAATTAGTCACTCCATTCTAACGGGGACCAACTTTGAGATAATAGCTTCATGTCAACCTCTATGCCAACTCATATAAACGGAGATCGATAATGAGATAACGGACGATTACATAAGAAGTTTCGAGTGTCAACGACATTAGTTAAGTGAGACATGTAGTGTTATATGCGACACGTACTCAAAATTCAAGATACGAGGAAATTTTGTTAGACGCATGACGTGTTAGGTGAGTAACAAAACGTCGTGGACATTTTCAAGTCTAAAAGATAACAGCAATAGTTTCTTAAAAAGTATTTTTAGACATATGGAAGTTAGACCTGATACGTGGCTAGCTCAAACAATTATTTCCAAAATAAATAACTTAACGCTCATATTATAAAGGTAGATTTATGAATGCAATAAAATTCACTTTAGTTTTGGTATTATTGAAGAAAGATGTAACTTTCTAGCACACACATCAATTGATTTCCAGTGTTTAATGCTTCGGTACTCGAATCTTGGTTGGTTGGTGTCTGTCGTGGACGAATCCAGAATAAAATTAATTAAAAAAAATATTAAGTTGAACAAATAGGTACCCAAAAAAAAAATAAAAAATTATAAAGCAAAAATTTATATGGTCAGATTCGCCACTGGTGTATGGTACCCCATCAAGGAAAAAACGCGTCGAATGTTTAATGCTTTGGTACTCAAATCTTGGTTGGTTGGCGTCTATCATGGACGAATTTAGAATCGATTTAAGCCCATATTTGGTATACATTAAAATTTTCATTCTTATTCTTCTACTCATTTTAACCACACATTCTCCAATAAAATAATATTTTACATCGTATCAATAAATTTTCCTTCTTTTTCAACCACACATTCTGCATCAATCTACTATTCCAGAATACATTTTTCAAAATAATGTGGCTCGAACACACCCTTAAGGGGAAAAAAAAATATTAAGTTGAACAAATAGGTACAAAAAAAAAATTTATAAAGAAAAAATTTATATGGGCTGACCCCCCCCCCTTAAATTCGCCACCGGTGTATGGTACCCCATCAAGGAAAAAGGCGAAAAGGATATTTTAAGATTATTGAACGAGAATGAACAATTTATAAAATGAACAAATATCATATTCGTTGGTGTCAACTACCATCAAGGGAAAAGGAAAATGATTTTTTTTTTTTTTTTTTTAAGATTATTGAATAAGAACAAATGACTTACAAAATAAATAAATATTTCGTGTCACGTGTCATGTTCAAAACTCAATTTAGTTTAAAATCATCTTATTTGTAGTTTATACGGTTAAGATTATCTTAAAAACAAAGATTTACATAGGCGGGTTGCATCTTATTGTGTAACTTAGTTTGAAAAAAAAAAAACGAAATCTTCTTTTAATTAGTTGAGAAATTAAGGTTTGTAGAGATGCAAGTATGCTTTGTCCCAATATAAAGAAGCACCTACCCTTCTTGCTTGGTTACTAGTTAAGAATTCAAAGGTTTGTATCAATAATATTAAGCTAAGCTAATCTAATCCATGTCTTCAAAACAATACCTAAAAAAAGGTGTCAACGAGTCAAGCCATGAGCTAAAACTAGAACCTCGAGCTCGGCTCGAGTAAAAATGGTTCGGGCTATTTTTTGCCCAAGCCGAGCAAAAGTTCGACTAAAAAACTTAGGTTCTATCCGAGCTTTCGGCTCGATTTTTTTTAATTTGTTATAAATCTAAATTTTTTTTACGAATTTAAAATTTGTACAATTTATACATATTATAAATAATAACTAAATATTGATGTATAAAAAATACGGGTAAAATTTAAAAAACTTAAAAAAAAAAAAAAACGACCTTGACTAATACATATTGCTGGCAGCTATATTTTTTAAATTTTTTTTAAGACTTGAGCAGGCTTGTCAATGGCCGAAAATAGCCAGTGACACGAGCCAGTGATGAGTCACGTGCTAGCTCGGGTTCGAACCGACGTCCCAAAATGGGGGCTCAATCCGGGCAATGAGCCTACCCGACTCAAACTTTTTTCGGGCCGAGCCATGAGTCATTCGAGCTGACGAGTTATATTGACATCCCTACCTAAAAATGCAAATATTTTGGTCAAAGTGACAATAACAATTTGGCCAATCTAATCCTTGTCTTCAAAACAATGCCTAAAAATAGTAGTCTTTATACTAAAGACATTCACGTCTTTGTATAAATATAGAATATGTGCATATATCAGATATGTATATGCATTAATGGGTAAACCCAAAAATTCTAACGTGGATCTAACATCACCATGGATATCACGCTCTTTTACGTACAAGTCATAATCTTTCTTTTCTTTTCTTTTTTCTCAATGTCCAAAACATGTATTTTTTTTTTGGTATAAATTGCCAATAATTAAGCATATGTTTACTCGTTATTCTTGTTTGTGGAGTATAAGTTTCTCCTTCAAACAATCCAACATAATTACCTTAATGTAATGAGCACGGCGTAATAGTATGATTAACAAGATCAAAAAACCAATTCGAGCCCGCCGACTTCGTTAAAACGAATTGCTGCCTTCAAATGTGCTAAAGGCGTTCAACAATCGTTTCCCAATATAGAACGAATTTCGTCTCCTACGGAAGTAGCACAACAATCTGCAGGAGTTCCAACGAATTCAATGAAGTGCATTCACTTCAAAAACAATATGAGAGAGAGAGAGAATGAGATTCAATGCAAAAAATATTTGTAGTGAAAATGGTAATTGTTTTGGCAGTGAGGCTGACAATTTATAGAATCATTCGTGGTCATTTGAACATCCTTCAAACCTTTTTAGAACAGTCGCCACTGTTCAGATAGACCCCATAAAATCGAACAAACATCATGGTTCGGTTAAAAGTCAGCTGTTAATTAGTTAAAAGTCGGTTAACAAACTATCTAAAATAATTACCCGAAAATAAGCCCATTAATAAAAAATAATTTTATTAAGTACCAAAAAATTTGATTAATTACAATTTGATCCAAATTAAATAAAATTTGTTCAAAAAGATAATATAACGAATCGGACCGGGCTCATGCCGTGCTGATCCGAGCCGGACGAACAGCGATGGCGACGCACGTGTATGGGGTTTGGACCGAATCCCATAGAATATAGGTCTCCCCCTTCTAAAGACTATTGATACCCCTTGGGACCCAAATCCAATTTCCAAACTTGCACAATATAAACCACATCAAAGCTTCATACCTTTCATATGTGGAACAAATGTTTGGTAATTTTCAATACATCAAATTATTTACTAGTTCATAGTTTCAAGTGTGTTACTTTGACATTAAATATTTTATTCAATATTAAATGGTTTTCGATAAATAAATATAGCACATTAATCCTCTTACGAATTAGAACATAAAAATAAGGCATGGGTCCCACTGAAATTTAGGCTCAAATTTGACCCATTTCACTAATATAAAACCATTTTCCTAACAATCCCCCTCATGAATGAAATATGTCGGCCTTTTTTCCAAACAACATCTGATATGTTTTTCGAAGTAAAACTGAAGAAAACCGTATCGGGATAAATAGTCAAAGACTTTGAACTTTCTTTAATAAAATCTATCGGATATACTTAGCCAATCAATAGCAAAATGTTTTGAACAGTCAGCCGTTCGTGTACACCTAGACAATAGAAGTCATATAGTTTCCTTTGAACACAATTGGTTCTCATGTTTGTGTCCATTTTGACCTTGGACACCTCCTGATTCATGAGTGATTTTTAGAGAATTAATATTCATGTAACTTTATCAGTGTTCTAAAATGCGTAATACGTTGCGATGCGTCGCGGTCGAGAATCAAGAATCACAAGTTTAAGCGTATCAATGCGGAGAATAGGCGTCATAATGCGTTTCGTACTTTTAATATTATTTTAAGTATAATAAATAGATTTTTATATTAAAAAAAACAAATTTTTTATATAAAAATAAACATACACATTTACTATTAAATATTAGTTATATTGTTAATGAATTGGACACTAACTAGAAGATTTTCTTGAGGCCTTGCACAATTAAACTCATTGAAGAACCAATTCTAGACAATCAAACTTTGATAATATATTAATATATCATAGATTGGACATTTCTTGAAATTTGTAGGTGATGGGTTGGGTCTTTAAGTGTGGGATGTTAGGTTTGCTAGGGTTGGGCTTATTAGAAATTAGAATGTTATTGTTAGCAATCTATTAACTCTAAGGCGCGCCTAATCACGCCTAATCGCGCATTGTGCCGCCTATTTGCACCTAGGCGGTCAACAAAAAAGTTTGACCGCATTTTTACACGCATACCTCCAATTCGACACGTTTTCTCGGCGAGTCGTGCCTAGGCAGCGCATTTTCCCGCATTTTAGAACACTGATTAGAAACGGTCCATTCTCACCCACATAGGTGATTTCCATAAAGAGTATTCTGCCATACTCCACTTGAACAAATCAAAATATAGAAAGCATTAAAAGTGTAACTTATCCTATTTCGCGGTAGTTAGGAACTGTCTCATCATAGGAATGGGTAGGAAGAAAAATTTCCCCAGTGCAAACTAAGTTTTTCACAGTTCGATTGTCATATTGAACCTAGATCTTGGGATATTCAATAAACTAGGTTGGGTTGGCACCATGAAAACTTTTGATTATTTTATCAGTTTTAATCACATCCCCTTCAATGAACTTTCGACTTGTTCTCTTGTTAAGCCTTTAGTTAGTGGATCTGTAATATTTTCCTTTGATTTCACATAACCTATAGAGATAATATTAGTAGAGAGCAATTGTCTAACGGTATTGTATCTACGACGTATATGTTGAGATTTATCATTAAACATAGCATTTTGTGCCTTACCAATTGCTGATTGACTATCACAATGGATACATATAGCAAGCACATGTTTTGTCCAACACGGAATATCTTCTAGAAAATTTCGTAACCATTCGGCTTCTTCCCCAACTTTGTCTAACGCTATGAATTCTGATTTCATCGTTGATATAGCTATACATGTCTGTTTTGAAAATTTTCATGACACTGTATCATGTCCAAGTGTAAATACATATCCACTTGTCGACTTGGAGTCTTTAGTATCTGAATCCAATTTGCATCACAGTATCCTTCAAGTACTGCGGGATATCTCGAATAGTGCAATCCAAAGTTTTTGGTATGTTTCAAATACCCTAAAACTCTAACAATTGCCTTCCATTACTTAGTGCTTGGATTACTCGTATATCAGCTTAACCTACTAATAGAGTAAGCAATATCAAGTCGAGTGTAGTTCACGACATACATTAAAGTGCCAATAATGCGAGAGTATTCCAATTGAGACTTACTATAACAAGTATTGAAAACAAGATATATACTTGCATCCATAGGTGTTTTCATAGGTATAATGTTACATTTCTTAAATTTATCAAGAATCTTCTCAATGTAGCGCGATTGAGATAAAATAAGACCATCAGATATTCTAGAAACTTTAATTACTAATATAACATCGGCCACACCTAAATCCTTCATTTCAAATTTACTTGTTAATAACATTTTAGTAGTTTGAATTATGGTTTCATTGTTACTCATAATCAGCATGTCATCTACGTATAAACATACCATGACATATCCATTTTGAGTTCTCTTGACATATACACATTTGTTATACTCGTTAATTTTCAAACCATTTGACATCATTACTGTACAAACTTTTCATGCTATTTTTTAGGAGCATGCTTTAATTCATAAAGTGATTTAACAAGTCGACACACTTTCTTTTCTTGTCTTGGGGTCACAAATCCTTCAAGTTGCTCCATATAAATTTCTTCATCTAATTCACCAATTAGAAAGGTCGTTTTAACATCTATTTGATGTATATCCAAACCATTCAATGCTTCTATCGCAATAAGCATATGTATTGAAGTAATTTTTTTTACTGGTGAATATGTATCAAAATAATTAAGACCTTATTTTTGCTTGTAGCTTTTAGCGACAAGTCTATCTTTATACTTGTCAATAGATCCATCTGCTTTCATTTTCCTTTTGAAAATCCATTTACACCCAAATGACTTATTACCAAGAAGAAGATCTACTAATTCTCATGTATGATTTTGTAGTATGGATTCAATTTCACCTACTTCTTTCCAAAATGAAGCTTCGATTGATGACATAGTATCTTTAAAAGTTTAAGGTTCATTTTCTAATAAATATGTTAGAAAATCAGGGCCAAATGAGGTTGTCTTCCTAGCCCTCTTACTGTGTCTAGGTTCTTCTTTATTTATAGATTCTTGATCTACAGCCTTAGTATTATCACAAGGTCTTTTTAGTGAATTTTATTTACTTTGCAATTTATAAGGAAAAACATGTTCGAAAAATGTAGCATCCCTTTATTCAATAATCGTATTATCATGCACGTCGGGTATTTCACTATTATGTACTATAAATTTGTATCCATTACTATGATAGACATAACCAATGAATACACAATCAATGGTTTTAGGTCATATCTTAACATTTTTAGGTTTAGGAACCACTACTTTAGCCAAACATCCCCATACCCTTAGATATTTATAGTTATGTTTGTAACATATCCACAATTCATAAGGTGTCTTGTGCGTTTTTCGATGTGACAATTTGTTGAGAATATAATTGACAGAAAGCAAAGTTTCTCCCTACAAGTTCTTCGATAATCCAGAACTTATCAACTTAACATTCATTATCTCCTTCAATGTTCGATTCTTGCGTTCAGTAATGCCATTAGATTGAAGATAATAAGACGTGGTAGTTTGATGAATAATTTCATGTTCCGAACAGAATTGTTCATACGGAGAATCATATTCACCACCTCTATCACTTCTTATTGCCTTAATCTTTTTGCTAAGTTGATTTTCAACCTTTAACTTATAGTGTTTAAACACTTTAATTGCTTTACCTTTGCTTTTGAGTAAATACACATAGCAATATTGAGTGCAATCATCGATGAAAGTGATAAAGTACTTATTACCGCCTCTAGTTTGCACAAACTTTAAATCACAAATATCAGTGTGAATTAAGTTTAGTAGTTCGGTATTTCTTTAAACAGAACGAAAGGGTAAACGAGCCATTTTTGTTTCTATACGTATATCACATATGTGATTAGGATCTAAATCGCACTTTAGTAATAAATCCAATTTGATTAGTTCACATAAAGTATTATTATTTATATGTCCTAGTCGTTCATGCCAAATATTAAATGACTCAAACAAGTAATAAGAAAATATAATTTTATTCATATGAGGTACAATAGTCACTACATTCAGCTTAAAGAGCCCCTCATTTAGATAGCCATTTCCTACAAACATGTCATTCTTTGTAAATAAAAATTTGTCCGAGACAAATACTAACTTAAACCCATTCTTGCTTAACAAGGAACCATATACTAAATTCTTTCGAATATCGAGCACATGAATAACTTCGTTCAAAGTGAGTTCCTTTCCACTTGTAATTTTTAGCACTATCTTTTCATGTCCTTCAATCATGGAAAATGAAGAGTTTCCTACGTAGAGTTTTTCATTATTATCCATCGCTTTATAAGTAGAGAACATTCCTTATTAGAAAGGTTATCATGTTATGTTACATTGGCCTTATGAGGTTTTCCCTTGACATTCTTTGGCTTTTGAAAGTTCTTGGATTAATGTCATGCCTTGCCGCAATTGTAACAGTTGCCTTTAAACTTTTTAGCAGTTTTTGAAGAACCAGCTTGCCCTTCGCCATGGTGCTTCCTTTTCTTGCTAGTCTTTAAACCTCCTTCCACAATGTTGGGCTTTGATCCCAACATATGAGATGCACCATTCCTATTTTCAGATTTGCGATTGTCTTCTTCTATTCTCAACCGGATAGTGATACCTTCAAGTTTCATTTCCTTCCGCTTATGTTTTAGATAATTCTTGAAGGCCTTCCAGGAAGGCAGTAACTTCTCAATCAGTGCAGCAACTTGAAATGATTCACTTAGTTTCATTACTTGAGCATGGATGTCACTCAATGTAATTTGAAGTTCTTGAACTTGGGATATGACAGTCTTGTTATCACCATTTTGTAATCCAAAAACCGACCAACAATGAATTTTTTCGTGTCGACATCTTCGATTTTGTATTTGGTGTCCAAAGATTCCCGTAGTTCTTTTGCAGACTTTGCATTACAGTACACATTATATAATGTGTTGTCCAATTCGTTGGGTACATAATTTCTATACAAAAAGTCAGAATGTTTCCATGCATCAATTGCAACCAATTTCTCAATATCAGAATCTTCTTTGGTGTATGAAGGCACATCTTCTTTGAGAAATTTTGCAAAACTTAATATCATCAGATAAAAAAGCATTTTTTGTTGCCAATGCTTAAAAGCCAACCCATTAAATTTCTCTGGGTTTTCTCGAGTCGTATTAGGGAGGAAAGTACCAGGAGTTTCCATTTTTGAAATACAATCAGAAGATAAACGAGAAGGAGTAGAAGTAAAATAAAGTTATAAAAGCAAATTCGTTTTAAGATTGTTGTTTGTGGAGTATAAGTTTCTCCTTCAAACAATCTGACATAATTACCTTAATGTAATGAGCACATAGTAACAGTATGATTAACAAGATCAGAAAAACAATTCGAGCCCACTGACTTCACGATGTTTTCTTAAAATGAATTTGCAACATACAAAGGTGTTAAAGACGTTCAGCAATCATTTCCCTGGATAGAACGAATTTCGTCTTCACGGAAGCAGACAACAATCTGCAGGAGTTCCAATGAACTCAATGAAGTTTATTCACTTCAAAAACAATATCAGAACGAGAGAGCGTGAGAATGAGATTCATTGTAGAGAATATTTGCAGTGAAAATGGTGTAATTGTTTTGGCAGCGGGGTTAGCAATTTATAGAATCGTTCGTGACTATTTGAGCATCCTTCAAGCCTTTTCAGAACAATCGCCACTATTCAGACATGCCCCAAAAAATCGAACAGACACCATGGTTCAGTTAAAAATCTGATGTTAATTGGTTAAAAGTCGGTTAACATACCATCCAAAATAATTACCCGAAAATAAGCCCATTAATAAAAAATAATTTTATTAAGTGCCCAAGAATTTGATTAATTACAATTTGATACAAAATAAATAAAATTTGTCTAAAAAGATAATATAGTATAAGGACGCACCCACACACGAGCCGGACCGTGCCGTGCCTTGCTGAGCCGGACGGCAACGACAACGCGCGTGTGTGGGGTTTGAACCAAATTCCATAGGATATAGGTCCCCCCCACCCCCGTTCTAAAGAATATTAGTACCCCTTGTGGTTCAAACTCAATTCCCAAACTTGTACAAAATAAATCACACCAAAGTTTCCTAACTTTCCTATGTGGAACAAATGTTTGACAATTTCCAATACAACAAATCCTTCACTAGTTCATAGTTTAAAGTTGGTTACTTTGACATTAAATATTTCATTCAATACTAAATGGTTTTCGATAAATAAATATATCATGTTAATCTTCTTGCGGAGTAGAACGTGAATATGTTATGTCCCATTAAAAATAAGGCATGGGTCCCACTAAAATTTGGGCTCAAAATTGACCCATTTCACTTATATAAAATCATTTTTCCTAACAGTGATAACCAGAGACGACACTGAGTGTGTGCGAGAGCGACCACAAGGGCTCTCAACATTATAGGTGCACAAAAAAAATTGTTATGTGTACATGTATGTATAATTATATAATTAAAATACTTTTAAAATTTAAAATTTTAATTATTTTGTTAAGTTAAAGGAAACAATGTTTATAAAAAAGAAGTTGAAAATAGAAAAATAATGATTTCATTTAACATTATTGTATTTCTTATTTCTAATTACGTATCATGTCAAAACATTTTTATTAAAGCAAAAGAAATGATTCACAAGGTTTAGACTCATACATAGATAATTTCAATGTGTTGTGCTTAACTATTTTTTTTATTAATTGTAGGTGTTTGACTTGGTTTGATATGCAATTGTATAAGATACTAAAGGTAAGAATAATGTGACTGACCAATTATAATTTTCTTTAATAATATCATGGCTTAAATAATGTGAGGGAAAAAGAAAAAGAGGAAAAAGTATAATTCGTAGGAAGAAACATTTTCATGACAATGCTACTGTAGAGGACGTACATGACCTGAGCATTCTTTCAAAACCAATTATTTCCTTTATATAGTATATTAAGCAATTAAATCACTTGAATGAAGGTTCAATCAATTCAATTCATATGAGATAAATTGGATTATATTTTCTTCTGACAAGTCAAAATCATCGGATGATGCTAATTTGAAAGTATGTTGTGATTATCTTCACATTGAACGTGAAGATTTGGTTCAAGAGTTAAACATTTTGCGAAATTTTATACCAAAAGAAATAAATATAACTTTTGATATATTGTCTTATTTGAAAAGATTGGATTGCTTTCCGAATACATTTATTGTTTATAGAATATTATTGATAATTTTTGTTATTGTTGTATTTGCTAAAAGAAAATTTTCAAAATTGAGGTTATTAAAATCTTATTTACGATCAATCATGTTGCAAGAGCGATTGAATGACTTAACTTTGATATCTGTTGAACAAGATTTGTTAGAACTTGTTGATTCGAAAGTTTAATTAGTGAGTTTGGCTTTAGAAACTTGAGAAGATTACATGATTTATTACATTTCAAGGTCTACATGCGGTATTTAATGTTTTTGATTTCAAGATTTGCTCATGTGGAATTGCACGAAGAGCTTAGTGGTTTGAATAAATCTTTGTCGTTGACATATGAATTTTGATGAAATTTAGGAGGCGCTTTTGAGTTTTGCTTGTACATTTCTTATTCACAACATTTAAAAAATAAATAGTATTTAAATGTCATAATTTTGCAATGAAAAAATATTATTGAAATATGTTGACCTCGAAAAACGTAACACAAACGTGAACAATTGATGTCGGGCCCACTTACGCCAACTCAAGCAAGTTTAGGCGCATTTTGATGAGAGTACCGATGAGATAGGGATAACAAGTGAACATGGAAGATACTTTACAAAACGAGACAAAATTGTTTGAGTACTAGCAACATTGACTAAAATGATTGTGCTAACAAGAAATCATCAGCAAAGTGTAAATAACTTACGGTCAAATTAACAGATACAGAACAAGCCAGAAGTTTTCTTGAAAGTATTCCTCTTGAGTGTTTTCTCATGTATTCGAATTGGTATTCAAATGGTTATCAAAGATCCAAGAAAAAAAGTCTCAAAATCCCCCTCTTCATTTACAAAAACCATATATTTATAGTGTTCTGACTGATGTGATGTCCATTGAATCTGAACCACGTGGCCTCATTTCTTAGACTGAAACCTCACATCACTAAATTTATTATACAATAAATACAATGACAACCGGTCAGCTGCCCTATACATTAGGCGACATACCTGACATTCTTTAGTACAAACGTTACATCAATCATTTCTAAAAATTGTCTACAGATCTTCCAAGATACAATTTCAGTTTCAGGGACTTCGGATGAACTAAAGGCTTCTGCCGGAGGGAGTTTCGTATTAGTGGTATTCACTGTAAAGAGTTTCGGTTTCTTCATTAATTTCTTATGTAGCGCTTCCGACAGTGCTTCGGTACATGAGCTTTAGTCTTTATTTGATTTCTCTACATTTAACCAATTGGGTCTTTGTTGACTTTCCTTTTCTTCTGGACTGGACGTGGCACTTAGACTGAAGCATCGGGGTGAGGCGTGACAATAGCCCCCCAAGTCTAAACATGATTATTTATGTAATACATGAACTTGTATGAATTTTTTTTTTGTTAAGAGTTTGGTTTTTACACAATGTTAGCCTCGTCGATCAAAACACTATAAATAAGTGGTCTTTGTAAATAGAGAGGGGGATTTTGAATATCAATTCGAATACACGAGAAAACACTCAAGATGAATACTTTCAAGAAAACTTCTGACTTGTTCTATAGTGTTAGCTTGATCCTAAATTATTTACACTTTGTTGATGATTGTTTGTTAGCGCAATCATTCTAGTCATTACTGTTGGTGTTCGAACACTTTTGTCTCACGCCGTAAAATATCTCCCGCGTTCACGTGTTATCCCTCTTTTACCTGTACTCGGGTCAAAATGCGTCGAAACTTGCTTGAGATGGGGTGATTGGGTTCGGCATATGTTATTCACGCTTAAGTTACGTTTTTCGAGGTCTACAAAATATATTTTTTAATTCTATGAAAGAAACACCATTTTAAAAATATTGTACGGGGTACGCAAAATTTCAACCGTCACGTGTGTTAATGCACTTTGCCAATAAGTTTCATTTCTGACATTTTCCTTAACGATTAAGATTTGCATCGCAACCAAGTCAGCCGTGGACTCAATTCAAATCAAGGGATGAGGTGTATCCACCTCAGCTCTTGTTTTAATTCCTGTATGCAGCCCTGAGTAGCATTAGTGACGTAATTTGGTTACTCAGTTAATATTCTTAGTCAACCTCTCTCTCTCTCTAACATGCTATAAATATAGGCAACCAGGTACTTTGAAGCCAAGTTTTTGTACAAACCTCCAGGCTCCAGCTCATAACAATATTTCCTCTATATTGTTCATATAAGATACCAATGGTGGTTATGTCCAAACCAGCAATGGAGCACCTCTGTCCAGCCACCACATTGTTCCCTGAAGTCCCATTAATCGACCTATCGAAACCCGATTCCAAAACTCTCATCGTTAAAGCCTGCGAAGAATTTGGATTCTTCAAACTAATCAATCACGGTGTCCCAACTGAATTCATAACCAGATTAGAATCAGAAGCCATTGAGTTTTTCTCCCTGCCACTCTCTGAGAAAGAAAAAGCAGGCCCTCTTGACCCTTTTGGCTATGGGAATAAGAACATCGGCTCCAATAGCGATGTGGGTTGGGTCGAGTACATACTTTTAACCACGAGTAATGAAGCAGATTACCAGAAGTTTTCGGCCATCTTCGGTGAAGCTGCAGAGAAATTTCGGTATGTTATATATCAGAGTCGAGCAAAAACTCTCCATATTCTTTACTTACTTGATTTTTGTTGTGTCTTTCGCAGTTGCGCAGTGAATGATTATGTGTCAGCAGTCAAGAAAATGGCTTATGAGATTCTTGAAATGCTTGCTGATGGATTGAAAATTCAACCAAGGAATGTTTTTAGTAAACTTTTGAGGGATGAAGAGAGTGACTCCGTTTTTAGGCTCAATCACTACCCTCCATGCCCTGAGCTTCATCAAGAAATGAATTTGATTGGATTTGGAGAACATACTGATCCTCAAATCATTTCGGTTTTGAGATCGAACAACATATCTGGCCTCCAAATCTCGTTGAAAGACGGGAATTGGATATCCATCCCACCGGATCAGAGTTCATTTTTCATTAATGTTGGTGACTCGTTACAGGTACAACGACCACCCTAGAGAATATTTTAGCCCCACGAATAGTAATCCACACGTACATGTATTAGATGCGCGTCAAACTATTCACAGGTTTCTTTCATAATGGACCCCTATTGGTCGAGAAATGATTACTCGAATCTTGATAGATTCCTTGAACACAAGGGTTTTAAAAGACCCTTCTCCTTATCACTCAATAGGTCACGTTGCTTTCTCTTTCTTTTCTCGTTTTCTATGGATATTTTTTTACACTAAATCTCGTGTTTGTGTTTATGTGTGTGTGTTTTCGACAGGTTATGACTAATGGGAGGTTTAAGAGCGTACGACATAGGGTCGTGGCAAATAGCTCAAAATCGAGGCTTTCGATGATTTATTTTGGTGGACCGCCTTTGAGCGAAAAAATAGCTCCATTGCCTTCATTGATGAAAGGAGAAGACAGTTTGTACAAGGAGTTTACTTGGTACGAGTACAAAAAATCTGCATATAAGTCGAGATTGGCCGATAATAGGTTGGGACTATTTGAGAAAATTGCAGCATCGTAATGTTTCGATATAAGGTTATTTTGTTAACAAAATGCAAAATACTAATTTATAGGGCTTTCTACATAGTTGATCGAGTTTACCAAAGATGGTAAAGTTTGTATTTTCTTTTGCTTTGTTTGTCTTTCTTTCTCATACTATGATAATATCAGAAGAATTGAAGCATTTGTACACGAGCTCATGTTCGTTGCGAACTATTCGTAACTCCGATCAATATGGTCTTCGAATCTCCAAATTCGAAGAAAACATACTCGTCAAAAGGAAAAAAAAAATTAAGGTATTACCACCTCGTAATATTTTAACGTAAACATGAAAAATTCTTAATATATGTCATTAATTGGTACTAGTTACGCGATAACTAAGATCGTGTTATTAAGTAATAACAAGTGTATATCGAAATAATTAATGTAAATTTGTCTAAATACATCTGAGTCATTAATCAAATGTCCTGAATTGCTACAATTAAAGTTGAGTGGTCACTGACTTGGATTTGTAAGCACAAGCATTTAAAACGGATAAACATGGACGTTTTCTACATTTCAATAGCTAAACATGTTAAAAAGAAAAAATGAAAGTGAAAGTTACATCTAAACTTTTTTTATTTACATAGAAATACAAGTTTAAAATTTTCTCTATCAACAAATAAAATAGATTTCTATGAAAATTAATTTCTTTATTTAATTTATTAACTTGTAGGATGGTTATAAAATCCACCCCCTCCTTTCCAATCCCGGCGGTGCCCCATCCTAAATGAGAGAGAGAACTCCCGATTAGTAGTGTTATCAAGGTCGATGTGGATTCAGGGCAAAATCGTTACTCCTTGGTTGGAGATAGTTTAGGGATAGTGAACATGATCCAGAATCTGATTTCCAAGGCGCTTTTACCTCTTCGTGAGGATTGTAATGAGAAGGGAAGAGGAAGTGATACTTAATTTCCTTGTGAGACGGGAGATGGGATCGACCTATTGTCATCCTTATTTTTATACTTGACTAAAGATGTTGATGTGTAGTTCGAAGTTATCACTTGAATTGTTAATGAGATTTTTATCTAGTGAGCATGTCGAGTAAATATTTGACGTGTTCACAAATTCATTAGCTTTTTGTTAGGTAGGTAAGAGTCTTGGAGATATATCATGGCCCATGGTTTCAAATTTCAATTTCAATGTGAGCTTAAAGTTTTACGAAATCGGTGCTTCTAAACCTGAAAAATAAGCACGTGAAACAGATTGAAAAGTACAACTCTTTTACATTGGCAGGCTCAAAAAGCGAGTCAAATGACTGAAACCTCGACCATGGACTGACCACGTGGACCAATCAGCCTCTTACGGTGCATTGATCTACTTTGCTCGATTCGTGTGCCTATTGTGATGAACAAACGAAAAGTCACCAAATTTATGGTGCCTATTGTGATGAACAAATGAAAAGTCACCAAATTTATGCTCATGTGTCATGCAGAGAGAATGTTTATCCCCCTTCGACACGGTAAAAACGCTAATAGCTAGGCGTGAGGCATATTATACCAATAGTGCACTAATGATATATGAGCATATGCAAATATTCTCCCTTACATCCTACTTACAGTATGTGTGTGTCAGTTGTTCGGGCTTGCCGGCCTAAGAATGAGTGGAGAATGCGTGAAGGGCGGTCTTGAGGCGTTGAATCTCGGGAGCCAAACCTGCGATCCGTGAAACCATGTTTGGTACGGATTAAAATCAGATTTTAATCTAAATTAAAGTTAAACAATCAATATTAACCACATTCTTTATGGGTCCCACAGATTTTCAATCACACATTTCAAAATTTTCTATCATAATCTACTAAAAATCTAATTTTAATCCCGACTAAACACTCTCCATATATGTAACTAATCTGTGGACTAAGGCTATACCTGTAGCATTGTTCTTATTCGAGGAGACACCTAGTATAAGATATCATTTTTTCTTTAAAAAAATGATGAGTATTTATGACCAATTTCGATTTAGAAAAAAATAAGATTTTTAATAGATTTTATTAAAAATTGATGAAATGTATGACTGAATAGTTGTGAATCTCGTAAAACATGTTAAAATTAATTATTAACTTAACTTAAATTTTAATCAATTTTTTTTGAACTGAACCAAACAATGGCATGAGAATTGAACTCTTCTACATAGTAGATACAATTTTCGGAAGAATTAAGTTTGTTGTACAATAAGTTTGACACTCCATTATGTATCAAAATTTAAGTCATTAGTTATTTAAAATGTTGTTAAAATTATTGTATAAAAAGTTGTCATTTCATAACAAGTAGCAAGATTGTTTTTGGATTAGCACCCACTTGAAGTATTGGGTCACCAATTCGACTAGTGAATCATTGCCGGATCGAAAGTGTAGTTAAAAAAATATTTTTCAAACTCAAATATGAGGAATTTATTCACTAGTTTATGAATTATTGACTAATAATGTCTTAACTTCAGTTTGAGGGTTATTTGTAGTGTTTCCTTAGATAACATATATATATAAAATAACCTAATAGAAATCCGTTGTAGTCTAGTTGGTTAGGATACTCGGCTCTCACCCGAGAGACCCGGGTTCAAGTCCCGGCAACGGAATATGTTTTTCCCTGGATTTTATTGTTGCTCAATGGCGCTTCGAACTGGTGTGCTGTTTTTGCTCCATTCTCAATTCAAAAATAATAATAATAAATGAGATAAATTGAGAATTAACCTCATAAACAACATTTTTTTTAGGAATTATTAAGGCGAGCACGACTGAAGGGCGTTAAATAAAATGTCACACTCGAAAAAAAATTAAATCCTTGTGGGTGCTCTTAAAGAATCATTTTTGAATTGAGCAAACTAGTGTCTTATAAATGAGTTTCACAATTGAGAATAATTTCTTTTGTAAGAAGAATCTGAATCAATAATGTATCATCCTATAGTTTACATCCTAATATTCGTCATTTAATACTGATATCAAGTAAATTCATTAAATTATGCATATTTTGATCCAAGTTCAAGAAAGACATGTGTTCAAGAGAATTCACCGTTGGGAAACCGTATGAAGAATGCAGTAAAAGACTAGAGAATCGATGTTTAACAAGTACAAGTTATTCTGAATGGCTTCGAGTCCTGAGCATCAAATACTAACGAAGTCGAGATAATTAAAGTACTACAACAACTACAAACAAATACTAAATGGTAAGCAACCATTTTTTCCCTAGCCAAAACATAAAATGAAAAACAGGTTTAAGATTTCTATTTGTTGCCCTTCTTTTTCCACAGATCTCCAAACTTTCTAATGCCAGAACCTTTCCTCTTTCCGCTCCCAAAAACATCATCCGGGTCATCACTTAGCGCAGGTGAACCCACATAACCGGCATATCCACCAACAGGTTCGAAAACATTACCATAGTGTTTGTCCATTGATCCACACCTCTCGGAGAGCCTTCTGCCATTCATTTCCACACCACCAGCTAGAACTGATGCGGCAGCATCAGCTGCTTTTCGCCATTGCTCGGTGTGAATATGAAGCTTCTTCATTTCAGCTTGTAATTCCTGTTTCACTCTTTCCGTAGTTTCTAGCTTCTCATTTAACTGGAGAACATTGGTTTTGCTCTTCTCCAGCTCTTGTTCAGCTTGATTCAACCTGAAAGTCATTTCCTCTCCCTTGGATTGAGCCGAGGAAAGTTCCAACAACTTCTCATTTATCTCGATTTTTAAACCTTCGTTTTCTTGGCGAAACACTTCTAGTTCTTTTTCCTTCTCCTCTAGTTTGGCCTTTAATGTGGTTATCTCATCGTTCTTCAAAGCCACTTCGTCAAATGATAGCTTTTCTGGCTCTGTCATGGTTACTGATTCAATTGATAAGCTGACAGCTTTCTGTTTGAGTTCATCTGGATCAGAAGGTAGGCTCAGTTCAGACTTGGATTCAACATCTACTTTCTCGACCAGTACTTCAAAGACATCAGTTTCCTGCTGGTTTTCCTCGGACAATACAACAGCATCAGCTCCTTCCTTTTTGTTTGATGCTTTATTTTCAGTTGGTGTGGAGTGTTTTTCTTGGATTTCAACAGGCTCAGGGACCATTTGCTGTTTCTTAGATTTGTTCTCGAGTTGTTCTTGAGCCGGGGTAGAGTGTTTTTCCTGGATTTCCACTGGCTCAGAGACCATTTTCTGTTTCTTCGATTTCTTCTCGAGTTGCTCTTGAGCGGCTTTCTTTGCAGCCTCAGCTGAGGTTAATTGGTCTTTCAGGCTTTTAAGCTCGTCCTGTGCTTGGCCAAGCTGGGATTCCAAATCTGCTATACGGGTTCCAAGTTTCTTTTGGTTCATAGGATCAGAATAAGCACCTCGTGGGGATCGACCATCTGTTAATCTTGTGCTCCGATCAGCCGAACGATGATGTGGTGGATCAGATTCAGAGCTTGATGTCCTCAGATGAAGTGGTACTGCTCGGGGAGATTGCCTTTGCGGGATTTCTGTTCCTCTGATCCACGAAATATGAATTGATCAAAACAAATAAAAGAATATGCACTATTGCACGAGAAAGCATTCCCAGACTGTAAGGTTACCTTGATCTTGGCATTTGATCGACTTACAGAAAACCTAATAGATGGAAACACTGATGAAAGATCAAAGTTACTCAACCTTTAATCTGCAAATCATAAACACAAAGAAACACCAGATAACGTAGTTAAAAAATGAAATCAAATAAAAAATATAAGCGGATTAGTTTATCCCAATGTTCAAAAAAGTGTAAACAGTGGTGAGTCGTGAAAGCCAAGCTTCGGAGGAGGCGGGCATAGGAGTAAAAAAGTGCGCCTAAGCCCGACTAGAAAAATAATAATAATAATAATAATAAGCGTGAAACGGGGCATTTTGCATCCACTTCCCGCCGCTTTATAGAACATTGGTTTATCATATCACGAATTCAACAGCAACACTGCATCGAAATTGTTAATAACACATAAAATTTTGAAGTTCGTTTGATTTTAGACACGCGATAAATTTTTAAAATGCCTCGATTTCGTGAAATCCAGCAAATAAATATATTTGAGAGAGGCTGCTACACATTTTTGCTAAAACTTCTATGGTACAAACCAGCATAAAAGCTAGCATGCCTTCCAATCTTAACAACATGATTCAACACAAATCTCAGTCTCCAAAATTGACTCAATTTCAAACTTCTCATTTTTCATATCATAAGTGAATGAATCTTCAACAAAAAAAAAAAGGTATATTTTTACTTCTAATTCTGCCAATATCGTTTTTCAGTTTCATTGATCGCAGTAAATAGAGCATATAATGCAACTATTCATGCCAATTCCTAAGCCGAATAATGTACAGTGTTCCATCTTTTGAGAGAAAAATAACAGTAAGAAAATGAAAAGACGCGTTTCCTTGAGAGAGAGAAAAAGTAAATTTTCAGTCCACTTATTGCAGCACCAATCAATATTATGAAAATGTGTGCAAGCGTTGGGGTAAATCTGTGAGATTTAAAATCTACTTTTCACAAACATTAACCTGCAATTTGTTCCACTAATCAAGAACTAAATAATTAATTAAGAATTTATGAGTCATTTACTAAAACTGAAAAAAAAAAAACCCAGAAAACAAAATACTAGAAAATGACACAGAGAATATGCATTGAACTAAAGATAACTGATAGAAACAGTGGATTTAACCATTAATCCAAGTCTTGAACAAAGAATAAATAATTAAAACATAATCAAAAAGCAGATCAAAATGATTTACAAGATGCATCTGAAAATCTAGAAATGGTAGACTTGTTTTTCAAGTTTCAAAAATTTTCCTCTTGCATCAGAAAGTAGAATACAGTGAAAAATCTTACCCTGAATGTGCTCTCTTCTGTCAAAATCTGCTGCAAGATTTGATGAATGAGAGAAAGTTCATATCATATCAAGAGCGTAAAAATGAAATAAAAAGGCTTTGGCTTTCAAGCCGTTGAATGGCAATTATAAAAGCACGCGTGTGTACATATATATTGACAGCTTTTCTTGGGACACGAGACTAGCTAGGCAGTGAAATGGTATTTGAAAATTTGAATTTGGAAGATAGAGAATAATACAGAGTGAGAAGAAGAGGACAAGAAAGTAATTTTGACAAAGTTTTTGGAAGTAGACATGTGAATCAAGAATCTTGGAAAGCCCAACTTGGACGACAGTATCTTTCTTTTGTTTACTCTTGTCTTTTCTTCCTATTTTTCAACTCTCTCTTTCGCATTTGACCTCTCAATTTACTTTAAACTTTTATCTAGGAAATAAGAGGAAGAAAGTGTCTCTTTTGGTGTTTGAGGATGGTTGTATTTTTGTTGAAGGAAAGATTTTTTGTAAAATTATTTGAACTTTATGGAGCAAAATGAACTATTGTTGTCATCTTTTTGTTTATTGATTTGTGTGTAAAATATTTTATTGAGTAAATATGTAGCAAACAATGTTTGAGAAAATAGATGACAAACAGGGACTTAATCCTTTAGTTTATTACTTTTTATTGTAACTCAATTGCTTTTAGAAATAGTTGCATGGAGATATTTTAACAATGTTGGCACTTTTGTATTACTCTCAAAATTAATGACAAAGTGTGTAAATATTGAGATCAATAATAAGTTTAACAAAATTTATTGTTATGTATGTTACAAACATCATACATAGCTAAAACAGAGAAAAAAGTAGTCCACCACCAAGCGAGATAACAATAGAGCTCTGAATGCTAGATAATTCACAACTCTGTTACTCTCTCGATAGACCTGAATAATAACAAACTCTATTTGCGAAAGCAAAATAAAACTTATAGCCAGTGTTGTTCCCTCTTCAATTCGAAAATAGCTTCATTCAAGAGTGTAATAATTATTTTTCTAGACACTTCTATAGCTTTGATATAACTATTAGAAGTTGGAGGGGCCATCCACTATTTTATAATTGTCCTCCATTACATGCTAGGTTATGCTTGTCGTCTAGTGTGAAAATGTTGTAATAATTCATCATTTTGCATGTGACATTGATTTCAATTTAGTCAATGAAAATTTTGACTCTATAGGTCAATTTCACTAGGAGACATTTTTAATAGTTTGTTTAGTTCAATAAATTTCAAACTCGTCAAAAGAAGTTAAAATATATATATCATGTAACATTAGCTCAAGATTTTGTAGTAATTTTAAATTATGATTTTTGGACCCATCAAGGGATTCTACATGTTACTCAACAAATAATAGTTGCATTATTCAACATATACGTACAATCAATCATTGTTCTACTCATTTAACAAGCAAACAACTTGGTCTCTAGATAGTTTGATTGTCCATATAATTATAATAAGATTAGCAAATGTAATTTAAGATATGAATGAGTAGACCATAATTATCATTTATAATACGAGTGCGTAGACTTTCTATTTCGATACAATTTATAAATTGGATTACGAATTCAATCAAAATTAGACATAAATTTTAACCGCATATTTATAACTACCACTTATTATTATTCATATATTTCGTGAGATCGAGTACTCTTATCCTTATTATTCCTATTTAAATCATTTATAAAATGAAAGATGATGGGAGAAGTTATTTCTTGAATATGCAAATGATTCCAAAAAGTAGATGGATTCAAATATAATTTACAAGACATAGCATGTGAAGCTTAATTGTAAATCCAACCACTCCAAGGGACTAGCTTATTATTTCATTGCCCTACCTCAACCTTTTGTCACTTGCGCCTTTCACTTTAATTTGCTCAAATATTGGTCTTCCATTTATTATTGATATATCTTTGATAAAATTAAATCTCAATTCTAGCAATTTCTCATTTTAGTTTTTCGCCTTTGTTTGAAAGTTATTATTTAAACAACTTTCTCCCTACACTCAATTTCAATCATATTTTAAAAAATAAAAAATCACGCTGTCCCATAACTTTTTCTATATTTTTTTAACAACGCATTATCTAAAAGAATCACTTTTACACGATCACTTCATCTCACAACCATCCAAACGGTTTTGCAACATAATGAGGAAGGAATACTAACTCTTTGAAAAAAAAAAAAAAATTAAATCAATGTTTTTCACTGCTAAAAATCTTTCTTGAAATCAGAAGAGAAAATGTTGAGATAATGATTTAACGAATGAATTTTTTAAGATTCTATCTATTTTTCTCTAACTATTGATCAGTTTCATTTAGATTTTTAGTCTCAAAGTAAATTGAATTCCATAAATGATGAGAATGACATTAATTTCTTACCATGAACTATTAATGATGACAGAGACGACCCTGAGGGTGAGCGATCGCACGAGATCTCAATATTGTAGGGGCACCAAAAAAATTTTGTTATGTGTATAGATATATGTATAATTATATAATTAAAATATTTTTATAATTTTAATTATTATGTTAAGTTAAAGTAAACAATGTTTATAAAAAGGAGTTGAAAATAGACAAATAATGATTTTCATTTAATATTATTGTATTTCTTATTCCTAATTGTGTAACATGCCAAGAAAATTTTATTAAAACAAGGGAAATGATTTGCATGGTTTAGGCTCTTTCATAACTAATTTCAATGTGTTGTGCTTAATTATTTTCATTTATGGATTATTTCTTTATTAATTGTAAGTGTTTGACTTGGTATGATATACAATTGCATATGATACTAAAACTAAGAAAAATGTGTCTGACTAGTTATAATTTTCTCAAATGGTATAATGCCTTAAATATTAATGTGAGGTGAAAGGGAAAAGATGAAAAATATATATATATATAATTTGTAGGAAGAAACATTTTGATGAAAATGCTATTGTAAAGGACACATAATCACCTGAAAATTCTTTCAAAACCAATTAGTTCTTTTATATAGTAGATCAAACAATTGGATCACTTGAACGAATGTTCAATCAACTCAATTCATATGAAAAAAACATTTAGATTTATATTTTCTTCTAACAAGTTAAACTTATTGGATGATACCAATTTGAAAGTATATTGTGATCATCTTGACATTGATTGTCAAGATTTGTTTCAAGAGTTAAAAATTTTGCGAAATCTTTTACCGAAAGAAAAAATAATAATTTTTGATATATTGACTTATTTCTATTGAATACGATTTGCTAAAACAAAGTTTAATTAATGAGTTTGCTTCTAGGAATTTGAGAAGATTGCATCATTTATTGCATTTCAAGATTTACACGTGATATTTGATGTTTATGATTTCAAGATTTGCACATATAAAATTGCTCGAAGAGTTTAATGGTTTGGATGGTTTTTGTTGATGACATATGAATTTTGATGAAGTTTAAGAGGTATTTTTGAACTTTACTTGTACTTTTCTTATTCAAGGCATTTTAAAAAATAAACAGTATTTTAAATATCACAATTTTGCAATGAAATAATATTAATGAAACACATTTTATTTCTTAATATATTTTTTAATTTCATGAAATGAACATCATTTTAAAATATTGCATTGGGCATGCAAAATTTCAAGGCCGGCCGTGAATGATGACAAAGTATATTGTAATGGAATATAAACAATGCCACACATCCAGGCTCAAATCCAGAGAATATACGTGTCCATACACGATTGATAAGTTTGAAAAAAAAAAAAATTTATCCAATCAAGTTCTGACACAACATCCTGATTTTTTTCCTAGATTTGGCCCTGTTCTTTCATCATTTTCCAGATAGAGTTTGATACTTTTTCCATGACAAGTTGTTTATCATAAACCAACAACACGATGGAGGGGTCGTTCATATGTTTGACTTAGACTTGAAATTTTAATTGAATTTTAATTCAAATCAAACAAGTCTTTATTTTAGAACTTAGTCAAACATGCTAATTTAACATGTTGTCCCTCGTCTAGATTTTTTGAGAAATTATCCAAAACAACATTTTTAATTATTTTACATTTGTGATGCGAAAAGTAAATTTAGATTTATGAATAAGGAATAGGTAGGGGTCCAATTCTCCAACCAAAACATGAAATATGACTGGACATTGCTTTATATTGTGACAGCCTATCATCGGTCGCATTCACTTCACTTTGCATGAATGATAAGAGTCTCGCTTTCCCTTATGTGCAAATTGCTTAACATGCCCCATAACATTTAATTTCACTAACCTCTAAATTATTCATGAAATCTCAACAAGCAATTATTGGTGTGACATACCATAATTTTTTTTTTTTTTTAGATACATCGAAAGAAAAAGGAAGTACAAAATAAAATTTAATTAATACTGGCTTCTATCAATATTTTTATACACGCAGGGATGGACCCACATGGGGTCATGTGAGATCAAATGACCCCACAAAATTCCTTTTTTTTTAACCTAACACTAAATGACCCCACAAGAGAATTGTTTGGATCCACCCCTGTATACACATATTGATATTATATTGATTACCGTTACCATCTATTAATGTTAGTAGTAATTCATGTGAAGCTATAGGTACCACATTTTAGTTACTTTTACCCTATTTATTTCGATCTCTAATACTATTGTATATTCTGATTTCGTTGGAATTATTGTCTCAAATGTTCTAACTCAAAAAAAATTCAATTACAAATAGGATGAGAAGTTGTAACTATTAAGACACATTTTCTATGATGCTGCCACGTTCTAATTGAATTGGAGAGGGAAACAATTGGCAGAAATTGTTAGGTGTGGTATTAGGTTATTTTTCTTTTGATAGTTGGGGGTTTGGATGAGCCAGAAATTCTATTTGATTGTAACAATTTTTCATACAGTGGAATATTTGCGTTTGTATAGTTCATAAATTCTTGCTTTATATTTTATATTTTTCTGAGTTCTCAATTTTTATTTGATCAAGAGCCCGTTTGGTACCGATTAAAATCCAATTGAAATTGAAAATATAGCCGTTATTGAGTCTCATTCGTCTAATAAAAGTCAACAATAACGGCTAGTTTTTCAATTTTAATCTCTTCCAAATGGTATTTGTGGCTAATTGTGGGTTGTACCAGAATGTCGGGACTAGGAGTCTAGGAGTATTGGGGGTAACAGAGAAGACATGACAAGTCAAGGATATTTGGATTCGACGGAGACTGCACGAGGCGTTGAAAGAAAACTAGCCCTTAGTTCCGACAAAGATGCTGAAAAGTCCAGTTTAGCAACATGGATTGGGAAGATTTGAATTTATGAACTGCAAGTTTGATATCTAAAAAAGATCGTTGCGAATGGACATAAATGCAAAAATCTTAAATCTTCTGAGTGTTCTCAATATGATCATTTCTTAATTGAAATTGATGATGAGGATAAAATATTAAGACTCATCTGGTATCTTTCGTCATTATGTGAGCACATCAAACCTATTTAATGTATGGGTTCATTCGAAAACTCGTTACTTAAATAAAATTGGAATAAGAATAACTTCAATAAAATGGGAGTAATCTATTGGAACTTTATACAACTCGTTCACATCAACAAAAACTTTTTAATAAGTGGAACAAACTCGATTAATCGCTCAAAATCAGATACAAATAGTGTTTCTCTTCACGAGAGAAGGCGGTGTTACTTGAGTAAGATGTGTATATTTTAATGACATTACTTGTCATGATAGATTATGTGTACTACTAATAAAAGTCCAGAGATTTACACGAGGCCATTGACCTGACATAGGGGTGACAATGGGTCAAGCTCCACACGAGCTCGACTCGTCAAAAAACGAGCTGAGCAAGTCCGAGCGGCTCGTGGCTCGTTTCGACGAGCCGAGCCGAGAAGACTCGATTGCCACTACTAACCTGACATTAATGTAAGATGTTCGGTGGAATTAATGTTGATAACTGACGAACTCTCAAGTAAGTCAAGCAAAATGGTTGCACCATAGTTTTTCAGCGTATTTGTTCAACACGAGCAAATTGAAATTCTTAGAATTTTGTTAACTCTAAGTAATTAATACTTTTATGGTAAAGTGTGTTAATTCTCTATTTTGAGAATTGGAAATGTTCAAGTTGCTAGTTTTTCTCAAATACTTTGATCAAATGTTGCAAAAGAATGACAATGTTTTTGGCTTGTTGAGCAAGGTAGAGATTGTTGTCACACATCTAAAAGCATATTCCATTCATTCCATAAATTGCTATCTAGGTGACATCAGATTCAAAGATAACTAGTTTACGTGGAATTGATGTCTTTTGAATTGACATTTAAATTCAAGTTTTCATATGGATACAATCTACAACTCATAAAGATCGCTTACATGTATGTTATAAAATCTAAAATAAAATAAATAAAACAGAGAGGAAAAGAGAGAAAATTAAGTTGTTTGTGAAAACAAAGAAATATGAGAAAGAAAGAGAAAGAATTAACCGTGTGAAAAAAAAAAAATTGATGAATATATATATTTTTTTTAACCATCAGGTAATGTTTCTATCAAATAATTGAACATGAACTTCGAATGCTACTTTCTACCGAAATTTGATATTGCAACTTCAATGAAACTCACTACAAGTGACTCGAAACAATTTTTTTTAATTTATTTTTTAACTAAAAGTACAAACCGATTAAACAAACCGAACCAAACCAAACCGATTTGATTTGGATCAATACGATTTAAGAGTTAGAGTGGTTTGATTTTGGTTGAAATTCAACCAAAACGATTAATTTGAATTTGTTTTCGAGTTAAGGTCGAAACTGACCCAAACCAAACCGTGCATATGCCTAATTGTCTACATTTACTTCTATGACCATTTTTTAGCAATCCTTGGTAGCATTGAAAATACTCTAGCTTAAGAGGGAGTCAATTGCAAATAGGAGATAAAGTTGTAATTCTCATTGAAGACACATATCTATGTTGATGTCCTGTTCTAATTAAATTAGAGTTACTAATTGAATTGGAGAAGGAAACAAATTTGCATATGTGGGTCCCTGGACCAAACTAAAAAGTTGGACAATTGATCAATCTTGTACACTACATATTTATAATCAAATAATCTCGAATACAATATGATAATTAATATAATGAAGAAGGTGAAATCATAATACAATATGTAAAACCAATAACCGAGTGTTTGAGGTTAAATAAAATTCCAAAAGCTGTCAAAATCGTGAAACCTTCTATTTATTCATCTCGAACTTCTTCAAGACTTTTTCAAGTCATACTACCAAACTCTCAATTGAGTTCTTAATAGAATTCGAGTCACACCCAAATTCTAACATTGTGCAAATTATGATCTGTAAGTCTTAACATCTCAAATTTTTCTTGTACTCTGTGATTTATACAAAGAGTAAAAATTGTTGGACATGGTAAAACTTATATTATTTTTCTTTCGATACTAAGGGGTTTGGACAGAGAATTATATGATTGTAATAATTTTTATAATCCTTCACTTTTTGTATTATTTTATGAAAAACACTTATTGTATATGACTCTTTTCATAATTTTTTACCGATTGATGAGGTGTCAAAATGAAATATTTTTTTTGGTTGATGAGATTTTGACCTAATCAAAATTTGACATATCATCTGTTGGTAAACAAATCTATAAGTCTGACTTCTTAATTTTTTCTGAACAAGGATAAGTAGGGAAAATTGTGTAATTAGTCTTAATTCTTTAACAGATGTTTGTAACCATGTATGGATTTAGTATGTTTAACATATTTTTAGACCATTTCTAATATTTGTTTACAACGAACATAATAGTTAATAAATTGTTTTAGTGAATAAATTTTACTTTGCTTAAGGTCATCAAATAAAAATAAATACAATGTATCCACTAAATATAATATGCTATACAAGTAATTCTTGAGACGTGACATGACCTGATACATAAATTTGAGGCATAACTTGTTTTCCATTTAAAGTAAAATTCTTTAATTCTCACTCCTTTTTAACCATGCATTTACACAATAAAATATTTTGAACATAAATCTAAAATTTTTCTCTACGTTTTAACCACATATTCTCACACATATTCTCAAAAACTCATTATTCGAAACATCATTTTTTCTCAATAATAGCCATCGAACATGGACTAAATATACGCGTTGTACATTGAACACATATAGCTTGATTACACCTATGTAATGTCCCATTAGACTGAGTATACTAACCTAATGGGATTATTCTTGTTGGGGGCGACCCGCTTGAACAGGCCGACGTGGCCTTGTTCATGTAGCATCACTCAACCTAACGTGGACATGTCCAACGGTGTCTCGTTGGACTCCCATGTGTATATACTTGAAAATTAATAATACTTGTACACAATTAAAAGTTTGTAACATAAAACTTTCATCATGCGAAAGCGAGAATAGTACTTGAACATTAATACAGATGAATTGAACAGGCCGATGTGGCCTTGCTCATGTAGCATCACTCAACCTAACGTGGACATGTCCAACGGTGTCCCGTTGGACTCCCATGTGTATATACTTGAAAATTAATAATGCGAAAGCGAGAATAGTACTTAAACATTAATACACATGAATTGAACTTCAACACGTTCTTGTTTCCATAGTATACTTAAAATGAAAGTGCAAAAAATATATATATTGATAATGATCACAAAACTTAATAAAATAAAATCACAAGTTATTCATATAACCATAGCATGAACTTAAACCATCTTAATTGTTAATACTAGAACAAGATCACAGTAATTGTTAATTCAAAATTTGAATGACAGAAGTTGGATTGAAAGAGTCAAAATCTCCCAAATGTATTCATTTCATAAAGAAAAAGAACATAATTGCCAACTAATTGAAATTTCACTATAGTCCTTACAGTCCTTGAAAATATTGAAACTTACCGAGTAATTACTAATAAATGAAAAGATTAAACTCAGAAATAAAATCTTATAATAAAACAAAACTAGCTATACTACATCTTCATCCGTCTATACTTATCTTCATCATTCTTTGCATATCGTCTACCTACAAGTCATGTATAACTCTTGAGGAACTAATGAAGCCTTTAAGTTTTACACGATTCTCGTGTAGTATCTGGTTTCAATCATCTTATCTGAAAATTAATTGGCATTCAGTGAGAGAAGACTAGACCATTATGCATTTGATTATCTTTATTTGAGTGAGCCAAATCATAGAATTAAGAAAGAACTTATTTGAAATCCAATTGGTCTCTACTGAGGAAAAGTCAAATCTTGGCATTCGATTAACATCATCTGAGTGAACCAAACTCATGGACTTTAGAGCATGCTTGTTGCACCCCCACATCTCTTTCGAGCATATATATGAAGCCAATTTATGATGACCATTGGTTTCTTTACATTATCTAAAATTCAATTGTACTTTTTTAGCCAGAAGATTCTTTAATGTAATAGAATTGACATCTAATAATATGCTCGTGTGTAGCAGCACTTTATAAACTTCTCAATTTCAATCATTCATCCTTTTGAAAAACCGAAAAACAAGAGTATTTTCATTCTTTGTTAACTAAATATGTTTTTAATTGAACATGGCAAGTCATTTTCGGAAAAGAGTTTTGCACTAAATCTTTAGTGAAGACACCAAATGAGAAATCCTAGGATAAATAATTTTGTGCAAAACCCAAATTCCTATTTGGTACGTAAATAGCTAGGTTGGCATCATTTTTCTCTTCAATCCTTTCAAGAAATGAGCAATCACTGGTCTTCAATAGATGTTCAATATATTGTGATGCTCAACACCTTTGAATCCACTCAGAAAATCTTTATCCCTTCCATCCGTTAGAAATATAAATAACTCGTGACATGCAGCATAGGATATTTCTATGGTTGCTTGTCGCACATTGAGAATTGGTTTCGAATTCTTCTGGCAACTAGTGGATTTTCATATCGGGCTCTTGGTCAAAACTGATGCACCGATATATTTGGCATTGTCTAAACTATCCGAGAACCGTCCCTATATAATTTTGATGTCATCCTCGCTGTAAAAAAAAGGGAGTGCCATCGTAATAATCATAGTCTAAATCCGAACATTCAATAAATTCTTCGTAATAAACTAATGCATTCTCATAGGTATATCATTGGTGTCTCCAAATGACCCCTTTTGTTCCATTTGCTGCCCCGAGCACTGTCGTTGGAGTGGCAGCACAAGGAGCTCCCCTAGAACCCAAAATAGGCCTGGTAGTGCCTGCTGATACACTAATGAAACTAGCGGCTTTTTGCTGCTGGTTGCTACCCCTGCTAAAACCATGACATTGTGCATACTAGCAAGCAGGCCGTTGCCGCTGCAAATTTCTCCAAACATGGTTAAAAAATTGCCTCCCTGCAGGCCTTGCAATTTGAGTTTCTAATGACAGAAACTTAGCTTAAGGGTCAATTTTTTTTTTTTTTTTTGCTTATGATTCCGCACTCGATTGGACCCCTCAACAATGAAACTGCTTATCCCCCAACTGTACTCATTTATTGCTAGTCAATTCATGAAAACAAGTCTTTTCCACTGCATATATAGACCCAGTTAAAAAATGAGCAATGCTACTTGTACACGGGAAATGTACAGATTGATTTAAAGAATACCACGTGGTAACATTTCATTGGATTTTGGACAAAAAACATTATTATAACAGCCAATCAGGTGTGTCATCTCAGCACCTATAAAACTAGTGTCCCTGCATTTCCCATGTACAAATATTATTTTCTTAAAAAATTCTCTCTACCATGCTGTCAACCTCCGATATTTCTATCTTGAAACCACATTTCTATCACTTTGGCCCTTCCAGAATGTGTTGAGGCAGTCGATTGTGCATACCATCTATGAAGGGATTGGTTTCTGCTTCAGACGTCCCACTATTTGAACATGTAATATTTAGTCTGTACTCCACATTGATTTCGAAATAATATCAGTCTTAGTGTCCAACCAAGTCGATAACAGTTTTAACTCTCTTAATTTCGCAAACTTATAAATCGACATAGTTTAAAGGATATAACAAGAAATAAGTTGCAAGAAGCAACAAATTCATAGGAAATTATGCAAATGTATTTTTAAAATTATAGCACACCAAATTAAAACATGAGCAATACACACGACATCAAATCCAAAAATAGCTCAATATTGTATTTGATCATTAAACATGCACTCAAGAAGCATATATAATCTTGATACCACCAATGGTAATGTCATCTCCTCCAGCTTTTGGCACCAAAGAAATCAATATTTTTTCATCATCTTCAACATCCAAATCCTCTAACAATTCACTCAATCCCAACCTAATTTTAGTCTTCGACAGGGTGGAATTCTTATGGGGCACCTGAGAGAAGCATCCTGCGTACTCTGCCTTGTCTAATGTATTTGGATTATCATCTTCGTCGTTCACAAATATGTCAAACTTCACAAATTTTGCAGTGTCCACTTCAATCCCTTCAATCACTAGCAGTTCCTCTTCTTTTTCCTTATCCTTCTTACTCCTCGATTTTTGAGGCCTAGGAACCAAAACTTTGACAACTTTGTCTAGTTTCACCGGGAAAGTACTGTCGACAGATGGAGCAGCCGTGGTGGAGGCTATTTTGGACTTCTTTGCCCGTGCGGCCGGCCTATTCTTCAGCCATGGAGTATCGACCTTTTGGAATTCGTACCCCATTTTTTGGTTGTCCAGTGTGTCTGCCACTTTCACGCGTACAAGCTGTGCATTTTCATCGTAGAATAAATAGCTGGCATTCAACCAATCCGAGTCGACAAAGTCCTTTGTTTTCGAACCCCTTAGATCCCTCCATATTGTCCAAAGCCGATCAACGTTGGTATGGTGGCAAAAGAACATAGATTCTCGACCACAGGAGTAAAAATTGCCCATGTCCTCTCCAGAGCTTGTGGCTTCACCAACCCACACGTGAAGCGCTGAGTGTGATCCACGCTCCACGGTTCCTGGCCCGGGGTCTGGTTGCGTCCCCGTATTATATCTTGCTCCATAGAAATCCTCAAGGTTCTGTACATTACGTACCATTTCATTGTACATCACCGTAAGGTTGTTAGAAATTATTTGTGGGGTATCAACCGATTGGGTGGTTCCGGAGTAGGCAAGATCAGTGGCAGCCGGTGGCAGATGATTTTGATTACGTCTCGCATTAAATAGGGGCGAACTAGGTTTCACGAACATGGCTGGCATGGCCATACCCTTAGGATTGTCCCAGTTCCAAAATGGCAAACCAAAAGTGGGATCATCAATCAATTTTCCCAAGATTCTTTCATAGAAATACAAGTACCATCTATGCCATGGATAGAAGTGCCAAGAATTGTGAATTTGAATCTTCAAA
>CM032625.1:43812509-43878067 GCA_019097785.1 Fraxinus excelsior | reverse complement strand
ACCATGGACGATTCAGGGCATTCTTAGACAACTCAGAGACATCATTTCTTTCGACAGAGACACGATCTCCCACATTTTCAGAGAGGGAAACCAAGTTGCTGATGCTTTTGCCTCAGAGGGTTGGGATCATCGACTTTATCAGGAGTATGGACCATCCAATCTACCTCGGCATATTAAGGCTCTTATTCAGATTGACAGATATAGCTTACCTAGCGTCAGAACTTGACTTCTTGTTTATTAATTTCACCTTAGTTTCTCATTTTATTTGCATTTGTAAGGGAAGTAGTACTTCCTTGTTTATTGCTTTCTCTACTTTTGCTGTAAGGGTAATAGTACTCCCTTATTTATTGCTCATCTACAACTCCTATTGTAAGGGAAGTAGTACTTCCTTATTGACTGCTTTCTTGATTTCAGTTGTAACCACGGTATTCCTCCGCCACAAGTGAGGACAATTAATAAACTCTCGGAGGTACCGCCCTCCTTCAACTAAAAAAAAAACCCTAAACCCTAAACCATACCAAAAACCATTCTCACCCTTGCACTTTCTCTCTCTACCCCCAAATGCTCTCCCTTCTCTCTAAAATTGTCAAAAATGCAAAAAAAATCCGAAAATTTTCCTCCACCCAAACCGCCGGAAAGTGGTACCATTGTGTTCTCCTCGACATGCTCTGCAACTACATGTAAACAGATTTCAGAAACTCCAAGTATGCTGGCCGGAAATCACAGTCAAAGTTTGCTGCCAAAAACTCGGTCAAACCACCATAACTCGCCGTCCGGTCACCCAACCGGCCGGAATCCTACGCCGGTCGACTCCCCTCATCCAGACGCACCTAACCATGTAAGCAATTTCCAGAACAAAGCTGCCACAAACAACGAATTTGAGATTCAAAACCTGCCTGTCGCGGATGCGGCGACTGCACGCCAGAAAAATCCAGATCCCGGCGCCGGTGAGACGATTCGTGGTGGCGGACCACCAGGGTTAGGTGCGCCATCCCCGGCGCATCTAGCCCAGTAATGGGCTTCCTTCAATTCAACCCCAAATCGACGGAATTTGGATCAGAACCTCTCGCTGGCCTGAACTCGCGCGAACAGACCTTGATTTTTGTTGATTCCGGTGCAACCACGACCATCCACGCCGGCGGACCTACTGGGCTAACTCCCCCCCACCCTGGGGCACCCAACCTAGCCCTGGGTCCAAGCCAATTTCAACCAAAACGTGATCAATTGATGGCTGCCATGATGTTCTTGTGCGAAAAATTCAGTTCCAATGAAATTGATGATTCTTTCTTGCTCCAAATGGCTAATTCGATGGGGGAAACTTCAATTAGCAGTGGTAAGACTATGGGTAATCCATCAATTGCTCCAATTGTTGCTCCAAATTCCGATTTGAAGATTGCTCATCCTCCCTCTTGTGAAGAATCTACCCTAGCTCCTATTACTAGATGTAATGGTGTTATTGATGCTAATTCCAACCATACAAGTAAAATTGAAGACCATGTGGCTATGGGTAATCCTCCAATTTTTGGAAACAATGGCCAATTAAACTCCAATTCCAAGCCTCAAGCTCCCAATTCTGCCAATGCTTCGATGTATCGTCAGCAGCAGGCTCGCACTCCTTCTGGTGCCCCAGCTAATACTCAGGCTCCTAAGTCCTATGCAGCTGCGGTTAATAATAGGCCTATTGTAACCCAGGCTGAGAGGAGCCAGAGAAAATCATTTGCTTCGGTACTTCGTGCTCCCCAGGATTCTAGAGATCATATGTTGGTTTTCAAAGAACCATACATCCATCATGGTGAGCCTGCTATATTTTTTGAAGAATCTGATGAATTGTTCCTTGCGGAGGCCTACAGGTTCACACTTGTAGGTAAGTTTACTCATCGCAAACCCTCTATGGCCAAGGTACGTGAAAACTTTATGCGCTTTGGATTTATTGGTGATTATGAAATTGGCTTAATTGATGATGTACACATTATTATTCACATGGCGCACGAGGATGATTACTCTTGTTTATTCCTCAAACCCACTTGGTATATTGATGGTTGTCCTATGAGAATTTTCAAGTGGACTCCTAGCTTTAGTCCCCAGTATGAGGTTCCTATCGCTCCTATTTGGGTTTCATTTCCTCTTCTCCCTATTCACTTTCGCGCTAAGAGCGCATTATTTGCTATAGCTAAGGCCATTGGCCTCCCCCTTCGTATTGACGAAGCTACTTCTGACCTTCGTCGGCCCAGTGAAGCTAGAGTTTGTATTGAGGTTGACCTGGAATGCAAAATACCTGATCGTGTATGGATCGAGAGAGAGAAGAGGGGAGGATATTGGCAGCCCGTTATATATGATGAGGTGCCCGATTTTTGTTTCAAATGCAGACATTTTGGACATAAGGATGAAAAATGCTCTAGTAGTTCGCATCAGGCTCCACCACCAGTTGTTCCCATCGTTCTTGACCACGCTCCGAAGGTTCCCCTAGTTTTGGCTAAGGATAAGGGTAAGGCTAAAGAGACTGTGACGTTGCCTCGCCAGAGATGGACGCCTGTTAAGCACACTCAGAAGAGACAGGATGGTCCTTCCGAGAATATTACTTCTATCCCTTCTGCTACCTTTATTACCACTGTTACTGCTGATCAACCTGTTGCTATTTTCACTGCTCCACCTATTAGTACAACCACTGATCCACAGACTTCTTCTTCTTTAGCTCCGGATCGATCCACAGTTGATCCCCCTTGTGTAATTCATCATGGCCTACATGTTGCCACATCTAGTGCTCAATCATTTGCTACATCTTCGGACCCTATCAACATTACTCCTAAGAATAGTGGCTCCTCATACTTTGATCCCCTGTTAGAGGATATGATGGAGAGGCCACGGAACTCGATTGGTTTGGAAATACCATCTTCTCCTACGCATTGTCAACAGAATTTGGAGGCCTCTTTATCTACTCAATCTGACTCTGAGAGTTTCTCTCAAATTGAAGTTCACCACCAGGGTCCCTTCCGTAGATCTTCATCTGATGATTTAGTTGGCATGGTTGATAGGACGGAGGACGATGGCTTTACCCCAGTTGGTCGTAAGAGGACTTCGAGGGTTACTGGCACTTCTGTTTATAGGATGGCGACCAGGAGTCGGTCGCAGGATACCTTATCGCGCATTTCCAGATGAGTGCCATCATCTGGAATGTGAGAGGTGTAGCTAGTGTAGCTACTCGCAGACGCCTGAAGAAACTCATACAGCTTCATAATGTCTATTTCTTGGTTATTCTGGAACCTATGGTTCTCGAGAAAAGTTTTGATTTTGTTCGCCGCTATTTATATTTCGACTATGGTGTCCGCAATGAGTCGAATAAGATTTGGTGCTTCTGGTGTGTTGGCACGGACTTGACTGTTCTTCAGGACCACACACAGTTCTTACATGTTAAAATTGTTGACCCCAGACTTGCTAGACCTATTTGTATTACACCAGTCTATGCTGCTTGCGATGCATCCATTAGGAGGGATTTGTGGGCGGGTCTTCACCACATATCCACCTCCATGGACAATCCTTGGCTAGTTGGAGGAGATTTTAATGTTATTACTCATGATGGAGAGCGTACTGGTCATAGTAGGAGAGATCGTGGGTCCACTGCCTTTTCCGATATGATGCTTGATTGTGGTCTTGAAGATGCCGGCTTTTCTGGGTCTCAGTTTACTTGGACTAATGGGAGGGTTAGTAAAAGACTGGATAGAGTCCTAATTAACCCTTTGGCTGCTGATTTTTGTAGACAATTTACTGTGACGCATCTAAATCGGACCTCTTCTGATCACTCGCCCCTTCTTCTTCAATGGATCTCTGATGATGATTCGGGCCCACGTCCATTCCGTTTTCTCAATGTTTGGACAAAGCATCACGATTTCTCAACCTTCGTCTCTCAGAAATGGTCACTCCCTACTCATCTTACGGGGATGGCTGCCCTTTGGGAGAAGTTCTTCAGGTTGAAACAAGGGTTACGATGGTGGAATCGACAAATATTTGGTGATGTATTCCAACGAGTGAGGGAAGCCGAGGAAAGAGTTGACCATGCTGAGATTGATTTTGAAAGTGACCCTACACCGGAACACCGTAGCTCACTTCATCTTGCACAGGCAGATTTGAACCGTACCCTGTCTATTGAGGAAGGTTTTTGGAAGCAAAAGGCCGGCTCCCGTTGGGTTTGTGAGGGTGACCGCAATACACGATATTTCCATTCTATTGTACAGGGTAGACGGGTCAAATCTCGGATCAGGAATATCACTAGTGAGACCGGAGAAGCTCTGTCTACTTCTACTGACATTCAGAACTCCGCCATCTCGTTTTTTCAGGAGTTATTATCTGCTACCTCGCAACCACTGGACCCCATTCGCCCTCATATCATACCCAGAATTCTGACTGAGTCTGACAATATGGAACTTAACCGCCTCCCCTTGATTGATGAGGTGCGGGAGGCTATTTTCAGCATCGATGCTGATAGTGTAGCTGGACCTGATGGCTTTTCATCCTTGTTTTATCAGCATTGTTGGGATATTATTCAGGACGACGTTTTTGGCGCTGTTATTGATTTCTTTGAAGGAAGCCATTTTCCGCGGGGTTTTTCTGCCACCTCTATGGTTTTGCTTCCTAAGCGGGAGAATGCCTGTAAATGGACGGATTTTAGACCTATCAGTCTTTGTACGATGTTCAATAAACTCATCACCAAGTTACTGAACACCAGATTGAGCTCCTTACTGCCCCGTATCATCTCTCCTCCACAGAGTGGCTTTGTCCCCGGTCGCCTCATTGGGGACAATGTTTTACTTACTCAGGAACTTCTTCATACGTTGGACGATAAAGTGCGAGGAGGGAATACCATGTTGAAACTTGACATGGCTAAAGCATATGATCGTATGGATTGGGGATTCATCTACTCTATCCTTGCGGAGTTCGGTTTTGACCAGTTGTGGATTGACAGGATCAGACGGTGTATCTCGGAATGCCATTTCTTCGTGCTCCTGAATGGTCGTCCTCATGGTTTCTTCGCATCTACACGTGGCCTCAGACAAGGGGATCCTATCTCTCCATCCTTATTCATTATTGCTGCTGATTATTTCTCTCGACTCCTCATTCAGAAGTTTCACACATTTCCTAGTATGCAATACAGACATGGAGGCACCTCCCCTGTCTCACACCTTGCCTTTGCTGACGATATCATTATCTTCGTCAATGGTCAGAAAAAGTCTATCAAGAAGGTCCTCGAGTGCTTGGATCACTATGAGGGGGTTTCCGGACAATTGGTGAATCGAGACAAAAGCGGCCTTATTTTGCCAAAACGATCATCGGACATTCAGATACGCAGGCTTGTGATCCTGACTGGTTTTTCCCATCAGAGGCAACCATTCACATATTTGGGAGTCCCCTTATTTAAAGGGGCTAAGAGAAGCTTCATGTACGATGATCTCATTATGAAGGTCAGGAACAGGATCTCTGGTTGGGCTTCACGACTCCTCTCACCTGGTGGTAGGATTACTTTATTGAAGTCTGTTCTTTCATCTTTACCCTTGTACCTCTTCCAGATTTTGAGTCCTCCCAAGGTCGTTCTGAAAAAGTTGGAAAGTATATTAGCGAGATTCTTATGGGACTCGAAGGAACAGGCGCGTCGTTTACACTGGCGCAGCTGGAAAGGGATTTGCCTCCCCACTGCAGAGGGTGGTCTGGGTTTTAGACGGTTGCAGGATGTTGTGGACACTTTCTCTATGAAACTTTGGTGGTTGTTTCGTACCCAGAGCTCTCTTTGGGCCCATTTTCTTCTAGGCAAATACTGTAAGGGGACCCACCCATCACTTGCGATGGTTCCCTACTCGGCCTCATCTATTTGGAAGAGGCTGAAGAGATTCGCGCCACAGACTGAGCCACACATTGCCTGGCACCTTGGAGCGGGACAGATGTTCTTCTGGCACGACTGTTGGATGGGTCATACTACCCTAGCGTCATTATTTCCACACAGGCAGCACACATCTGAGAGGGTGCGGGATTACTTTGAGTATGCTGGGTGGGATTTTGGGCGATTACTACAGGCTCTTCCTCCTCTCATGGCGGAGCAGATAGGGGCCATACCCTTATCTAATGAGGCCCCGGATCGCATTATTTGGCGGGACACATCGGATGGTAGTTTCACCACTAGTTCAGCTTGGCAGCTCGTCCGATCTGTTCAGCAGAATCACGACTCGTATCGTCTACTGTGGAGCTCTATTTTGCCTACCACCGTTTCATTCTTCTGCTGGAGACTCTGGCAGGATCTCATTCCAGTAGATGTGGTTATTCAGAGAAGAATTGGATGTCAATTGGCTTCCCGCTGTCAATGTTGCTCTGAGATTGAGACTATTAATCACATCTTCACGGGAAGCAGCATCTCCGATCAGGTTTGGCAACACTTTGGGGGCATTTTCCAGATTACTATGAGCGCAGGTGAGGGGGTCCGTCAGAGGTTTCAAAAATGGCGGTATTCCGGACAGTATGTTCGTTGTGGACACATTCGCACTATCATTCCCCTTCTGATATTCTGGTTTCTATGGACCGAGAGGAACGATGCAAAGCATAGGGGGATTCATATGGTGGCCAAACGTATCATTTGGAGGGTCTACCGCATGATATCATTCCTTTATATTGGAGGACTCTTTCGAGTTGTGCATTGGCGAGGTGACATCACACTTGCACACACTTTTGGTTTTTCATTGTCTACCCCCACCCCACCCCCACCTATTTTGGTTGTCTGGCGTTTTCCACCTTTAGGCTCATTCAAGATCAACACGGATGGATGCGTCAAAGAAGGATTTGCGAGTGGCGGAGGCATCATTAGGGACCACACAGGGCGCTGCATCAGGGCATTCTCAGCATCTTATGGCCCATGTCTTATTTTGGAGGCCGAACTCAGAGCTGTACTTGACGGGATTCTACTGGCTAGAGGACTTGGTACATCAGTTAGCTGGGTTGAGGCAGATTCCACTGTGGCTATTCACTGCATCACCAGAGGTGGAGGACCTTGGACGATCCAGGGCATTCTCAGACAGATTAGAGATCTCATCTCTTTTGACAGAGATACGATTTCCCACATATACAGAGAAGGAAACCAGGTTGCAGATGCACTTGCTTCGGAAGGTGGGATCATCGGCGTTATCAAGAGTATGGACCATCCGATTTACCTCGACATATTAGGGCACTTGTTCAAATTGATAGATATGGCTTGCCTAGTGTCCGAATCTGATATTGTGTTTGTTGCTTTGTATCCTGGTTTACTTATAATTTGTTTACATTTGTTCCGTTGTAAGGGAAGTAGTACTTCCTTATTTACTGGTTTACTTTACTTCTACTGTAAGGGAAGTAGTACTTCCTTATTTACTGCATTACATTACTCCTACTGTAAGGGAAGTAGTACTTCCTCGTTTATTGCTTTGCTCTTTTTCAGATGTAACCACGGTTTTCCTCCGCCATAAGTGAGGACATTAATAAACTCTCGGAGGTACCGCCCTCCTTCACCTAAAAAAAAAAAAAAAAAAAAAAAAAAACCCTAAACCCTAAACCCTAAACCCTAGACCCTAGACCCTAAACCCTAAACCCTAAACTTTCATTTCCCTTGCTACCGGTACACTTGCGTGCCAAGGGGTTCCTTTTTGCTTTATCTAGGGCAATAGGAATACCCCTAAGGATTGATGAGGCCACCTCAGACTTGAGACGACCTAGTGAGGCTAGGGTGTGCATTGAGGTGAATTTGGAGCTCAGATTGCCTGACAGGGTTTGGATTGAGCGTGGGGGTAACCGCGGCTTCTGGCAAACAGTCATTTATGAAAAGAGGCCAGTTTTTTGCTTCAATTGTAGACATATGGGCCACTCCTATGATAAGTGCACTTCGGGGACACCTCATCCCCCTCCAGTTGTTGTGCCTCCCTCTATTCACCCCTCGACTGCTAGTAGGGTTGACAAAGGTAAAGGGAAGGTAACGTTTGTGGATCCGAAGAAGCAGTGGGTGCCAGTTTCAGCAGTGCCTACTACATCGGCAGTTCCTACCTCGACCCCCATGACCGTAGCTCAAGAGGTACCACCAGTTATTCATTCGGTTACTAAGTCTATACCAGAGGCTCCTATCGAGATCAGTACAGGAATAGTTGATCCAGAAGTACCACCATTTATTCATTCAGTTGCTGAGCCTACTCCAGACGCTCCTATTGAGGTACCTACTTCTCATGTTATCATTACCACACTCCTATTCCCACCCCTGTTATTGAGGTATCCCCTGAGCCGACACAAATCAGTTCTCCATCACTGAGGACACACTTAGATAGTACTGAGTCAGCACAGGGATCAGGTACAGGGATAGTTCATCATGCACAGGGACTGTTGGCTGAGACCAGCTCAGAGAGGCATAGTATCAAGCATATGTTGATTGATCACTTTAGGAAGAAGCACGGCATGAAGGTTGGATCCGCCATGAGAATTGCCATTGATGACTTGGTTATGAAGCTCTTTGGTGAGAGACCTTCATCGAGTAAGACTCATACTCATACACCTTCACCTAGTCCTTCCATCACGACTCCTATCCAGGATATGGTGAAGGAACATATACAGAGAGATATAGATGGCATGGGACTTGGAGACTGCTTGCAAAACCTTGAGGACGACGTACCTACAGTCACCAGGTCACTCTCACATGCTTCAGATGTTGCAGCACAGAGCACCATGAGATCAGATGCACCTGCTTTTCGCCCGACATTCAGTACATCATCACCGGGACAGCCTTTTTCACCTACATGGGTCCCCTCTCGTGGGAGAGACCCCTCCCCAGTGAGCGAGCCCGACTACGCAGACTACTACAACCCGGAAGACTTTCAGAGCAGACGCATGACCCGATCAATGTCCATGTACTACCACCCGAAGATTTACCCTCGGGAATACCCGTGACTGGCTTTCACTAGTTTTTGTTCACCTTTCATTTACTGTTACACGCATTTCATTTTTTAGACACTGTTAGCATTTTTCACTTGCTGGAGGTCAGGTATATGCCCCCCTCCTTTCATGTATTTCTTTTTATTTTGAAATAAAATAGCCACACTAGTGGTCTTTCCGAAAAAAAAAAACCCTAAACCCTAAACCCTTTACTGGAACATTGAAATTCGGGTCTTTATAATAAGTCCCTTTACTGGAATTTTTCATTTGTTTTTCCTCTCTTACCAGTCGCTCATATCTAACGACATTCGCGCTAAGTGGGAATAAATCTGGGAATTCTCTATCTTGGAATTTCTTCTTTAGATCAAAGCTTAAACAACTTTGTGCGATTTTGACAAATTCCTTTTCAGGTAATGGCACGAAGCATTTACTTCTGGCCGTTTTGAACCTTTGTAGGAAATTTTCTGCCCACTCGTTAGGCAATTGACGTAAATTCGCCAAATCGGCCAGGGTAACTTCGGACTCCGTTTTATAAAATTGAGCATGGAATAATTGCTCCATTTGTTGCCAAGTTTGGACGGAGTTTGCTGGCAAATTAATGAACCAAGAAAAAGCTACTCCTGTTAAGGAACTTGGGAACAACCTCAACTTATGGTAATCATTCACCTCACCACTTTGCAACGTGAATCTCCCTACATGTTCTAGTGTAGATACTTCTCCCAGGCCAGTGAATAGTGAGAATTCCGGTACTTTGTACCCTCTAGGCCATGGATATGCTTGATCTATCCAATCAGGGTATGGCTTGGTATAAATTGGCCTAATAACCGGACGCACCCCAACTGCTATTTGATCTTGTACTATTTCCATAATTTGGTTTCTTAGCACGGCGTTAGGGTCATATGGGTTCCCCATTGGTTGATTTACTGGCTGATTCGTGGGAGGTCTAGTGGTTTGCCCTTGATTGGCCATAAAAGTGCCATTATTCAGGTTGTTATAACCGGTAAACTGAGTGTTTATACCGTCATTCGTACGCAACCCGTTCTGTCCAATATTTGGGACATTGTCTCTCATGGTGGTACTACCCCCCAGGTTGGACGTAGTGTTACCATTATTCACGTTTATGGTTCCATTTCCCCCCGGGTTTGAAGTAGAAGGGCCAACAGGTGGCTCCAAACTTGGGCCAGAATTTACACCAAGAGGATTGTATGGCGAGGTATGCCCTACGATAGTCCTAGATTGGAAGTGATTATCTATAGGCATGACAGGTTGACATATTTGGCCTACCAACTTATTCATGATTTCATTCAACGTATTTAGTTGTTTAGCCATATTATCAAAATGCATATTCTCGTTTTGGGTAAATTTCTCCATATTATGAATGCTACGTAGATTTACCTGTTCAACGACATTCTGCGTGAGTTCTCCCAGCGATGCACGCATTGTGCGAGGGCTCAATTCTGTCATTGGCTCGTAGCGGCTGTGACTGATTGGATTTTGTCCATCTGTCTGTGGAGAGTATTGTTGCTCCTCGTATCGTTCAACCACAGACTGGACTACTCCTTGACTTGCTGGTTCTTTATCGGAATTTTTATGAGGCATGATATCTTTCTCTTTTTGTATCTTCACTTACCAAACACCAACTGTCCCACTGGGCGTGCCAAATTGTTTTCGCGCGTTTTTTGCAACCCGCCAACAATTACGAGAGAGAGGGGTCAGACGATTGTGTAAGGAACAGACCTCTTGAGACAAAGTCCCAAAAAAGGGTGCGTATGCCAGTGAAGGATTACAATTGGGAAGTAGACAAAACGCCTCCAAGGGGCGCAAGCACACGAGTACTGAAAAAGGATTAAATTTAAACTAAGCAATGAAAATTACATGATCTCTTGTAGAGAGTTTTTGATTCCGTCTTTGTCTTCTATGACGTTACTTCTTTTATACTTCTTGAGCGTCCCTTGGTTATCGAAACTGCCCAGACTTGCTTCGTGTCCTTCGTAACCGCCCACTCTTTTAGTGGGGAATCACTAATTCGGGGAGTAGTTGCTTAGTAACCGCTGCCACTACCTTTGTTGCTTCCTGGATCGTGGGATCGTGCCGGTTTTACTTGCCAACCGCTTCCAAACTGTATCCTTTAGACTTGTTTGATTTTGGGCGACTTGGGGTTCTGGGCGACAATGAGGCTGTCGTCCTAGGCGATTGTGCCGTACCATCTTTGTTCGGCCTCTGGTCGTCCTACAACCTTGGGGCGATGGTATTCCTTTGTTCTTGGGCTTCCAATATTCAGGATTTTCCACAGGCCTTCAACTTTGGGCGTTTCTTCTTGGGCCTTTTAATTAGCTTCTGTTGGGCCTTTACCTTGGATTTATCAGTTGGACTTTCTTTCGATTTTGGGCCGCATTTTAGTGTGTCAACAGTTCTTTTAGGGTGTGTTTGAGCCATATTATTTTAGAAAAATATATTCTAGAATAGTAGATTGATGGAGAATATGTGGTTGAAAAAGAAGGAAAAATTATTGATGTGATTGAAAATGTTATTTTATTAAAAAATGTGTGGTTAAAAATGAGTAGAAGAATGAGAATGAAAATTTCAATATGCACCAAACATGGGCTTATATAGTAGATCAAGCAATTAAATCACTTGAACGAATGTTCAATCAACTCAATTCATATGAAAAAAACATTTGGATTTATATTCTCTTCTAACAAGTTAAACTCATTGGATGATACTAATTTGAAAGCATATTGTAATCATCTTGACATTATTTGTCAAGATTTGTTTCAAGAGTTAAAAATTTTACGAAATCTTTTATCGAAAGAAAAAAAAAAACAACTTTTGATATATTGACTTATTTGAAAATATTGGATTGCTTTCCAAATACATTTACTGCATATAGAATATTATTGACAATTCTTGTTACTGTTGCATCTATCGAAAGAAGTTTTTCAAAATTAAAGTTATTAAAATCTTATTTACGATCAACCATGTTACAAGAGCGATTAAATGATTTAGCTTTGATATCTATTGAATACGATTTGCTAAAACAAAGTTTAATTAAAGAGTTTGCTTCTAGGAATTTGAGAAGATTACATCATTTATTGCATTTCAAGGTTTACACATGATATTTGATGTTTATGATTTCAAGATTTGCTCATATAGAATTGCTCGAAGAGTTTAATGGTTTGGATGGTTTTTGTTGATGACATGTGAATTTTGATGAAGTTTAGGAAGTGCTTTTGAACTTTACTTGTACTTTTTTTATTCACGACATTTTAAAAAATAAACAGTATTTAAATATCATAATTTTGCAATGAAATAATATTAATGAAACATATTTTATTTCTTAATATACTTTTTAATTTCATGAAAGGAACATCATTTTACAATGTCGCACTGGGCACACAAAATTTCAAGGCCGGCCCTGAATGATGACAAAGTATATTGTAATGATCTTGTACCGCCGTTATTACTGTCGCCCTCGACCAAACGGGACCCGCCGCCTAACCACCAATGTCAGGAAGACTTTCGACACAAGGCACCTCAAACGCGAATGATTTTTAGCCCATCGCCACCTCACTTCCTACTGCGTTCCTCCGACCCTGAGCTCTGATACCAGTTGTAGGGATTAAGATGAGCAATTAACCAGCCCCAAGCCCACACCACCCGGCCCAAGTGAGGTTCCAACCCAAAACCAATTGGTAATGGGTGGAGTAGCCCACTTGGGTTATATTGTGAATTTCTTTTCTTCTTCCAACCGATGTGTGACTTCTTGTTTGCTCCCAACAAGATTGTTGTCTTAAAAGTTAACACATCTAAAAGCATCTTCCATTCATTCCATAAATTGCTATCTAGGTGACATCAGATTCAAAGATAACTAGTTTACGTGGAATTGATGTCTATTGAATTGACATTTAAATTCAAGTTTTATCTCATATGGGTACAATCTACAACTCATAAGGATCGCTTACATGTATGTTATAAAATCTAAAATAAAATAAATAAAACCGAGAGGAAAAGAGAGAAAATTAAGTTGTTAGTGAAAACTAAGAAATATGAGAAAGAATTAACTGTGTGAATTTTTTTATTTTTTTTTATTTTATTTTTATAACTCCCCTTCATCTAACAGTCTCTCTACATTTAAATGATTTTCTCGACAATATCTACCTTCTCTTTGCAATGTTGCTAGACATAGTCTGAGTCAAATTGCATTGGAGGTGGATTTTTTGGATATAAATAATGTTATTTATCATTATAATGATAGAATATTGGTGATGTGACAATCTATATGAAATAATGCAATTGGACAATTCAATTTTTATCAGAGATAGATAGAGAGAATTGTAAAGGATAATAGATTGTTACATCACCGAGTTCCTTCATCATGATAATAAATATCATTACTCTTTAGATATTGTCTATAGGCTTAGGCAAAAAAAAAAAATAATCGAAAAATCGACTGAACCGATTGAACCAAACCAACTTGAGTCGGTTTGAGTTGGTTTGAAATAGCAAATAGGTTCAATTCGGTTTGGTTTGGTTCGATTAATGTTTAACCACTCTACATCGGGTCGGATTGGTTATGGGTTAAGACTCCAATTCGCGGCTAACCGATCCAACCTAACTTGCTTAATTAAATTTGGTGCACTATTTTTGACTTGTCTGAAATTGTCCATATTTCTACAGAAGCATCGGGTTATGAAATTAATATTTTTAATTTATATAACTTTTGATATCTGCAAGCAGTCCTTTGTTTCCAATTTCAAAATTGTCGATTCCTTCAAATTGCCTGATTGTACTTTTAACTTATCTATATATAAAATTTATCACTCTATGCCTAACTGTTATCTCGTTAACTTGTTTTCAACATTTGTTTTAAGTATGGGTAATGTTTCTATCATATACGTTTATGAATTGAACATGAACTTCGAAAGCTACTTTCTGCCGAAATTTGATATTGCGAATTCGATGAAACTCACTACAAGTGTTACGTTAGACTCGAAACAATTTTTTTTTATTTTTTTAACTAAAAGTACAACTCGATTAAACAAACCGAACCAAACCAAATTGTCTACATTTACTTCTATGACCAATTTTTTCAATCCTTGGTAGCATTGAAAATACTTTAGCTTAAGAGGGCGTCAATTGCAAATAGGAGATAAAGTTGTAATTCTCATTGAAGACACATATCCATGTTGATGTCGTGTTCTAATTAAATTAGAGTTACTAACTGAATTGGAAAAGGAAACAAATTTGCATAAATCTTGTTTCTTGGGTCAACTAGTAATTGTGGCTAGAAATTGAGCCCATTGTTGTGAATATTAAAGACGAGATAATGGATAAGATGAAAATAACAATCACAAGAATACAAAATTTACGTGAAAATCAAATAGGGAAAAATCACGAACAGATACAAAGAATTCACTGTAATGAAAAGTAAGGATTACAATATGTGGGCCCCTGGATCAAACTAAAAAGTTGGACAATTGATCAATCTCAATATTTGTTGTACACTACATATTTATAATCAAATAATCACTAATACAATATGAGAATTAATACAATGGAGAGTTTAATATAAAGTGAAATCATAATACAATATGTAAAACCAATAACTAAGTGTTTGAGATATAATAAAATTCCAAAAGCTGTCAAAATCGTGAAACCTTCTATTTATTCATCTTGAACTTCTTCAAGATTTTTTCAAGTCATACTACCAACCTCTCAATTAAGTTCTTAATAGAATTCGAATCACACCCAAATTCTAACATTATGCAAATTATGATTTGTAAGTCTTAACATCTTAAGTTTTTCTTGTACTCTTGGATTTATACAAAGAGTAAAAATTGTTTGACATGGTAAAAGTTTGATTATTTTTCTTTCGATACTAAGGGGTTTGGACAGAGAATTATATGATTGTAATAATTTTCATAAATGAAATAATTTTTATAATCCTTCACTTTTTGTATTATTTTATGAAAAACACTTATTGTATATCACTCTTTTCATAATTTTTTACAGATTGATGAGGTGTCAAAATAAAAGATTTTTTTTTTTTTTTTGGTTGATGAGATTTTGACTCAATCAAACTTTGACATATCATCTGTTGGTAAACAAATCTATAAGTTATGATGTACATATGGTACAACCGTTATTCTATATTTGTCTGTCTTCTTAATTTTTTCGGAACAAGGATCAGAAGGGAAAATTGTGTAATTAGTCTTAATTCTTAACAGGTGTTTGTACCCATGTATGGATTTAGTATGTTTGACATATTTTTAGACCATTTCTAATATTTGTTTACAGCGAACATAATAGTTAATACATTGTTTTAGTAAATAAATTTTACTTTGCTTAAGCTTAAGGTCATCAAATAAAAATAAATACAATGTATCCACTAAACATAATATGCTGTACAAGTAATTCTTGAAACATGACATGAGTCATGACCTGATACATAAATTTGAAGCATTACTTGTTTTCCATTTAAAGTAAAACTCTTTAATTCTCACTCATTTTTAACCAAGCATTTACATAATAAAATATTTTGAACGTAAATCTAAAACTTTTCCCTACCTTTTAACCACATATTCTCCAAAAACTCATTATTCGAAACATCATTTTTTTCACAATAATAGCCATTGAACATGGACTAAATATATGCGTTGTAATGTCCCATCAAACTGAGTATACTAACCTAATGGGATTATTCTTGTTGGGGGCGACCTGCTTGAACAGGCCGACGTGGCCTTGCTCATGTAGCATCACTCAACCTAACGTGGACATGTCCAACGGTGTCCCGTTGGACTCCCATGTGTATATACTTGAAAATTAATAATACTTGTACACAATTTAAAGTTTGTAGCATAAAACTTTCATCATGCGAAAGCGAGAATAGTACTTGAACATTAATACACATAAATTGAACAGGCCGACGTGGCCTTGCTCATGTAGCATCACTCAACCTAACGTGGACATGTCCAACGGTGTCCCGTTGGACTCCCATGTGTATATACTTGAAAATTAATAATGCGAAAGCGAGAATAGTACTTAAACATTAATACACATGAATTGAACTTCAACACGTTCTTGGTTCCATAGTATACTTAAATGAAAGTGCAAAAAAATATATATTGATAATGATCACAAAACTTAATAAAATAAAATCACAAGTTATTCATATAACCATAGCAAGAACTTAAACCATCTCAATTGTTAATACTAGAACAAGATCACAAGTTGGATTGAAAGAGTCAAAATCTCCCAAAATGTATTCATTTCATAAAGAAAAAGAACATAATTGCCAACTAATTGAAATTTCACTATAGTCCTTACAGTCCTTGAAAATATTGAAACTTACCGAGTAATTACTAATAAATGAAAAGATTAAACTCAGAAATAAAATTTTAAAATAAAACAAAACTAGCCATACTACATCTTCATCCGTCTGTACTTATCTTCATCATTCTTTGCATATCGTCTACCTACAAGTCATGTATAACTCTTGAGGAACTAATGAAGCCTTTAAGTTTTACACGATTCTCGTGTAGTATTTGGTTTCAATCATCTTATCTGAAAATTAATTGGCATTCAGTGAGAGAAGAGTAGACCATTATGCATTTGATTACCTTTATTTGAGTGAACCAATTCATAGAATTAAGAAAGAACTTATTGTACCCCAATAATCCTTGCGCTCTTGTGACTCGAACCTGTTTCCCTAGCTCTTATACCCCTAGTACGTAGAACCAAGTTTCAATCATCTCAATGAAATCCAATTGGTCTCTACTGAGGAAAAGTCAATTCTTGGCATTCGATTAAGCCAATTTATGATGACCATTGGTTTCTTTACATTATCTAAAATTCACTTGTACTTTTTTAGCCAGAAGATTCTTTAATGTAATAGAATTGACATCTAATAATATGTTCGTGTAGCAGCACTTTACAAACTTCTCAATTTCAATCATTCATCCTTTTGAAAAATCGAAAAACAAGAGTATTTTCATTTTTTGTTAACTAAATATATTTTAATTGAACATGTCAAGTCATTTTCGGAAAAGAGTTGCACTAAATCTTTAGTGAAAACACCAATTGAGAAATCCTAGGATAAATAATTTTGTGCAAAACCCAGATTCCTATTTGATACGTAAATAGCTAGTTTGGCATCATTTTTCTCTTCAATCCTTTCAAGAAATGAGCAATCACAGGTCTTCAATAGATGTTCAATATATTGTGAAGCTCAGCACCATTCAATCCACTCAGAAAATCTTTATTCCTTCCATATGTTAGAAACATAAATAACTCGTGACATGCAGCATGGGATATTTCTATGATTGCTTGTCGCACATTGAGAATTGGTTTCGAATTCTTCTGGCAACTAGCGGATTTTCATATCGGGCTCTTGGTCAAAACTGATGCACCGATATATTTGGCATTGTCTAAACTATCCAAGAACCGTCTCTATGTAATTTTGATGTCATCCTCACTGTAAAATAAAAAAAAAAAGGGAGTGCCATCGTAATAATCATAGTCTAAATCCGAACATTCAATAAATTCTTCGTAATAAACTAATGCATTCTCATAGATATAACTAATGCATTCTCATAGATATATCATTGGTGTCTCCAAATGACCCCTTTTGTTCCATTTGCTGCCCCGAGCACTGTCGTTGGAGTGGCAGCACAAGGAGCTCCCCTAGAACCCAAAATAGGCATGGTAGTGCCTGCTGATACACTAATGAAACTAGCGGCTTTTTGCTGCTGGTTGCTACCCCTGCTAAAACCATGGCATTGTGCATACTAGCAAGCAGCCCGTTGCCGCTGCAAATTTCTCCAAACATGGTTAAAAAATTGCCTCCCTGCAGGCCTTGCAATTTGAGTTTCTAATGACAGAAACTTAGCTTAAGGGTCAATTTTTTTTTTTTTTTTTTTGCTTACGATTCCGCACTCGATTGGACCCCTCAACAATGAAACTGCTTATCCCCCAACCGTACTCATTTATTGCTAGTCAATTCATGAAAACAAGTCTTTTCCACTGCATATATAGACCCAATTAAAAAATGAACAATGCTACTTGTACACGGGAAATGTACAGATTGATTTATTTAATACCACGTGGTAACATTTCATTGGATTTTGGACAAAAAAACATTATTATAACAGCCAATCAGGTGTGTCATCTCAGCACCTATAAAACTAGTGTCCCTGCATTTCCCATGTACAACTATTATTTTCTTAAAAAATTCTCTCTACCATGCTGTCAACCTCCGATATTTCTATCTTGAAACCACATTTCTATCACTTTGGCCTTTTCAGAATGTGTTGAGGCAGTCGATTGTGCATACCATCTATGAAGGGATTGGTTTCTGCTTCAGACGTCCCACTATTTGAACATGTAATATTTAGTCTGTACTCCACATTGATTTCGAAATAATATCAGTCTTAGTGTCCAACCAAGACGATAACAGTTTTAACTCTCTTAATTTCGCAAACTTATAAATCGACATAGTTTAAAGGATATAACAAGAAATAAGTTGCAAGAAGCAACAAATTCATAGGAAATTATGCAAATGTATTTTTAAAATTATAGCACACCAAATTAAAACATGAGCAATACACACGACATCAAATCCAAAAATAGCTCAATATTGTATTTGATCATTAAACATGCACTCAAGAAGCATATATAATCTTGATACCACCAATGGTAATGTCATCTCCTCCAGCTTTTGGCACCAAAGAAATCAATATTTTTTCATCATCTTCAACATCCAAATCCTCTAACAATTCACTCAATCCCAACCTAATTTTAGTCTTCGACAGGGTGGAATTCTTATGGGGCACCTGAGAGAAGCATCCCGCGTACTCTGCCTTGTCTAATGTATTTGGATTATCATCTTCGTCGTTCACAAATACGTCAAACTTCACAAATTTTGCAGTGTCCACTTCAATCCCTTCAATCACTAGCAGTTCCTCTTCTTTTTCCTTATCCTTCTTACTCCTCGATTTTTGAGGCCTAGGAACCAAAACTTTGACAACTTTGTCTAGTTTCACCGGGAAAGTACTGTCGACAGATGGAGCAGCCGTGGTGGAGGCTATTTTGGACTTCTTTGCCCGTGCGGCCGGCCTATTCTTCAGCCATGGAGTATCGACCTTTTGGAATTCGTACCCCATTTTTTGGTTGTCCAGTGTGTCTGCCACTTTCACGCGTACAAGCTGTGCATTTTCATCGTAGAATAAATAGCTGGCATTCAACCAATCCGAGTCGACAAAGTCCTTTGTTTTCGAACCCCTTAGATCCCTCCATATTGTCCAAAGCCGATCAACGTTGGTATGGTGGCAAAAGAACATAGATTCTCGACCACAGGAGTAAAAATTGCCCATGTCCTCTCCAGAGCTTGTGGCTTCACCAACCCACACGTGAAGCGCTGAGTGTGATCCACGCTCCACGGTTCCTGGCCCGGGGTCTGGTTGCGTCCCCGTATTATATCTTGCTCCATAGAAATCCTCAAGGTTCTGTACATTACGTACCATTTCATTGTACATCACCGTAAGGTTGTTAGAAATTATTTGTGGGGTATCAACCGATTGGGTGGTTCCGGAGTAGGCAAGATCAGTGGCAGCCGGTGGCAGATGATTTTGATTACGTCTCGCATTAAATAGGGGCGAACTAGGTTTCGCGAACATGGCTGGCATGGCCATACCCTTAGGATTGTCCCAGTTCCAAAATGGCAAACCAAAAGTGGGATCATCAATCAATTTTCCCAAGATTCTTTCATAGAAATACAAGTACCATCTATGCCATGGATAGAAGTGCCAAGAATTGTGAATTTGAATCTTCAAATCTGAGTCACCAACTTGTTCATAAGTAAGGTTACAGTAAGCACAATGCACATTGGCTTGTTGCATGAAATTTCGTGGATCATCAGCCGGAAGAGCCTTCATAAGCTCGACGGCTTTCTCGTATTTAGCTACATACTCTTCCGTGACCAAATGCGCAGCTGGCCGGAATCGCATTTTGGTCACCGGAGGAAGCTTGTAATCAATGATTTTTGTTGCTACTGGAGGGCAACAGTCCACGTCCAATGGTTGACTAGTGTTCAAATTTGTGCCCTTAGTGCATTTGGTGAAATCAGGAGCTGCTAGTGGAGTTGCAAATGCTGGTGAAGCAGAAACTAGATTGGCTGCACTGTAAAGTCCTCCCATTCGAAGAAGCACATTTCTCCTGTCAAATTTACCGTGGGAGGTATCATCACTTTTGGTGCTACCTTTCTGGTTTTGCTCACAGGACACCTGAAAGCGGTTGCTTCTCTTTGCATCGATCAAAACACGCGACGGCCTCGTTACAAATGGGGAGGAAGTGGTGGTGGTGTGCAATGAACATGGAAGAGAAGCCATGTTTAGGAAAGGTAATACGTTTGATTCGAAAAGACCACGTATATAGACCCTATTTGACACTCATTCTCATTTTTTTTTTCCTTTCTTCATTTTAACAACACATTCTTCAAATAAAATAATATTACACACAAATTTAAAAATTTTCATTACTTTTCAACCACACATTCTTTCATCAATTACCATTCCAGAATTCATTTTTTTCCCAAAATGGGTGTCAACACAAGCATAGACTTGGATTATGGTCTAACATTTGGGCGGCTAGAAATTTTTCCACAGATAAGATCCAACTTGTCCTGGTTCAACAACCCTCCACAAATTCTCTATTAGGGCGGCTACATACTTTTCAAAATTACAAGTCTTCACAAATTTCTTATTGGCCAGTAAAAGTAACGAGGAGAAAAGTGGGACAAAAGGAGCTGAACCTGGCACTCTCCGTAATATTTTTCCAATCTGTGTTCTAATATGCCATTTGTCTAATGAACTTCGTACTTTAAGTGGGACATGGATGTTTTGTGGGGGCTCACATTGGCGAAATAGTTTAGAAAGTTGGAGCACACAGAGAAGGCTGCTGAGGCCGAAAAATAGGCGCACGGAGTTGTGGAAAATTTATTCTAATATTTCGATTTAAAAGCTCCAAATAGGTAATTTTGTATTATTATCTTGGAAAATTGTACTGTTAATCCATTAGGTATGCAAATTATTTGAAACAAAATATAATACAGAATTGAAAGAAGAATAAGAAAAATGAATAGGGTTAATTCAACGAAAACTTAAACCTTCTAATCATAGTTGTTAAATCCGATCTGGACCGTCTAATTTACTAGAGAACTTGTGAACTTGTCAAATAATTGGGTTGTTTCTCTAATTGAACCAAACAAGACATTGACTCACAAAAAAATAGATTGACTAAACCACTCGAAGTAGCCGTTGAAGCGATTCATTAACAATTTTAGTTTTTGCTTGTACATCTCTTGCTCAGAATTACGTACAAGTTTTGAAAATCTATTTTTACCAAAAAAAATCATCTCCAACTATATGTCTCGTACGCTTTCGATTTTTTTAGCATTGTCATCTTGATCTTCCACATAGCATTCTGTCATTGGACACTGCCCAAAGAATGCAGCTTTGGCAGTCAATGCACGGTTGTCAACACTACATATGTAACTTGTACGGGGGATTTTCCTGTACAAGTAGTTTAATTTTTTCTGCAATTAAAGAACGAGTCAGGAAGTAGGTGATGGGATGGCTCAATGGTTTATTTGTTGCTGCAATGCTACTGGAAAGGAAACTCTATCTCGTGGGTGATACCTACCCAGGGACGAATCCAGCCCTGAAGTTTAGCACGGGCGGCCGACGATCATTAATTGTTGACCACAACGATATGAATGACGATATTGATTATTAATTATTAATTAAATAATATTAAAAATTGTTCGATTAATATATAAATACACTAAAACGTGGGAATGATATAATATGAAAATATAATCCAATAAAACTCAAAAGAAAAATAAGTAATACAACTTCACTTCGTAACTGTATGCTCAGATAATTGGAATCTCCGTGGTCTCATATTTTGAAAGCGTTGCAAAATTGTCTCATTATCAATTTTTTTAAAAAACTTATTGCTCAATATACACTACCAAATTATCATTCAACCAGTCATCCCCCATTTTGTTGCGCAAGAACAAATTCCCAAATTTTTCAATTCACAAATTCCCCAATTAACAAATTTTCAAATCCCTAAATTTACCAATTAACTAATTCACAATTTTCCTAATTCAAAAATTCACAAAATTTTCCACTTCATAAATTAGTCAAAGATAAATATTGCAATAAAATAAAAAAAGCAATAAATTAAAGTAAGTTAACTAATTAAATATATTAAACATATATAATTCTGCTAGAAAAAAAAAACAATGTTTACCAAATGACATTGTGACCAAGTTTTTATAATTCAAATGAAAAATCTTGGGGTTTTAATATTTACAATTACAATAGCATTAAATCGAGTCCAACCTAACATATATTAGTTTGCTAAGTGTAGTGTCAATATAAAGAAGTGCCATAGCAGTTAGGTCTTCTCTTACCTAACATAAGGTCCCGGGTTCAAATCTCATCCAACTCCCTCCCTATTGCATTAATTTTATTAAAAATAGTAGTAGTAAAAATATTTTTCAAACAAATAGGTTGGAAAGGATTCGAACCTAGGACCTAAAACGTTAAAACGGGACTTTTACCAAGTGAGCTACAAAGAATATTTGAAAAAGACGACCGCGGGAGCTGGCCAGGTGCTGGATCCGCCCATGTACCTACCTATGTTATGAGCTTACTCAAGCTTCCGATACCGGTTTGTGATGATCTCCAGAGCATCTCGCTTCATTTATGGTGGGGTTCAACTTGTGGGAAAAGATATAATGCAGTGAGTTAAATGGAGCAAAATTTGTATGCCAAAGTGCAAAGAGGGCTCGATTCCGAGACATGAGACTCTTTAACCAAGCTCTAGCGGCGAAGTAGGTATAACACATTATGATTCCTCCAAATTCTTTGGCTTCTATACACTAAAGAAAGTATTTTCCAATGGAGACATTTTAACAGCTACAAATAAACATGGGTCTTCCTTTATTTGGGCTTCAATTAAACCATTTGTATTGACAAAATGGCAGAGTTTATTATTATAATATTCTCCCGACAAGAGCGGTGAGAAAAGTGGATGAAGAACGAAAATAAAACTAACAACAAATTGTTAAAATGGACACGATTATGAATCGCTATCCTCAAACGGTATTTGTCACCATCGGGATAAATGTTTGAAGGTTTCAATGACAAATATTTTTGCAAAAGTAAACAAGCCTTAATCCAAATTGGAATCAAGCAAACAAAACTTGGAAAATGAACTTTGAAGAAAAATATAAAAAACTAGGTTTGATATTTAATTTTGGATGTTGATAAATGAATTTGATATTTATGAAATGTTTTCAATCATGAAAAGTACTCGTATATATAAAACTACAACCATAGTGCACAAAAGATGCAAAAGCCAAGCCAAAAGGATGTAAAATCCTTCGAAATAATACCAGAATTCAAAATTCCCAAATGGGCAAATTTTTGGGCACTTGCCCAGTTCAACAAAATGGTCACTGTAATTGAAACACAAGGCCGAGCAGCCGCCTAGGCCATTTTTCGGCCATCACTATTTTTTGTTTTCGTTTTGTTTTTGCTTATTTTTCTCATTGTTAATCACTTCCATAATTTCAAAATCAGTTTTTATTGTTAATTTGAACAATATCCAACAATCCCCTACTTGTTCAAATATAAAATGAGTACAAATTCAAATTTAACGACACTTATGCCTAAAATATGGATATCTTTCGATTTAAATCCAACTTTAGTATAAATCTCACAAAGAAATCATTAAAATCCTAGGTAACATGAAAGTTTCACTATAACAAAATGTACTTTTTACGGCGTTCAATGTAGCTATAAAAATCTCTTTACGGCGTGCGGGCACACGCATATAAAGTCATGTCGTAAAAAATGGTTTACCTTTTACGACGTGCAGAGTACGTCGTCTATAGAACGTCGTAAATTTATTTTACGGCGTTCAGTTGCACGTCGTAAAAAGTGCAATTTAAGGCATGTTTATGCACGCCATAAAAAGTATCTCACTTTTTACGACATTCCGTTGCACACCGTAAAAAAGTGAAATTTAAGTCATACTTATGCACGCCGTAAAAAGTATCAAACTTTTGAATGCCTTTCACGGCGTTCAGTGAAAGCATGCCGTAAAATGTTTTGCAATTTACGGCTTGCTTATGCACACCGTATAGATCAATTAATTTTTTAAAAATTATTTATTTATTTGATTACCAGCAAAGCTATAATAATAACAAAACAAAATTAATCCATAAATTCTTTCGATAAATAAAAATATTGAATACAGTTCAATATAGTATGTCAATATAAAATTCATCTCAACAATTTTCAAAAGACTACTACTTCAAAAAAAATGATTGGACCATATCAAAGTTAACTTCTTCAATTGACAATTTAGCTATCTCACAAAATAATAGCTCCTTGCACACCATAGAAACAATAAGGGTATTGTTAATAAACTTAGAGTGAACATGTAAATCAAAAGTATATCAAGAAACATATTAACTTTTATCTAATCAACATAGTACATATGACAAGTAATTACTTGACTATATTGTTAGTAAAACTTTCGAGAGATTTTGATTAACATATGAGCTCTAACAAAAATGCATCTATAAAGACCGTACTTTCAAAAAAAAAAAAAAAAATGACAAGGCTAGAATACTAACATATAAAACTATAAAATATCAACACATAAAGACAACCCATTGCAAAACTCTATCATGGCATGTGTGATGTCCACGTGAATTACATGACAATAAATAACAGGAGAACTCTTTGAAAAACAAGACAGAATTTCCATTGTGGGGAGTTCAAATGAAAGAAATGATTAAGGTTGAATCAGTATTCAGTGGTTTCCAATCTAACATAAGGCTCAAGTCCTAAAAGGTTTAAAAAAGATCAACAGAGGAGATCTGGAAATTTCCTCAATAAATTGGAAATTTTCCTCTTGTACTAAATGTTTAAGACGCCTAAATTCCATATGATACTATTTTTAAATATTTCCTAAGTATACAAGTTTCTCTTCCATGTATCAGCCATTATAGTAAAAAATTGCTACCCAAATACAAATATTTTTTTTACAAGTATGAGAGAAGAAAAGCACGTTAAGAAATTAATCACATGTGCAAAATCATTCTATTGAATGCCATTTTCTCTTAAAAGTTAAAGTGACATTACCTCTTTCTGTATGCATGCGTCCTTTTCATTTCGTAATTTTGTTATTTTATCTTCTTGGCTAGCCTGCTAAAGTCAAAGTCTATTTGATATAATAAAAGAACAAAATAAAGGTTAAACATAATTTGAAAAATAGAAAATACCGTGAAGAATAAATTAAGGCAATTACAAGACTTATGATGCAATATTTGAACGCTTATTAAATTAAGCTTTGGTTACCTCTCTTTGAAAATTTTCATCCCTTTCCTTTAGCAACTCTTCTATTTTCTCCTCGAGGACAACATTTAAAAATAAAACCAGTAATAATGACAAAAAAGGATACAAGTTTTCTTCTCCTTCATACCCCACCTCTATCCTTTCATTCTCCCAGCTAAGCCAAACACAAGAAGTTGGAAAGATTTTTCGATTCGTCTTTCTGCCAGTTTCTGGTCAAATCTTCACTAGAATTCATATTTCATATCTGGCAGCATCTTAACACAATTCAAGAACTAAAGTTACTATGTGATGTAAGCGGCATGGAGGAGGGTCCCTCTGGGAGCTGGAGTATAAGGCGCGCTGCCACCCTGACCAACTTGGGCATATCCCGCGGTTTACATCCACCAGTCACTGAGGGGCCGGGGGCTGGTGGTCCAGATATAGTCCGGCGAAGCTGGGATACTGGGTTATCAAAAAAAAAAAAAAAAGAACTAAAGTTACTATCAGAAAACATGAGTTCCATACAGACACAAAACACGAGTTCCATCCAGACATACTGGAATCCATGCAGGTACTTTAGTTTGACTGTAAGAAAAAAAGAAAAAAGCCATGTAATCTGATGATCAAGGATCTTGCAATGAGTTATAAAGCCGTCATAAGAAGTCATAAATATTGTAAATGAAGTATGCTGACTTGTTCTATCAGAAGTGTCGAGGTAGTGTAAAAGTTTCACCCTTTACTTGGACACTATTTGACATGACAAGGTAGCATGAAAGCTTAACTTGTAAAAGATGCAAATGTTCAAATTAAGTCTCCAATGTCAAGAATCAAATGTATGAAAACCCACTTAAGTCTATCAATGTATGAAAATCAACTTAAAGAATCAAATGGATCATATTAAGAAGTAAACAACAAACTACAAATGTCCAACACAGAAAGCAAGCATGAGAAAGAGGAATGCTTCAAGCGGTATAACAAGCAAAGAATCCAATGTAAACAATCTAATGAAGTTCAGAATCAAAGCCAACTAAAATGAGTAAAAACACAAGAAGATTCCTATAAGTACAAGAAAGATATCAGCAAACAATTTTGAAATGATAAATGTAAAATTATCAAACAAATGTGCATTTCGATTTCAAAATGTTGAATATAAAAACAAAAAAAAGTAATAATAATAAAAAACCTTGGCAACATCAAGAGCGTTGACGATGATGGTGGAGAGGAAGGTGGCTCTGGTGGCGGAAAAAACCCTCTCTCCAAACCCCAAATTCTCATCCGAAATTTGGGGTTTTGACATTTCCTGGTGCTGTTTCTTGCCTACAGACTCCTCTTTTACCAAATCATTTACGTTTTGCTCTAATTCTGCTTTTCTTGTTCTCGTTACTGCTCCAATCCATGAAGCCAGGCCTTGCCTTGTTGAACCGACCATCAAATATTCAAAAATTAGAATGAAAATGGTATAAAGTTTGTATTGGTTTTGCGGCAAAAAAGGAAAGTAGAAAAATGAAGCCAGGCCTTGCCTTGTTGAACCGACCATCAAATATTCAAAAATTAGAATGAAAATGGTATAAAGTTTGTATTGGTTTTGCGGCAAAAAAGGAAAGTAGAAGAATCGGAGCTATACTGTTAATTAGGTTAATGGGCAGATGGCTGATTGAAGGGTGGTAATTTGGGAGAGAACGGCGTTCATTGGCGGACAAGGAGTGAAAAAATCAAAGGATGGAGAAGAAATGCACCCCGAGTTTTGTAATGAGCGTGATAAAGGTTAGGAAAGGAAAATAGAAGGAAATAAAGGGAAAATAAAATGTCCGTATTTACGGCGTATATTTAATCTAGTTTGCATTTTTTACCGCGTGCAAAAATGCTTGCTATAAATAATCTAATTTGGTTTTTACGACGTGCAATAATCTAGTTTGGTTTTTTACGACGTACACAAATGCACGCTGTAAATAATCTAGTTTTAAAAAAAAAACGGCACGCCTTAAATGCACGCCGTAAATTGTCAAATTTTACGACGTGCAAAAATGTACGCCTTAAATACTTTATGCAATTAATCATTCACGGCACACATTTTTTGCACGTTGTACAAAGTCTATTTTTACGACAAGCGTCAGTTGCACGCCGTAAAAAGCTATTTTTGTTGTAGTATTTTAAATCTATTATTCCTTGTGAGAATACCGGTGAAATCGTACACACAAGTATCAAGTGGTCCAAGTTCCACATAATCTCGTTTAGCACTTTTACGACCTTGCGTTTTTCTTATTCATAAATGTTTACGAGAGAAACTCCAACCCTCTATTGAAGTAGCACCATCTTGAAGTTTATATATGTAAAGTTCTTGTGGTATCTTTGTCACTTTTAGAGATCCCCGATCAATCGATTTGAACTTTATTAAGAGTTATAGAAACGCAATCCTCCTATTCGTGACAGCCAACACTTGTAACCTAGGATATGGTTTTAAAAGAAAAATAAGTGTTGAATCTATCCACTTATTGAATGACTTGTTGTTATCCTTTGACCAAAAGTATACTTGTTGGTATAGTCAAGTATAGTTACTATTGTTGGTGAATTTAATTTCGAAATTTTAACCACATCCTACTAGTTTTTCTTTGCACTAATTCCCTTGTGAGCGGTTTAATGAACGGATCAGCCAAATTCTCATTTGATTTCACATAAGCGAAATTATTCCATTTCAGATTAATTTCTTCACAGTCATGTCTTAGACTCAATGTCTAGACATACCATTATACACTTCATTGTATGCTCTACCCAAAGTGGTTTGACTATCACATAAGATGTATATAGAAGAATTATTCATTTCTCCCAAGAAAATTTTGTACATTAAATCCCTAAGCCATTCAACTTCTTTCCCGATTTCAGCCAATGCCACAAATTCAGATTCTATAGTTGAGTAAGTAATATATGTTTGTTTCTTCGATTTCCCAGAGACCACACCTCCTTTAAGGATAAATATCTAATTTGAGGTTGATTTATTCTCACCAACACTAGATATCCAATTAGCATCGGTAAATCTTTCTAATATTGCTAAAAAAAAAATTAGAATATTTGAGACCTAGATCTTTGGTTTTATTTAAATAACCAAGAACCCTCCCAATAGCTTTCCAATGTTCTTTGCTTGGATTGCTAGTAAACCGACTAAGCTGACTAATTGCAATGTTATGTCAAGTCTTATACATTGCACAGTATACATTAGAATCTTGATAGCACTTACATACTCAAGTTGTGATATATCTCTTCATCATTCTTTACAAGTTTCAAACTTGGATCAAATGGAGTATTATTCTCTTTTAACATTCAAGTGTTTGAACTTATTAATCACATTCTCAACATAATGTAATGACTTAATATATAACCCCCACTAGTCATGGTGACTTTGATACCTAGTATGGTGTCAATTTGATCAATATCTTTCATTTTGAATGTGGAAGATAGAAAACTCTTTGTTTCTTTTATATCTTGCATTCGATAGCTCACAATCAACATGTCATCAACGTATAAACAAATGAGCACAACGTAATGATTACAAACTTTTCAATATAAACATTTAGCAACACTATTATATTTAAATCCAAATGACATTATTGCAAAATCAAACTTTTCATGTCATTTCTTTGGTAATTGTTTTAATCCATATGGATTTTATTGGCTTGCATACTTTATCCTCATTTTCGGGTAGAACAAATTTTTACGATTGTTCCACATAGACCTTCTCATCAAAATTCCCATCTAAAATGTCATTTTAACATCCATTTGTTGAAGCTAAAGCGTAATATAATCCTAATTGATGTTATTCATGCAATTGGTGCATATGAAAATTTCTCATAATCACAAAAATTATCCAACAACTAAATTACTCAAAATTCTCAACGAAAACTCAAAATCTCAAGAAATTAAAGATGTAAATTCATCTCATGTCAGATTTGTCGAAGACAAACTGTTTAGCAAACAAGTGTTGGTTTAGTTATGACTCTTATGAAGATGAACTTACTAGAGCCTTAGCATCCATGAATATTCGACAACCAATTGTTCCAAAGTTTTAGGTTGATATTGAGGAAACAACAAAGTCTTTGTTGGTACCATTTCATGGATTCAAGACTATTTTTGTTTACTGTATTTATCTCATGTTTGGTTGAGATAAAAATTAGATAATTTTTAGTAGATTTTGATAAAAGTTTATGAAATGTATGGTTGAAAAGTTTTATATCCCATGAAATATGTGGTAACAATGATTTATGATTCTCGACGTGAAATTTTCAATGCAACGCATGCAAATATAACTTGTGCGAAATATTTGTCATCTGGTAATCCATTATCCCTTCCTTCTGCATGGGCACCGCAACTACTAGCATGTCACCCTTGTAGCATTATTACGAGCGTAGAATATTATATATGATACCATATTAGGAGCTTAGATTACACCAGCTGATATCAAGTGATGCATACAAAGCCTGTGGAATCAAGAACACCGGGATTCAGGATAATTGAATCCTTAGATTATGGATCAAAAATCAATATTCGGGAGAAATCTCCAATTTATATATACCATATTAGAACCTTAAATTAGATCTAATACCAACTGACGTATACGAAGGGTTTGGAATCAAGAACACCGTGATCTAGGGTCATTGATTAATCCTTATATTACGGATCAAAAACCAATTTTTGCACCATGTTTGAGTTACATTATTCTCCCAATAATGCATATTTAATAGTATTTTGGTGGAAAATATGTGGGTAAAAAATAAGGAAAATTCTTGGATTTGCTTATAGTATTATTTTATTGAAAAATGTGTGATTGAAAATAAGAGAAAGAATAATGTATTTTAGAAGAATGGATATCAAACACAATATTGGGAAAAATCTCCTTACTTTTTGTACATTATATTATACCAACCAACCCATATTAAACTCCACTCTTACTTGAATAGAAAAACTCTACAAAAAAGTGGAACAACTAAAAATTTAAAAATAACCTTTAAATATAAGTCTTTAATTAAACAATAAAATGAAGGCTATCAAATATTTAATCTTTGACTCCGTCTCCATCATTTAATCTATCACCCGTTGCAGCGATAAGATCACATGAATTAATCTATCACCCGAAGGTTGTCAAGAAATCAATATAAATTACTCATATGTGAAACTGATAGGCTCAATTAGGCGTAGCCGAAAAGAAATTGTTCTTACACTTCATTAAAATCTTGAGTTCATTTCCTAAGAATTATGTTAGAAAATCTAGACAAAGAGATTTAGATGCTTTAGTCATTGTACTGTGTCTACGTTATTCATCACTATATGACTACAATTCACAATAAGATCTTGGAAAAATTGCAGTTACGACACCAAACTTTTCAAATTTTTGCAGACTTTGCTCAAACATTTGTTTTGTGCTACCAACAGTACCAAACGTTTCAAAAATATGCACCGGAGGTCCAAATGGACAGTTTTGTTCGGTGGACCTTTAGTTGACCAAGAATAGTAGATTTTGACCAATTTTGACAAATTTGAGTGGCAAAATGGTAACTTGACAATTTTCTCATTAAATAAATAAACAAAAAACAAAAAAACTGCAATCAGTTTCTCCTTCCCCTTCCCAGCATCAACAGTGCCTACACCACCACCATCGCCGTCGCCGTCGCCTCCTCCCACCACCACAACCTCAACCCCAAAATTTAATTAAACCCTAAAGTAATCGTCTCTCTGTCTTCAATATTGATTCTCGCGGTTCAACCCCAACCAGAGGCCCAGATTCTGCAATTGGCAGTCGCCACTGCTACCGTTGTTGTTCCTTTGGGCCAACTTCTCTCTACAATCTTTCAGTCCGTCAAGATTCTCCTTTTTCCACATATTTTGCGTTCGATTAGGTAAAAAAGCATCAATGAATCTATTGTCATATTGTGCAATGTCTGAGGCAAAGAAGATTAAGTAGTGAGTGTGGAAATGGTGTGAATGAATGATTTACACATTGATTATTGGCACACAATTGATTTTGATTCTAGATACAAATTAAAAATGATAGCTTTATCCGAGAATTAAAATAGAATCTAGTTTTAAATAGCTATCCACATTAATATGCTAATGCTCGATATATGCGCTCCTAATTTAGTGGTATATAATTTAGGAAAATTTGTAGCTAAGGTTGTGGTGGTGGGAGGAGGCAAGATGAGGCAAGGCGATGGTGGTTGTGGTTGTGGTGCCGACACTGTTGATACCGAGAAGGGGAAGGAGAAACTGATTGCAATTTTTTTTGTTTTTACTATTGCTTTATTTAATTAGAAAATTGTCAAGTTACTATTTTACCTCTCCTAATTTTGTCAAATTTAATCAAAATCTATTATTCTTGATCAACTAATGGTCAACTGGACGGAAACTGTCAATTTGGACCACCAGTGCATATTTTTGAAACGTTTGGTACTGTTGGTGGCACAAAATAAAGGTTTGAACAAAGTCTGCAAAAAATTGAAAAGTTTGGAACTGTGGCTGCAATTTTTCCTAAGATCTTTTCCGAGAACTTATTCTTTATTACCTTTAAAAATAAAGATAAGTTAAAAAATGAAGTTGTTCTAAGATCATCTCCAATGTATCGACATTTCTAGAAAGTCTCGAGTAGAAAGACTATTCGGGTTCTTTTAAAATGTCAACTACAGCTATGAAAAACTTATTAGAGAGTTGAGCAAAAAGTTCTGTGTTCCCATTGAAAGATTAAATTTATCGAATAGTTTAGATCCAAATGTGGAATTAAATCAATTAAAAGTAATAAGTCGCTTATTAATTGTTTCTAAATAATTAAGGTAATTGATTCAATTAATTCCTATGGTTACACAACATTATCTCTTGATTGAAGTGATTTCAAGTGCGTTGTAAAGCTAACTCAAAAAGCTATAATTTTTCTAAAAGTAGCATGTTTCAAATTTAAATATTTTTTTATGTGAAAAATGCGTCACAATTTGTGATTGAGAATTTGGAAAAGAATTTGTACAACACTTTGACACTCATTTAACTTCTAATTGCATTCCATTGATCATATTTAATTTTTTTGAACATTTTTTACTCTTCTAAGAACTACACTACCAACCTTTAACTATTTTGACTTTAATTACAACATCATTACTTTAATTTTGTCCAAGGAATAACCAATTACAAATAGAGTCTTAACACTCATCATTTTTGGTTGTCCGTTGAACACTAAAAGGACAAATTACTTCATAAAATTTGAAATTTGGAATTATACAACAACAGGGACAAGTTAGGTGGACATTGAACAAGATATACATATGATGAACAATGAAGAAATGTTGTGCTCAAAATGTTTGTTGTTTCTGTGATCGATTTTTATTATTTTTAATTGTCTGACAAGTATGATTATTATAGTACTTGTGCGAATTTTAAAATTAACGTATACACGTGAAGTCTTTAATGAATACATCTAAGGATAGTGGTGGCAAAAAAGCTTGCCGGCTCGACCTGTAAAAAGCCTGCCCAGACGAGCCGACCAATGGAAACTGGCAGCTTTCCAAAGCTGCCTTTTAGCAGGCAGCTTATTTCCAAAGCTGCCTTGCGCAGGCAGCTAAAATAAGCTGCCTTTGCAAGCAGCTTTTAAGATTTGTAGTAATAAAAAAAAAAAAAACCAGAGCCGTTCGGCCCGGGCTCGGCCCGTTTAGGCTCGGGTCTAAAGTTAGGGCCGAGCCTTATTTTTTTGGCCGGACTTTGCTCGGCTCAGGCTAAAAAAAGCTCGAGCCGAACCCGGGCTCGGCTTGTTGACATAGCTATCTAAGAGAAGTTAAACTAATTTTTTAGTTAGACAATAGTTGAAAAGTTCAACTTAATTTTTGAAGGCTCGAAAGTAGTTGCACTTGAAATTAGAGAAGAAACAATTACATAAAAGAGCTGGGAAAAAGGTGGGAAAACCAAGGCAAAAGTGCCTTAAATTTTTTAATTTTGGAAAAAAGAGAGGAAATTTTGGTTTAAAGAGTTGAGAAAATAATATTTCTACAAGGTAAAGGAAAAGTAATAAAGATCATCCACAGAGAAATAAAAGGACATAGGAAACAGATCAGGCAAGTTAAAAGGAATTGACTCGGACAAAGCTCAACATTGAATCATGACTCGCGATTGTAAAGGAAAAAAAAAAGAATCATGGTATATATACTTCGGTATAATAGCTAATGGCATGTTAAGGTATATTTTGCGATTTACCTCCTCCACAATGCTCTAGGGACGGGGCCATAGGAGGGGACCCCTAAGGTTGAGGTTCGACCTTTTTTTTTGAAGTGTTGAATATTTTTATAGAGATCATATTCACTGTGGATATGTATGTAGTAGGTAAACTTGAAGGAAAATTGACATTACTTTGGACTTGGTTGATTTTCTGTGGGGTTAATTTCACAAATGGTTATTGAAGTTACATCAAAATTACAAAATGGTCACTGAAGTTTAAAAGTTGCACTAACGGTCATTGAAGTATCGCCTAGTTTCAGTAATGGTCACTGAAGGACCTTTTCATTTTAATTGAAACTTAATGGACCAGAATAGTTTAAGCCTGAACCTTAAGGACTTGAATCACAAATTTTTCATAAAAACCCCCCAAAATCCATTTCTTTTCGGCGTGAAGGAGAACCCGACGATGCTTTGGGAGGGGAAGCTTCAGATGGTAGGGGAGGGGACAAAATTGGAGGTGGTGACGAATTGGCTTCTGGAGAAGGGGTAGCAGGATGAGTTGGTGGTGGTGAAGCTGAGGGAGATGGTGGAGGCAACGGGGCGATGAAGTAGGCGGTGGTGGTGGTGATACATCTGGTGTGGGTGATTTAGGTGGAGCAGGTGGAATTGGTGGATGGGGGGATGAGAAATTGGATGGGCGAGATGGAGGAGCCAGTGGGACTGCTGTGGGAGAAGAATTTGGAGATGGTGTAGAAGCCATCTTCCCAAGTTCTAACAATTCCCATACAAGAAATTCTGTTTTTCAGCCCCAATCATTCCTATAGCAAAATTTCAAACACTAAAATTCCTACAATTCCCAATCTTTATTCAATAAAAATTCATCCATTCACAGAAATTAATGTCCAGCTCGAAAAATTCCCATATGTTTTCTTCCTCTTCCACAAGTTTCCCTCGAAGATTCTTCATAAACTTAAACACAGGAGACCCTCTGACCTTGCTAGAACCTGCGTCCTTTTTGCGTGAATTGCCTAGTCTCCTCCACTTTGCTGCCGTGTTGCTGCGTGTGTATAGTTAAAAAATTGAAGTCTTTCTTCCAAAAATTCAACAGCCTAATTCTCCACCAAACTGCCGTGTTGCTGCGTGAGTGTGTGTGTATATATATAATTCAAAATCTACAACTTCCTCCCAAGAGCACTTGTCTGCCACTATTGTGTGTTTAATATATAATAATCCAATTCTCCACTTTCAAATTCAGCCAACAATATGTGCATGTCTGATGTCTTTATATGATTCAGCCTCCCAAATTACAGAGATTTACAGAGTTGCACCGGCGATGAAGGATTTGGGGATTTTATGACAAATTTGTGATTCAGGTCCTCAATGTTCAAACTTAAACTATTTTGATCCATTATGTTCCAATTAAAATGAAAAGGTCCTTCAGTGACCATTACTGAAACTAGATGATACTTCAGTGACCGTTAGTGTAACTTTTAAACTTTAGTGACCATTTTGTTATTTTGACGTAACTTCAGTGACCGTTTGTGAAATTAACCCATTTTCTGTGTGATGGTTTTATTAAAACGATGAAGTCAATGCATTTATTTCACTTCAGATTGGATCTCTCGATTCTATTCAAATGGACACCTTAATTTAATATTTTATTGTTTAATTTTTAATATTGATACTTTATCAGTCTTTTATTACTTTATTTTTAGTAGGAGTTTTATTACTGTTGTTTGAAATAGGATTTTTGAAAAATTACTTTTTTCGAAAATCATTTTCAACCAAACATTTGATGAGATTTATAATATTTTTCTATTTTCTAATCACACATTGGCCAGAAAAACATTTTCAGATTGGAAAATCTCAAAAAAAAAAAAAAAAAAAGCTAAGAAGGGATTTTTGATTGAATTAGGGTTTAATGTAAGTAGGTTGTTTCCGAGTATTTATTAAAAATCATTTGATTGTTCTTCACTTATACGCCAATTCATTAATTCGTGAACGAATGCATTTGTAATTCAGAGTTTGTTATCGTTTATGCTTCTGCTGGTAAGTAACGACAACTGAGTTAAAAAAAAAAAAAAAAAGTGATTAAAGTTTGTGATTGGGAGGTTATTTTTTCTCTTTTAACACTTTTAAATAACAAACAGTTATTAAAGTACTTTGCCAGTGAATATAATTAAATTTACTTTTCAAAGAAATTGTTGCACTTGAAATTAAAAAGGGAAGCAATCAAGCTTCTCTGGCAAATCCACCACGAAATACAAGGAGAAAATCTTGTTAATACATAAACACAAACCAGGGAATTAGAACAAACAAAATGGTGCAATGAAAGTGCTTAACCTTATTCAGTTCAAAGGAAGAACTCGCTTAGCTAGATCGTGCAGGAACTGGGACGATCTTGATACCACCAATGGTGACATCTTGGCCATTGGATCTTGGTACGATTGTCACCACTACGGTGTCATCCTCAGCAACATCAACTTCTTCATACAGGGATGTCAATCTCAATGAAATATTAGCGCTGCCCTTCTTGTTTTTAGATTTGTGTGGCACTTGAGCGAAAGATCCTGCATATTCAGCCCTGTCCAACTCTTCAATCTTGTCATCTTCATCATTGATGAACACATCGAACTTGATGAATTTTGTAGTGTCTGTCTCTATATTTTCAAGCATCAGTTGCTCGTCAACTTTTCCCTTTGCAGATTTAGGAACAATAACTCTCACAGTCTCTTTCAGGTTTATAGGTAACACGCTTGCTGCAGTCTTAGCATCAGAAATATTTGAAACTTTAGCCTTGGTTGCCTTCTTTGGTGGCCTGTAGTTTAGCCATGGAAGATCAATTCTGTCATAATCATATCCCAATCTTTTCTGGTCCAAACAGTCGCTAGCTTTCACACGCACAAGCTGCTTATTTTCATCGTAGAATAGGAACTCGGCGTTCAAGTAATCTGCTGAAGTGATGTCCTTAGGGACATCGGTTACCACGAGATCTCGCCATATAGTCCACATCCGATCAACATTCGAATGGTGACAATAGAAAACTGGGTCTCGGCCTGCGGAGTAAAAGTTGCCCATGTCCTCATTATATTTGTTGGGACCTGTTCTATCCTTGGTTCCAACCCACCAATGTATTCCAGTGTGAGAACCATTTTCTGAAGATCCCCCACCTGGACTTGGGTTTGTTCCAGCACAGTAAGGTTTCCCCATGAAATCATTTGTGGTGCTGACACTGCGAACCATTTCACTGTAAATTGAAGTGAGATTGTTCGCCACCAACTGTAGATTGTCTGTGCTGCCGGAGAATGTCAGGTCGATAACAGCAGAACCTCTATTGTTTGGATCCCGCTTTTCATCGTATAGAGGTGAGTTGGGGTTATCGAAAATGGGAGGCAATGTCATGCCCTTGGGATTGTCCCAGTTCCAGAATGGCAGAGCGAAAGTTGGGTCACCAATCAAATTGCCCAAGATTCTTTCATAGAAATACAGGTACCATCTGTGGAAAGGAAAGAAGAGCCAGGAGTTGTGAACTTGAAGATCAAGATTGTTGAATCCAACTTGGTCATGAGCTCCATTGCAATAGGCACAATGAATATTGGCTTGCTGCGTGAAACCCCGTGGATCTTGTGGATCGATTTTATCGAGCGCCCTCATGCGCCTAATGGCTTCTTCGTACTTGGCCACTTGTTCTCTGCTGGCCCTATGAGCAGCCGGCCTAATGCGCTTAATCTGCACAGGTGGAAGCTTGTAATCGATGATCTTACCGGGGAGAGGGGGGCAACATTTAGCATCTAGAGCGTCACCAGAAGCAACGTCATGTGCATCACCGCACTTGGTGAAGTCGGGAGCTTGTACAGGGTCGGCATAGGCCGAAGGATTCCCCACAACGTTAGCTGCACCATACATTCCCCCTAGCCCAAGAAGCATATTTCTCCTATCGATCTTCCCTTGGGAAGTTTCAACATTTTTCTTGGCGTCACATGACACCTGAAAGCGGTGGCTCCGCCTTGGACGAGTGAACAAATATGATGGCTTGGCGGAGAGAGGCTGAGTTGAGGAAGAATGGGAACGGGTGTTGGTGGAGAGAATAGTGCATGAAGCTTGAAGAGAAGCCATGGTTTGTAATAGCTTTTGGATGTGAATTGCATGAGATCTCCATGCTTGTTTATATAGACTTTAAGAATAACGGTCCAATGCTTAACTATTATTTTAGAGTCGGTTTGGTAGGGCTACTAATCAGATTAAAATTGAAAATATGGTTGTTGTTGAGTCTCACTCGTCTAATAAAGTCAACAATAACGACTAATTTTTCAATTTTAATCCGATTTTAATCTCTGTCAAACACTCTCTTAGTGTTAGTTGAATTATAAAAATATTATGTCTTTATTTGAATAGAAATTTATAAATCCAATCAAAATTAAATATTAATTTCAAAAACAAGCTCATAAGTACTATTTTTTTATTATTTAGCTCGTATTGGGCTCCAATAAAATGAGATTTTAGAGAAAAATATATTTTAGAATGGTGATTATCCGGAGAATGTGTGATTAAAAAATAAGAAAACATTTTGAGTTTGTGTAACATAATTTTATGAGAGAACGTGTGGTCGAAATGAATTTTGAAAAAATAAAATTGAAAATATAGATCCGAGACAAATATATATTTCCTAAAACTCATAATTACTACTACTCTTTAAAAAATTATTTATAAATTTATCAACAAAGTCTGTCTCTTCTCTAAATCGTCCACACCTACCATAACATAACATAACAAGGTTAAACACATGCATTTTCTCGATCCTGTTTTTAATTTGGATAAAATCAAATTGGAGATCTTTTGTACAATTAAATATATGCGTATACGAATGAAATCTGAACTTAAAAAAACATAAAAAATAAAAAATAACACTTTATCCCCTCCACATGATGCACACTTAACTAGTTAATTACATATTTCGTATTTGTCCCATATGATTTTTAAAATTAAGCCAATTTTTAAATAAGATTGAAAAAGATACGAAATCTTGATAGACTCATAGGTGTTATAATTCTTTGGCTATTCGTTAGTTCTGCATTGATGATATTGGTTACACGAAATAAAAAACGCAAAACATGTCGCGATTTATTTCAAAGTATAACATCGGGAAAATGTTACATGAAGAGTTACTTTTTTTTTTCTTAACCCCTATGATTTTTAAATTAAGCCCATATTGGTTGCACGAAATAAAAAATGTCAAAGTAAAACATCGGGAAAATGTTACATGAAGAGTTACTATTTTTTTTGTACAACGTAAGAACCAATGGGAACTCAATCTGGAAAAGAATATAAAGGAGGATAGCATATGTTTATTAAATTATATAAAATGGTAATAAAATAAGGGTATTTATAAGCACCACTGAGTGACACATTATTCTATAAATTGTAATGTATTTTATTTTTTTTCGAAAAATGTGAATGTTGACCAGCACCTATTGGTGAATACCTTCTTTTTTTCAATTATCTGTTAAGAGCTTTTATTTTATTTTATTTCAAGTTTCTGGATGAGCTACCAATTGCATGGTATCATTCTTATTTGGAGCAAAACTCATTTTTATATAGTTATTTGGAGCTACCAATTGGATGGTATCATTCTCAACATTGATAATCCAATATTCACAGAGTTCCCATTAGCCATACTAACTAAGACAATAAACATGTAGGAACGGGATTTTTGTACAGACTTTTAACAGGTTGTTGACGTGGCAACACTCTGTTTGTCTTTTTTTTCTTCTTTCAATGAAAACCTTTCGAGTGTAATTTTTGTTATTTTTTCGTGTACCTATAGTGTTGTTCTAACTAGGATTATGGAATTGGAAAATGAGACATACTACATGTACATAATTTTTGGTACATAGGAGTGTCCACACCTTCACATGGCCATGGGTGTGACCAAAATTATGTACACCAAGAAATATAACGATAGGATTAGATTGTACAAAATTTTTATGAATCTAAATTTTAGTAAAGTTCAATTATTTATTTATTGAGTCGTAATATATATTATATTTCATAATATGAAGTTTATTTTTTTAACAAGCTTAAAACATTAGTTAGTCGATAAGATTCTGAATAAAAATAGATAGGAAGAGAAGAGAGTTACACAAATAAAAATTGAAATGAGTTTCGGATTAACACGAATATTTTTATTTTTTAAAAAACAAATGGAAAATTATGCAATTAAAATAGACTTTAAAATATCAATCCAGCTTGACCATGTGAGTTCATACGCCCTCTAAATAATTAATAATGGATTCCAACTTTGATGACCTCTTAAGGAGACACTTGGCATATTTTTATCACTAGATTGAATCTGAACCAATTTCTTCAATAAATGTTATTAATTAATTAATCATCCTTGTAACAACCAAGAATTTGTTTGCTGTCTTTTTTGTCAACTTTACGTTTGAAAACCTTGTAATATTCCCTGCAACATAAACGTGTCACCCTTTTTTTTTTTTTTTAGGATGTAGGAACCGCAGCCGCTACTCGTAAATGCGCACTGAGTAAATCTCGTTTCATGTGCAGTAGACCATAAACCACACATGAGATATAAATCGTACTAGGCAAGTCCGGTGCGACATGCTTGATCGAGGAAGTATTGGCAGAGAATTCGAATTTATGATCTTCGATTTCCGTGTTCGTCTGCTCCACCAACTCGACCATTTTCGAAGGGGTAAGCTGTCACACTTCTTTACCAATTTCATGTTGCACCTCATGAGTGGGCACTATGATTTGATCAAGAATCCAAAAATAAAAACCTATTTCATGTATGTGTACGAAGATTATAATAATTGTAAATTGAGAAGGTAGAAGTATGTGGAAAAATGAAGTGGAGTGGGGGGTTATATGGAAAAAAAATATGACCATATTTATTAAAAAAAAAAAAAAAAATCGACCATCGCCAATCGATCGATCAAACATAAAATTTGTGGCCCACGAACCATTGGCTCAAGACGAGCTAGTTCGTGGGCCTTAACCCATGCGTAATTTCACGAGCCAAGTGCAGGCTCGTGAAAAATAAAATATAAAATAAATTTGTGCTCGTATCATCAAAGTCGTTTTCCATATCTTAATCTGAATTTTCGGAATCATTGATTAATTTGAAAATTCTAAATTCATCCATACGAAATATTCAATCTTTTTTGGAACATGAAGTCGTATTGTTAAATGAACAATGATATGTAGCATCATGGGTACTGAACACAATGATTGCCCGTACTGGATCCTTCGAAATTTATAGACACGATCGCGAGTGCTCATTTACAGCCCAGACAATGAAATTACAACTTCACAAGGAAGAAGATGAGTGTATTCAGACCATTTTTTTTAACAAAAAAGGAAAAAATAAAAAGAATCAGCTCATTAAGAATTGCAAATGAAACAAAATACAATGGTCCATAGAACATATCGATTATCATACGACATTTCATCACAATTCTTACATTTTCAAAAAACACAGAAGCCAAACCCTATTTCCTAAGTTCTACCTTCCGGCTACCCTTTTTTTTTTTGTAGCCGCAACCCTAACTCATTCCGTCACGCAGCATGTCGGTATCGCCCAGGTTCGCACTTGCTCTCTGGTACACGGTAACTATAAGTGTTAGTTCTGTTGATGCCTTCCTGCTAGTTTATTCTTATTATATAAATGTTATGATACAGCGCAACTCGCAAATATTGATTAGGATTGGGAAACTGCCTTTCCAGAATCTAAAGGTTTGTTCGAGAAATTATCACTAACTTCAAGGACATTGATAATAGCTATTCTTTTTTTGTAAATAAATTTTAAATAGTATGATCTTAATTTTCAAATTGAAGTTGAAGTGATATTTTATATGTATTCATCATTTGATTGAAGATTTATTATGTGAATAGTGATGATTTATGAAAATTGGAGAATTTGCGATTTTGTAAATAAATAATAAATTGGGGGAATTTGTGAATGTGTGATTACTTGTGATAAGTGATAAATTGGTGTTTGAGATTGGAAATTGAAATTTGATGATAGTTTAAAAATTTAGTTTAATTTACATTTAATCTGCGAGTTACATTTTCATACAGATTATGAAGCAATTTTTTCAATCAAAACAAAAGTTAAAATCTAGTTCTTCTCGTGGTGCGTCTAGTTTCATCACTACTTTTAGTGCATTTACGTATACATTGAGAATTTTTAATATTATTTAACTAAATATTAATAAACGATCTCGTTACTAGGGCCGTTGACTATCGACAGTCAATGGTCAACGATCAACGACAGTCATAACTGACCTCTAATCGTGAATCTGTCGTTGGTGACGACATACACTTCCTCGATACAGTGTTATACTGATTCCATGTCAAATTGTCCACATTAAATCAACCTCTCAAGTTGGAAGCAAAACTAATTTTGGCTCTTCTCCGTACCACCAATTCAGGTACAAGATAATGTCATTATCGACTAGACAATTAGACATCTCCATATTAAAATAATTAACTAAAAATATATAATCTATAAATTGACTCTTTTGTCTTTGATTCGGCATCCAAAGTTCTTTTTAATACAATCAAATAAATGAAGAACTCGTTGTCACTCTTTGACGTGAAAACACAAAAAAATTATGACACTGAATTTTACTTCTGATCATATGCCAAAACCGAAATACCTACTATCTTCTTTTTCTCAAATAAAAATTTTGGAACTCAAATTAAATTTTTTTAACTATCAAAAAAATAAAATAAAACCTCAATTCCAATTCAAATTGACATTTACATCAAACACTCCAATTAAATCCTGGAGCTCTCACATTTTTTAATTTTATTTCTAGAGTATTGGCCTCTTTGGAAAAGAATCGTATTCAATAAATAAACTTACCTACTTTTCAATCTCAAACTTGTATATATAATTTAGACTATGTTTCATTTCGTTAAAAATCAGATTTTTAGTATATTTTGATAAAAATATGCAATTGAAAATGAGTTTTAAAATAAAGAATTTTCAAAAGTTAGGGCCACGCGTGAGATTAATTCCGACCATAATAAGCTTACCTACTTTCTTTATATTATTTTTATGAAAGTTGCAATTAGATATGTTTCTTGGTTTTCCTGCAACATAAACAAATGTCACACTTCTTTACCATTAGTAAAAGATACTTGTTTTATTGCATTGAGATCAATTATTAAATTTAGTAACGTGAAAAAAAGAATAACTTCTGGAAAAGGATTATTTCTAAATATTATATTTTATAGATCTAAAGAATTAATTACTAGGCTTTTGAAGCGGAATACTTACCGCACGAGTGATTTCCTTGTTGTATAGAAATAATGAATATCCAACATGAATCAACAATATTGAATTTCTTGATTTACCACCAACCTTTGAATCTTCTTTAATATTCTCCAATTTCATATTGCACCTCATGAGTGGGCACTATGATATGATCAAGTATCCAAAAATAAGAACCTATTTCAAGAATAAAAGATTTTTTTAGTTACTAAAGATCAAGAACACATAATGTAAGTCATGACATTGAAAGAGAACACTTGAAAGAGTGGATTTTAGGAAGTAGAACCGTTGTTGTTGGAAAATATATAAAGTGCACAAAAAGGTATGAATATGAAAGCAAAGAACAAAAAATTAGAAAATTAAAGAAAACAAAAGAAGATCAATGGGAAGATAAAAATGAAGGTCTGAACATGTAATCATCATCCTTTTCAACAAACTTTTAAGAGAGAAATTCCAACTCTCTATTGAGGCGGCACCACCTCGAAGTTCATCTAGGTGAAGTTCTTCCAGTATCTTTGTTACTTTTAGAGATATTTGTATTTAGTACTGAACTTCATTAAAAGCTTTAAAACTCAGCCCTCATTTCTGTAACAACCAGCATTATTTAATTAGAATAGGGTTATTGCGAATTATATAATGCTGAAACTATCCATATATCGAATGACGTGTTGTTACCCCCATGGATTACTTGATAAGTAATGACATGTAGGGTTGTTATCATTGATGGACCTTTAGTTCAAGAGTTTCATCAACCTCATTTTATTCAAAGTAGACGTCACTAAATCTCTATTTAGAGGTTTAGTTAAAAGGTCCGCTAAATTTTCAATTGACTTAATATAATTTAGGAAAATTATTTCATCGTTGATTAATTTCCTTATATAATCATGTCTAAGACTCATATGTCTAGACTTTCCGTTATATACATCATTATATGTTTTTGCTAACGTGGCTTAACTATCACACATGATAGACATTGATGACGTAATCTTTAGTATAAAATGTATCTCATAGAGTAGATCCTTAAGCTACTCAGCTTTTTTCTCGGTTTCTAATAGTGTTACAAATTCATATTCTATAGTCGAGTATGTTATACATGTTTATTTCTTTGATTTCCAAGAAACAACTCTTCCTCTAAGAGTAAACACCCAACCTGAAGTAGATTTACTTTCACCTGTGCTAAATATTTAACTAGTATCTATAAATCCTTCCAATACAGTCGGGAATTTAGTATGTTGTGGACCTAAGTTCTTGGTTTTTTTTTAAATATCTAATAACTCTTCCAATGGTCTTCCAATGGTCATTGCTCAGATTACTAATAAACCTACTAAACTTATTAATTGCAAATGTTATGTCCGGTTTTGTACATTGAACTGCATACATTAGACTCCATATAACACTTGTGTACTCCAATTAAGCAAATGTCCTTCCATCATTCTTTATTAGTTTTGAACTTAAATCAAGTGGGTTACTATATTCTTTTATGTTCAAGTGTTTGGATTTATTTATCACATTTTCGATATAATGTGATTGACTTAAATGATAACCCCAGCTAATTTTAATAATTTTGATACCCAAAATGACATCTACTTGTCCAAAATCCTTCATCTTGAATGTGGAAGATAGAAATCTCTACGTTTCTTTTATTCTCTCCATGTGATGACTCAAAATTAATATGTCATCAAAATATAAGCAAATAAATATCACATAATCATCACATACTTTATAATACAAACATTTATCTATGATATTATGTTTAAAACCAAAAGGAAACATGATGAAGAACATGGGTAGTTATAGGACGACAAGCGGTTTTAGGCAGTTCCACAATGACGATCATCAGAAGAGTATAAAAGATAAGAGAAAACATAAAAGAAAGAACCTCGAATCAAACACTCTCGAACACATAATATGTAATTTTCATTTCCTTTGCTTTTATCATATTTAACTTTCAATTGTTCTTTGTGCTTGCGCCCCATGGAGGCATTTCGCTTCTCGCCAGCTTCATCAATAAAGCACCCTTTTTTTGGACTTTGTCTCAAGAAATTTGTTCCTTACACAATCGTCTGAACCCTCTTTTAATTGTCTTTTAATTGTTAGCGAGACCCGACTTTCCGCATGAAACAATTCCGCTTCTCATCGCATAAAGCTGATTTGGGATCCAAAAACATGGGTGGCATTGTCATTCCTTTTGGATTGTCCCAGTTCCAGAATGGCAGAGCAAACGTGGGATCTCCAATCTTCATAGAAGTACAGGTACCACCTGTGGAAAGGAAAGAAAAGCCAACAATTGTGTACTTGAAGGTCCAACGTGCCCTGACCAGGTTGTTCATAACCACCATTGCAATAAGCACACTGAATATTAGCTTGTTGCATGAATTTTCTTGGGTCGTTTGCTTCAAGGCGTCTCATGCGGTCGATGGCCGTATTATACTTGAATATATATTCAGGGCTAACTCTATGAGCAGATGGTCTAGTACGCATGAAACGAACAGGAGGAAGTTTGTAATCAATGGTTCTTTGTGATGTAGGTGGGCAACAATCGATAGCTATTTCTTTGCCATTACTATAGTTCTTGTAGGTAGAATTACCACACTTATCGAGCTCGGGCGCTTTGATTGGTTCAGCCAATGCCAATGGATTGAAGGCAAGATTGGCTGCACCATACATCCCACCCAAACTGAAAAGTATGTTCCTCCTATCGACCTTCCCCTCGGAGTCATCTTTCAAGTTTTGTTCGCCATTTGTAGTGTTGCGTGATACCCCGAAAGCGAGGGGTAGTCTTTGCATGGGTGAGAAAATGTGAGGGCTTAGCAAAGAAAGGACGAAAAGAGGATTTAGATGAGGCGGAGGTGGGTGTGGCGACCGTCGTGGTGGTGGTGGTGGTGGTGAAGACAGTGCATGAAGGTGAAACAGATGCCATGATCCAGATCATAAGACGCTCTAAATTGATAGCCCCTCTTATCTTCAAAAAATGTCTAATTATGATCCTAAAATGGTGGAACGGCTCAAAGAATTAGAACAGCACATAACGATTTCGGACTTATTCAGATTAATCTCAGATTAACATAAGATCTAATGATCAATTCTTCCATGTAACATATTGTTTCTTTTATTTTAACCTAGGTATTGTTGCTATTATTAATTACTGGATGTCAAAGCTGTGTTTCAGGATAAGATGGTGTTCTTGGATAATTATACTTTGGTAATATCTCTAGTTTTGTTTTCGAGTCCAAATAGGATTTCCACGATTAGATTTGATCTCTTGCCATCAGTGTGTAGGATGAAAATTTCTAATTGATGATGTGACAAGAGAACCTTAATTATAGATCTCTAAATTTATGATAATTTCAGATAACCATAAGTAAGGTTCTCTTGTCACATCAACAATGAAATTTTTTTTATTGTCCCCTGTTTCCACGAATGTCACAAGTGGGTATGGCTCCAATTACACTAATACGACACATTTTAATTTCATTAAAGGTCATTAATCTTTATTTATTATCACACTTGTATCTATAATTTTTTTTCATTGCATTCTTATTTTTAATATTTTATTGATTAGAAAATCTTGTCTTTAATCATGGCTATCGTCCAAAAAATATTGTTAACGTATTTAAAATAGGGTCAAATATTTAATTGTATTTTTGCAATATTATTTATTTTGCTTATTTAAAAATATAATGGACAAATAAGTCTTTTTATTCTCTTGTAAATAAAATTTTGGAGAGAAATCATAATCAAGAACAAACAATTTACGCTGATTTGAGAATAAGAATAAGATGGAAAAACAAGTATTGGACATAAATATAATAATATGTAAAGATTATGAACCTTTAATGGTCTTATTATTAAAAATTGTAGTGTGAATATATTTAGCTAACGTGTAATAGTAAGTATAATATTGCCCCTCTTTGATTTATATAAAATTTAGATTTTTATTAGATTTTGATAAAAGTTGGTAGGATGTGTGCTTGAAGAATTGTGTATCTCATGAAATATGTGGTTAAAATTAATCATTGATTTTAACTTAAATTTTCTTCAAATTTTCTAGTTGAACCGAACATGGGCATAATTCTCTAGAATAATGTAAAACCATGCCGAAAAGTGTGCACGAGATGTGGATTACTCTTGAACCATATTTTATAATTGAATATTAATCTAGATAATGATGCTAATTACTTGTAATTATATCTAAATTATATCTCCATCACAATTTTTATCAATTATACCACATTTTAATTATACTTAAGGTTTTCAATCTCTACTCTTTATAGCGCATATGTTCCTAACTTTTTTCGATTCATTTTTATTCTCAACATTCCATTAGTAAATGCATCTCGTCTCTGGTAACATTTCCCTCCAAAAGCAATAAACGCTAAGGTGAGATAAAGTACTTTTTTGTTCATTTCAAATAATGTAAAAATAATTTTTTGACATAAACCATCAGCAAAGACGAGATGTACTTATCAAAAGAAGGTAAAACAAAAAAACTCGACAGAAAGAACACTTCACTATTATCAATTCCCTCTCTTCAAGTAAAGCGACTAGCAAGCATTCTAGCTTCGTATATGTCTTAAATGATAAGTCGGTTTATTATCTTCTTTAAGTTTGAAAATCCATTTATATTGAACTAACCTTTTAATTCGTTGTCATTCATAAAGTCTGTTCCATGACAATCACCATTGTCACTACCACCACCGCCACTTTGAAGACTACGTTTAGCACCACCAAGCACGTCACATCCACCTCCATGGTGCTCAACCTGCACTGGCTGCACACCCTGCCATCACTCTGCAATCTCTTGCTGCTGTGCCGCAATATCCTTTGTTCGTTGCTCTATATGGTTTCGATTGAATGGTGAACTTGTGCTAGCTTATCATAGCGACAACTATCATATCTACCTGGGCTCCAAGCCATGACCTCTATTGTGAGCCATCTTAAGAACGTAAACCGACTCTGATACTATACTTGAAGCAGGCAAAAGCATGATAAATCACAAACACAATGATCATGGATCGATACCCCTGCAGATTATCAACTCAAGATCAAGAATTGGAGAAAACTTCTCTCAATTGTATAAGTTTTAATCAAAATTCAGCAAACCATAAAAGCGCTTACAAAAGAGTTAAATACTAACAAATAATAAACCCTGCAATAAGTCAAATTCAATTCAAATCTTTTACGTTAAACTAAAAATAACTAAAGAAACACAAGTTTATGGGCACTTCGTTGCCATCATAAGACATCAAGCGACACGTTCCACAACCCAGCTCCTTAAGCACCTCTACAATATCCAAAATAATCAAAGCATTCACCGACCATCAATGTGCAGCCTTAATAACTTGAATAACCTTAAGAGCATCATGTTCAGCAACATCAATTGCCTTGAATACTCTTGCTTCAGCAAAGACTGGAGAAGAACAATATAGTGTTAAAATGATCAAGAATGACCATACAAACATTTATAATGTTTAAAGTGAAATGAATTATTCTTACTCATTTTTAAGTTGGGATTCTCAAAGTTAAAAAACGTATCTAACTTCGTTATGCGGATCACCTAGAAAAGAAAGTCATAAACCAATTAGAAAAAAGAAGGAACAAGAAGAATCTACGAAAACGTGTGTAACTTTTAGCTCGGTTGTTGTTCGGACAAAGCCCGCAAAAATACTTAATTGTTGACAAATAATAATATAAGGAGTTGAGTTATCATCCCATGAATAACTACTAATTATAATGCACTAGTTTCTATTAAAACGAATATTTGTAATACAAAGGAGTTGATTGTTTGTAATTTCTTATATTAAACTATGAATAATGTAAATCTTTATCAAGTTATGAGATGAATGTATCAGATTCAGAATCCACCTATTAGCATCCATTTCTAATTCTCAAATTATATAGTTTAGTGTTATTCAATGGTTCGTGACAATCGATAATCAAATGTTGTTCAATCTTCTTTTCCAAGATAAATCAAACATATCCTAAGCACGACTCCATCCTATTTCTAGTCTGAATTCAAATGCAAAGAGATGTATTCAACCACACGATTATCAAACAAGATAGGACACGCTACAAATGTTATTCTTAACATCTATTATCGGCGTGTCAATTATGCAATATTTTAAACATGTTGTGAGTCTCCAAACACTACAATAATCAACAAGTTATCTAATTAGCAGCTAAGCAATCAATAGCACAATATTAATCACAAATGTGAAAATTCACCAAATTATTAATTCGGTAAATAAAAAATACATATATAAAAAATACATATTCAATGATTTCATTATTCATCCAATACATAAAAATAGTTTAGCATAACATATTTGTATCTGAAGAACACAAAAAATTAGGAAAATACATCACCAATTCAAAGAACAATGGTAGAAGTTTGATGAACCAATTTCTTAAACTTTTCCTTCAACCTGAGCCTTGAATCTTCCACTTCTTATGTTTATTCTCTCTAAAACTCTTGTTAGCCATCGCTTCAATGCTAGAATATGTGATAATCTCGCTCTAAATGGCTTCTTGATACCGTAATAATCATATATGTTTAGATAGATTAAATAAAAGTCAATCTACAATTTGAATATAAAACATAATTCTACACGTATTAATTAACGGTTTAGAAACGGTGACGGGCAAACGACAAGGTAAGTGCAATGAAAATTTATAAAAACTGATTTTGACACAGATTTTTCATATATAATTAATTTATAATTCAATGAATTACTTAATTAAGTCAATTTAAGAAATTTCACATAGGCTTAGCAAACGTGTCCTTAATTTGCAATTCACGAAAATTCTAAATAATGTAGTTTTAAAAAAAAAGAATTATGCATATCACATTTACTAAATAAATAATAAAATATTAATTCCACTAATATAATTTAACACGGATTGTGATTTATAACCAAGAAAATCATGTTTAAATTTCTAAATAAAAATCTTTATGAAATAAACTAAAGAAAATATTGAGATTAAAAAAAATATTTCGCCACGTTACACTAGATTTGATTTATTAATTCCAATTATCTTGACACCACGATTGCACCTCATTGTCCGCCAACCAACGACCCGTTCTAATTTGTGAAGAGTATGGAAAAATGGTAAGTACGTGGAAATACTCAATAGGATATGAAAAAAAAAAAAAAAAATAGTGCAATTTAGAATAAAAATATTTAAATCATGCGTCAGAAATATTATACCGTCATCATAACTTTAGTGACCGATAAGAGCTCAATACATATCACATCATTGATACCAAATGGTTATATCATACATATCATATTATATCTTTAATTTTCATTAGTATAATAATTCGACAACACGAAAAAATAATTTAAACGGGATAAAGTCAAATGCACCTCGTTATCCTACCTTATTATATCAAATAAGTTCTTGAAAGAAAACCAAAGGGATTCCAAATTTCAAATTTTGTTTTCGACAAAAGACGTGAAACTGCTACTGAATATCAACCATTTACTCTCCCTGACCGTGAGATGTCTTTCTTTATTTCTTTGGTGGAAAATATTTGCCTTCATGGCTCTATCATTCATAAATCTGTAAATTAACTTAATTAATTACAATTTTAGATAATATCTTTCAACCTAAATAACTTGGATTTAACTTATCCGAAATAACTATTTCTCGAGTTCATGGTGCGTCATTTAATATGAACTACTATCGAGCCCGATATTAATCTACTTATAATACTCCATCAAAATCTAATTGTTTGGCTCAATTAAAAATGAATTTAATACTACTTTACATTAGTCCATCAACTTTCCAAAATTATAAAAATATAGTAGATAGATTCTATAAAATTTTCGGACTGCTATACGTGCAAAGTATCATTATGTAATAAGAGATAAGGCCCAGAAAGGAAATCAAAAGTTTCCTTCGGATGACTTCCATGCGTGGGCCCATGCATGGAATAGCATTTTTGGTCTCCAGGCCTGCAGGCTGCAGAAGAGCCATGCCCATGCATGGAATTTATACCGTGTGAGCGCATGGTTATAACCTTGAGAGGACGTCAGTATTTTTATCATGTATTTCTCTCTCGATATTCGATTTAGACAATTCAAAGTGTTTTGGGAAGTTAACTCGGAAGAATACTATTCTACTAGAGATATCATTTTTCCAACTCGAATGTTTACTATGAGAAATATGGATTTCAAGTTGTTCTCTTGGGAATTGATATACGGGAATACTTTGACTATATTTCATTTATTTGAGTTCTTTTCTCATCTAATTGAACTATAGCACTTATTCGAAAGGTCCCACACAATTATTTAGTAATTTTAAAAGCCTAAATAAGCGTAAAAATACATTTATCAGTTGTCATGATCTCACAAGCGAGTACGATTCAAAAGCATCTTTCCATTCTGAACATTTTTTTGGATGACAATTTAGGCCAACATCATCAAACTTTTGGGTCAAATTCTATCTTCTAGTTGTCATGATCTCGCACGGGAGTACAATTCGAAAGCATCTTTCCATTCTGCACATTTTTTTGGATGACGATTTTGACCAACATCGTCAAACTTTTGGGTCAAATTCTGTCTTCTAGGAGTCCATTTTAACCTTTTTTTCTATTTTAATTAGTTTAAAAATATTTTCATCATTTTAACATTTTATTTGTTTTATTCGAGTTTATCTACAGAGTCGGGATTTGTTTTGTTTTGAGTCGTTAAATATTTGTTAAGGATTTGTGAATTGGACAGCCATTTTTGAATAATAATATTCCAGTCATTCTATTGATTGGTGAATTACAATATTTCTCACATCCATCCGAGTGAAACTCGAGCAACATAGTTCGTGTGTTACGAATAAGAATCTTTTATTATTGTTCACATTTCCATCCTGCATCACTTCAAACTTTTTTGTGTTAAGATTTACCACTTTTTATCAATCTTCTCACCAAAATGCACTAGTTTAATTTCTATAAAACTCGCCCCTTCAAACTCCCTCTTATGGAATATGCGAATTCTACCCTCATTTATAGTCTTGTCATTATTTATCACATCATTGAAACAAAAAAAAAAAAACTTAAGATGCTTGGGTGAATAATGGCAAATTCTTTTCATTTTCAAGAGAGCAAGGACCAAAATGTAAAGAAAGATTTTAGAATTTTTATGCTCTCCAAAGCTCCTTATACTAGTTTTAATCAATTTGTTCCAGCCTCGTAAAATTATGAGGAGGTTTATTGAAGGATGAGGAGTAGGAGCTTGCTCACAACCAAGCCGCCTTTGGTCGACGTGGACGAAGAAGAGGGAAAAGGGGAGGTCGCTTGATAGATGTAGTTCAAACTGAAATTTGATCAGTTGATAAGATTTTATTAAAATTTTACCAAAAAAGTACTTAATATGTATTCTACGATGGTTATTTAGCATTGTTAGAAAAATTATTTGACATTAATGAATACATTAGCAAGTGGTTAGTTATTGTTCTTCATTTTGTGTTGTGCTACATCATAGAGTCTTATAGGAGCATTTTCAAGAGATTATTTATTTATAAATAGCATCTTATGCATTATAGAAAGCATTTTTAAATATTGATTCTGTAAAATAAAGAGTATTTTGTATTTAGAGTTTTTCGAAGATGTTTTTAGAAGTCAAATTTTTATATCTAATTCAATTATAACAATACAGTCAGTAGCACTAAGAACATCACCAAAAGACTCTCTGTTTTTAAAGAGCATATTCTATCATTTGGAGAACATCTATAAATTTAAAGAGTTCAAGTACTCCAACAAATTCTTTATATTTTAACACTTAATTTTACATCTCCCAAAAAATATTTATTATTTTTCTTTAAATTATTGTATTGAGCATCTCATGTTTAAAGAGTCTTTTTGGAGATTTTCTAATGATGCAACAGCGAACTAAGGGTGGAGATTAAAAAATTCATATTTAATTGTATTTTTATTTCATAAAATATGATTTAAATTAAAAACACTCTGAGCGGATTCGAGGTAAAGACCATGTTCCTCGTCTCCGTCATGTTTACCATCTAGGACGGAACAACAATGGATTGGGACAGAACATTTGACCTCCTTAGTCCCAAATCATAGCCCTCGTCGCCGCCAGGCCCGCCACCCTCTTGAAGTCCTCTACCACATCTGAATTTAGTTTCAGTCCCCCTAGCCAGGGCGGTTGTAAAATACACTGCCTTCCCCTCTCGCTACTCCTCTCCCGTGTCAGAGGGCCAAGGAAGTTTTGGCACTTTGATCTAGTCTATTATGTTATTTTTCTTTAATTATATTAATTTTTAAATTGGAGCTGATGTTATATTTTCTTAGGAATCTAGGGACCTGAAATTTCATCTAAGTTAGTGATTGGATAGTTTTAGTGGTTGACTTTTTCCTTTTAATTAAATTAATTGTTTGTATTTTCTCAAATTACTTGATTTAAAATAGTATTCATGCTCGCGAGTCCCATCAGTTATTTGGTACTCATATGCAATGAACGAGAACCTAAATTTAAATCGATTTTCAATATTCAGTTGAATTGACGAATATTGATCCGTCGATTTGCTGTACTCCTTCGAAACAACGAGTTTTGATCCTTGTTCGCCATATTCCACGCTTTGCGATGCAATAGTTAGTTAACTAATAAAGTAAATGAACATTTTGAGAATTTTAATGTTAGAAATTTCTTCCTATAATCAATCTCCAATCCTATACAGTTATCTAAAAATCTGTACTGCTATTTTAGTTTTGTAGTACGAAGTACAAAAAATCCAATGAGCACAAACTCCAACCACTCTTTTTTTTTATAGACTTAGCGAAACATTGTACTGTTGAATGGAATATGTATTGCTTTAGTACTACAATGTACCAAACTTGGTTTGGGAAAAATCAATCATACAACCCCCATATATTAATTTTATTTCAAGTGCCAAACCAATAAGATTTGAACAACCTTTTATATAAATAGAAAGGATTCCAAGAGCTAGACTCATCAATTTCGAATCCCTCATTGTCCCCCGACCGTGCAAATGAGAGTGACGAGTGTCTGATCGAATTGATTAGAGTATGTAAGAATATATACTGTTCGACAAAGATAAACGATGAACACAGTATGCTGGTGACATTGGTGTGGAGGTACATCGGTGGCGGGGCTACCACCATTTATGGTATCAAAATCAAGCTTCCAATCTCAAAAGATGGTGATGGAGGTTCCTTGATAATTTCTCCGGCGGGAGGTGTTTGAAGGGTTTAGGCTCGATCTTGATACCATCAATGGTGGCAGCACTGTCCTTCGGAGGCCGAATTTCGCTGACACCCTGTCATCATAGTTAGCTCCAAATTTCACCAATTCGTCAGGTTGCAAATCCAAATTATTAAACCAGGTAATCCTTTTTACAATTTTCTGTGATTTTTAATTTTCACAGGTATGCCGGCTGCCGGGAAGAAGGTTCAGAAATTGTAATTATTTAAAAAACTTTTAATTCATGGTCAACCTTTTGGGATGACTTAAAATAAAATATGAGCAAGATTCATTCCTGTGACCTAAATTTCATTTTTTTTTTCCTAAGTTAGGGATAGAATTAGAGTATTGGATGAAAGATGGATTTGGAGTTTTTCTCCAACAATCATGCTACGTAAGCAACCTTGTCGTTTCGGAGGCAAATTGGAATCCTCATCCTTCACTAGGACATATAATAATAATAATAATAATAATAATTCAATACCTCAATGACCATTATATTATGGGAGTTGGGACCATGTACTGCTGAAAAAGTCAAAAGGTCATCAAATCAAGGTCTAAGGTCTACCATAATTTTTATAATGGGTGTGTTTAAATCACGTTATTTTGGAAGAATATATTCTGAAATAGTAGATTGATGGAGAATGTGTGATTAAAAAAGAAGAAAAAACTATTGATGTGATGGAATATGTTATTTTATTGAAAAATGTGTGGTTGAAAATGAGTAGTGATAACGTCAAAATGACGTACCAACTAATTTTCCTTACTTAGCTTAAATTTGCCATCTTAAATAGTAATATGACAAGTAAGAATCATTTCTCGCAGATAATTGGTTCAATTTAATCAATTGCATAAAATCAAAAGTAGAATACGAAATTGATTAAATGGGGGGAATTTTGGTTTGTTAAACTAAAGAAAGTAATAAATTCAAAATAAAAAAGATTTGAAATTGGAAATAAATAAAGTAATTTTTTAAATTAAAGATGTGAAGATGTGATTGGGGGATATTTCATTCCCCCAAGAATGACTGTCATATCAATTGCCACAATAAATTTTCGTTCTCTAGATTAACAACAATTCGAGAATAATTACAAGCTCAATTATCTCAATCTCTTCTTATATGTTAGTTGAATAAAACAAGCTCTTTACTCAGTCCTGTTCATTAAACAACCTAGAACAAACTCTCTAAATTTAATTTAACAAAAACATTACGACAAAAGAGATGAATTGAATTAAGGGTCAACTCACAAGCTCGATTTACTTACTTAAATGTTAATTCACATACAATCAATTGAAAATTCCCCATAATCCATTCAAATGTAACTGCCACAATGTTTTAGAATAAATAGCTATTACATACTGTATATATCTCAAAATAGCATTCATTGAAATAACTCAATTATTGAGTTGTATTTCTAAACAATCAAGAATAACAAAATCTACATTCAACACAATGGATTAAACACATTAATCAAGATAACTATGAAGCACAAATTAATTGAAAATCATAACCCGGATTTGAAATCACTCACAATCACAAATATAATTAGTTACCCATTAAATACTCAAAAATAACAAACAAATTCTTACGACTCCTTAATGAAAAATAAATTAGGGAAAAGAAAGCTTATTGATAAAGAGAATATCAATGGGTCTTCTCCTTCAAACTATTTCACCATTGCCAAATTCCAAGCTTTGTCCAAGATGCCAAAGAAAATTAAAGGAAGAAAAAGAAGTGGAAGGAAAGAAGAGAATTTGAAAAAGAAAGAAAAAAAATAGAAAACCAGCAGAGAGAGAACACGGCTGCACACTCCCAGGGGCTGTAGTTTCTTTGAATTTTTAAAACCTAATTCCAGAATTGCAGCCAAGCCCCCCAACTATTGAAAGAATAGAAAAACGGTCCATAGCCTTATAAAGTGGCACCTAGCAGCGCCTAGGGGCCAAGTAAAAGAAAAAATGGTGAAGATGTTAATTTTGTAGCCAAATTCTCAAGATATTGCACGTCAAGTCTTCCAACTTACAAAAAGTGATAATTTTGGTCCCCGAACTTTGAAATTCTTGCATCTTTGGTTCTTTTAGCTCATTTCCCGCATAAATTTCTTCTAATCATCATCCAAACTTGGGTTTTCACCTAAACAATAAAAATAACTAAATTAAGTAATAAATTGCTAATGAGAATTCACAAATATCTAAATTTAATTGTCCGAATAAGTGTCAAAACCAGCACTTATCAAGTAGACGAATGAGAATGAAAATTTTAATGTGTACCAAACAGTGACAATATTATTAAAAATTATGATCATCTTAGTCATATTTTATATACAGAAAATTATGTCTAAGGTCTACCATAATTTTTTATAATATTATTAAAAATTATGATCACATTATCTTAGTCATATTTTATATACAGAAAATTAGCTCAAGTTGGGATTTAGAGTTTGTTTGGTGTACATTTTGGAAGTAAGAATGAATTTTTACTGTTGATGTGATGGGGAATATGTGGTTGAAAATGAAGAAAAAATTATTGATATGATAAAAAATATTATTTTATTAAAGAATGTGTGGTTGAAAATGAGTTGAAGAATATGAATGAAAAAATTAATGTGGCTCAAATAGAGGCTTAGATTAGATTTTTAGTAGATTTTGATAAAAATTGATGAAATGTGTAATTGAAAAAATAATTTTACTATAATATACATCAAGTTTAACATTATGTGATGTGAAAATTTGTTATACATTAATTTTAACAATGCTTTAAACCAGGGGCGGACGCAGAAGATTTTTGTTAGGGGGGCACACTCAAACTTGCAAAGAAGTTGGGATAAATTTTACACTCGAAAATTTACGTAAAAAAAAAAATCATTATCCCATATAATTTTGCATCCGAAAATTTACATGGGATATGACTTTTTCGGATGTAAAATTTCGAAAAAATTTTATGTCATGTTCCATATAAAGTTTCCTAATAAATGATGAAAATTACATTGAAGTGTATCGCAAAAATAGTAAATTTTAATGAAATAATTGTTTTTTTTTAAAAATGCGAATTAGACGTTTTTCTTTAAGACTTACGTTTAACATATTTTTAACTATTTTCGATATCTATTTGGACTATTCGATATACCCATAATGTAGTTATCGAAATAAGCTTTGAGATTACATAAACAATTTGTAGATTTGATTAGCATACAATCGTCGGTAAATTTTTAAAATTAGCATGTTATCGAAATTCAATTTATTATGATTTTGCCCCTGTTTGGTGAAAATTAAAATCAAATTTGTAGTAAATTTTGATTAAAATTAAAACATTTATGGATTCTATGAAATATATTATTAAAATTTATTGTAAACTCTGATTTAGATTAAAATTTAGATTACAATCGATACCAAACACGAAAAAAAAAAAAAAAAATCAAAATCAAAAGTTAGGGGGGCACGTGCCCCCCCAGGACCCCCCTGTGTCCGCCCCTGCTTTAAACAATCAATGACACAGATTTTGCCACATCTTCGAGTGTCAAACTTATTGTACACCAAGTTTGATTATTGAAAAAATGATAAAAGTTACGAGTACCATAAAATATGTAGCTGAAAATCAGTTTAAAAAAAATGAAGAAATTAGGGTCAAAAGTGGGTTCAGTACTCCAAACACCAATAAAAAGAGTTATATAACCTTTTGTTACGTTTTTGCTTACGTGGTAGGCCACATGGCTAGAAAGGAACAAAATATGCGAAAAAGTTTATCAACAAGACCGAATTCAGGTCTCTTCAACTTGATTCAATGGTCACTCAATTCAATTTTGGTTGGGCTTGGCTCCAATCCCAGAAACTTGATTCTAGTGATAAGGTTGAGTCTAAGCTTCAACCTTTATAAAATGGATTTTACTATTTATACATCAGGAGTGTACAACCCTTACAATGAGACATCCACGTCCAATAAGTTTTTTTTCACATGGGCCCCTATTGTGAGCGACTGTATACTCTACATCCCGATATACACATAGCAAACCCCTTTAAAAAAATACAATAAAAGCCGACGCAATACAAACGCACGACACAATACAAACACACATACATAGAGTTACACGAAATTGGATTTGGTTATGAGTGGGTGCAATTGTGGTTATGGTTTTATGGGTGCGATGATGCATGGTTGTAATTTTGAAAAGAAAAGTTTAAACTAAGCCCCTGTTTGAAACTCATTTTGAGGTGAATAGAAATTTTTGAATAGTGATTGATGTGAAAATGTGTGGTGGAAAAGTGATGAAAAGTTTTTAATTTGTGTGTAATATTATTTTATTTGGAGAATGTATGGTTGAAATGAAGAATGAGAATGAGAATGAGAAAGAGAAATAGAAATTAAAGGGTGTCAAACGAAGGCTAATACTCGATTTTACTAGGAAATGTCTATACAATGAAACTTAAATGGCTGTATGTATTAATCTAAAGCCTTATCCTCCTGTTGTGCAAACGTTTCGCCCATGTTTGGTAATGATTAAAATTAAAATTTTAGTATATTTTGATAAAAATTGATTAAATGTGTGGTTAAAAAAATATAGATCCCATAAAATGTATAATTAAAATTAATTGTCGACTTTGACTATTTTTTTTAATTTAATTTTCTACCAAACAGTAACTTGTACTGCTACTTGAATTGTAGTACGAAGTACAAATGTTAAACGACACACAATCAGACCCTTTTTATCGTTATCTTCTGAGCAGAACAATTGTACTCTACTAGGAACGTGTATTGTTTTTACTTTTTAGTACTACAAGTACGGACCAGACTTGGAGACACAATTATATGATCGTTACCTTGATTTTATCAAAGCAATAGAAATTGGGCTTCAGCCTTCTATATAAAGAAAGGATTGCAAGGAGTACACTCATCAGTACACGATCAGCACAAGATTCAACAGAGATAGCCGATGATCATAGTCTGCTGGTGACTTTGGGCTCGATGTGCAAAGGTTTCACTACCACCATTTTTGGTATCAAAATCAAGGTTCCAAGTTCAAAAGATGCATGCATTGAAGGAGCTCGACTCGATCTTGATAACATCAATGGTGGCGGCGTTGCCCTTCGGGACCAATGTCACCAACACACTATCATTATCGTCAGATCCAAATTCTTCCATTTCCTCGGCTGCTGCTAATCCAAATTATAGGACCAGGTAGTCCTTTTACTTTTTCCTCATAGTATTTGGTGCAGGGCTGCAAGCACTGGGTTTAAAAACAAAAAGAGAGAGAAGAGAAGAAGAAAGGAAAAAGTATTTAAAAAATTGTCTTCTTCCACATACACAAATGCCTCCTACCACCCCCCTAAAACAGGCGCGATCGCCACCAATCTTTCTTCCTTCTCTTTTGCCGCATTTTCTAAAAAAGTTGAAGGGGGATGGTGCATTAACCTGATGAGGAACCACTGGGAGAGCCAGGGATTCCAACTACTGGTGCAGGTGTCGGTGTAGATGGAACAAGATCGATTTTTTTTTTTTTTAAATTCTTTATTCATTTATTTTTCTTCTCTTTTCTTTTGTTTTTGCCCTTCTATAAGATGCGTACCTCATAGTCGTGTAGAGGACATGATTGGATCAAACTTCAAAGACTTATATCCCAGTTTTAAACTTACGATCCAATTGCTTGATAGTGCAGTTTGAACTTTGAAGATTGCCCGTGTGTAATTTCCCTTATCTAAAAAGTTCTATCTATAAGCAGTCCAATCGAATGGCCAACAATTCTCACAGAGTCCATGGTGCAATGTGTGTGATATAGATATACTTTACATCAACTTATTACAAGTTGCGGCCTTGGTGCAGTGAGTCAGCCTCATGCAAAAGCAGACAGAACAACACAGTACTGCAATCCAAGTTTACCGTAGTTGAGAGTTAAGTGTGTGGAGGCTAGTGCTGTCCGTGAATCGGTTCGGTTCGATTCTGCTCGATTCCAAAAACTTTCGAGTATTTAATAAATAGACATGTCGAGTCCAAATATAATTATGGAACAGTTCGGGACGGTTCGGTTCCTTTCGATTCCATACCATAATTAAATTTTTTAACATTTATAGCAACACTACATAAATATAACTAATGACATTTCATTCGTAAATTTTACAAATTAACGTAGCCAAATTCAAGAATATATAAATAACTAGCTGTCGAAAAACATTAATTCAATGCATACAAATACCAAAAAGTAGATATTAATATTAAAATGTCGGTGATCCATATTAAAAAATTGAGGCACAAGGCTTAAAATTATGAAATGATCTGATTTATTTAATTAATTTGTTAATTTATTTAGAAAAAAATAAAATAATTTAATTAATTCAATAAAAAAAATAAAAAATTTATTTAGTTTCGGTTCTTTAGTTCTTGATCTAGACCTGAGCTCCCACCCATACTCATCGGTTATCGATTCGGGTACCCGTTCGGGTATTTAACTTATGAAGAATCGCTCGGTTCAGTTCAATTCAATTCGGATTCGGTTCGATCTAGTTCGGTTCGGGACTTTTGGACGCCCTTAGTGGAGGCATCAACTCAGAACTGACACTAATCAATTATCTTTGAATATTTTATACGTTTTTGGAATCGAATGCAATATTAAGAGAATCAAGATTCAAAAGTGAAGTAGTGTTTAGCACCGGTTTTGGTGAGATAACCCCAAGTAGCACTATGAAATTTAGGACTCGACAAAAGTCTCGAATCGAATCAGACCAAATCGAATCAGAACCGAACCCAACCGAGTGATTCTTCATAAGTTAAATACCCGAATAAAGAATTGATGGGTTTGGGTCGGTTCTCGGTTCTAGACCAAGAACCGAAGAATTGAATAAGACCCGAATCTAAATAATTTTTTTTATATTGAATTAATTAAATTATTTTAACTTTTTTAAACAAATTAACAAATTAATCCAGCCAAATTAATTTTTTGTAACTTTGTTAGTCCAACATTTGAGCCTTATTATTAAATCTTTTTGGTTGAACAATTTGTAGTTTATTTGTATTTGTTAATTGTGTTTTTTCAATTATGATTGTAGAATTTATTACTATGACAAGTCAAACAATTGATGATTAAATCAAATAGTTGGTAAGTATTATCAATACTTAAAAAAATTTATTTTGATAACTTTTAATTTATATTTCTGTTTCTTTATGCAGACTGTTTGAAGCAAATGAATTATTGATATGGATCATCGATGTTTTAATGCTAGTATCTATTTTTTGGTATTTGTGTTAATTGAATTAATATTATTGGACAACTTATTATTTATGTGTTTTTATACTAGGCTACATTAATTTGTAAAAGTTACGAATGAAGATACCATTAGTTGTATTTATGTAGTGTTATTGTAAATGTTAAAAAAATTAATTAGGGTACGAAACCGAACCGAACCTGAACGGTTCCATAATTATATTTAGACCCGACGGTTCCATTTATTAAATACCCGAAAATTTTGGGTTGGTTCGGTTCTGATGTCCAGCCCTAGTGAAATTCTTGAAAACCATAAAAAAGGAGTAGGAGAAGACTATTGTAGAATTTTGAACAACATCGAACAATTAAGAAGCAGACTTCAAGGCATGTGTTTGCTATTTTGTTAAAGATGGTATTTTGTCCCTAACAATCAAGTGAGACACTCGACATACAAATACGCCTCCAAGATACAATTAGGGCATCATATATGTTGTCTGATTTCTACATTTACGAAGACAACAGGACCACCTAGGGTTATATATGTGTATACTCGAGGTATATGCTTTGTCTTTAGAGAGTTACAAAGTGTAAACAAGTTTTTATAAGAAATGAGACGAGTGATTGATTTATAATGTAGGAAAATCAGGAGGAACAAATGACATTATTCTTGCATAATGTTAACATTTATATCAAAAGTCTCTCAAATAAGAATCACAAATCCTTTATAGATGTGAAACAATGGTTACCAAGAGTTACAATAACTCACTATAGTCACATCACTTCAAATTTAGAGTTACATAACCAAATTGATGTGAAAAGAACTGAAAAAATGGGAATTAGCATGAACATTGAACATGTTCTGTGCGAATAGAAATTGTTTATTAATAAGTGAAATTGGTCAACTTTGAGCTCCAATTTTAGTGGAACCTGTACTTTAATTTTAATGAGACCGAGCATATCCACGTTTTACTTTGCGAGGTGATTAACGTGATTTATTTATTTTTCGGAATCCATTTAGAATTGAATGAAATATTTGATGTCAAAGTAACCCACTTAAAACTAAACTAGTGAAGAATTTGATTATTGAAAATAGCTAAAACTTATCCCATATAGGAAAGTTAGGAAACTTTTGTGTGATATATATAGTGGAAGTTTGGAAACTGAATTTTGGTCTCAAGAGATACCAATAGCCTTTGGAAGGAGGGAGCCCAATATCTTATTGAGTTCGGTCCTAATTCCCTTTGTGCACTGTCGTCCGGTCGGCTTGGATCAGCACGTCACTTGCCCATGTTCGGGTGCGGGTCGGTTCTTGTACTATCTTAACTTTTTGGACAAAATTTATTTAAATTTTTAGACCAATTGTAATTAATCAAATTCTTGAGTACTTAATGAAATTAATTTTGATTGACTTATTTTCAAGTATTTTTTTGGTCTGAATCTGTTAAACGACATAATAGATGCAATGTTTCATACTGAACAATGTTGTCTGTTTGAGTTTGGAGGCTGTCTGAACAGTGACGACTATTCTGAAAAGGCTTGAAAAATGTTTGAATGATCACGATTGAGTGTATAAATAGTATGACATGCAGCCACAATAATTACACAATTTTCATTGCAAACTTTCTCTGCTTTGAATCTCAATCTCTCTCTCATTCTGATATTGTTTTTGAAGTGAAAACACTTCGTTTTGTAAGGAAAAAAGTTGCAAGTGATTGATTTTTAATGTAGGAAAATTGAAAGGAATAAATGATAATATTCGTGCATAATAACAATATGCATATTAGAAGTATCTTGAATCATCAACCCCTTTATTTATAGATGTGAAACAATGCTTACCAAGAGTTAATAACCCACAAAAGTCGCATGCTTCAAATTTAGTTACATAACCAATTTGGTGTGAAAAGAAATTAAAAAAATACAAAATGGGAATTAGCAAGCATGTGGGTGGCCACCTCCGGGTAGAGGTGGCAATGGGCAGAGCCGGCTCCGAGCCGAGTCGAGCCGGCTCAGCCCATGCCCACACGAGCTCGGCTCGTGCCCGAAGCTTGCCCAAAATGGGTACTGGGCGGTTCGGCTCTTTTTTTTTTTTAATAGGATATTAGCCTTTTAAAAAAAAAAAAAAATTAGGGCAAGCCCAGTAGTCGGCTTGTGGCTTGACGCCACGAGCCGCTCGTAAAAAAACGAGCCGAGCAGGCTCGGCTTGGGCTCGTCAAAATGACGAGCCCGAGCAGCTCGTGGCTTGTCAAAACGAATCGAGTCGGCTCGACTCGTTTGCCACCTCTACCTCCAAGTTGTCCACTAGCTTTATGCGGTGGTAACTAAGCCTATGGAGGTTTCGGCACGTGCTGCTTCATCATCACTCCAGATAAATGTACCATGTGGTATCTATTTATTGGATTGCCAATTTAATTTGAAAATGACCATAAGCACCCCCCCCCCCACCTATAACAGGGGGACATCTGTCCTCCTGGCAGTGTACAAGGCCGTTTGGCCCTGTATGCATAGCTACGTTGGTAAAATTCATTCACAGTAATTATACATTAATTTGATATCAATCATTAAATTGTAACTCAATTTTATTTAAACGGGTAACTACACTTTCAATTTGATTTCAATTGGTTAACTCTATCCAATTTCTTCACTTGGACGTGTGAAAATGATGAAGTTGTAGTTAATAAATGATGTCGTCATTTACTTCACATAAGGTACTTATATCACATCAGCAACCAACGATTATGTGTGACGACTATCATTTATAGATTAGTGTTTAATAAAATATATTATGAGGAATTGGATAAAGTTACCATGATAGAAATCAAATTAAAGTGTAGTTACTCGATTTAATAAAATTGAAGTGCAGATACTTAACTGATACTAGAGCAAATGTACAGTTACCATGAATGAAATTTGCTCTTTAATTTTAAATGGCATTATTAGTCATATTTTTTCTCAGTATTTTTTCCGGATTTCTTGTAAAACGTTGAGGACCTAATTCTTATTATTTGATAACTTCTGGACCTATTCTTTGAAAAGTAAATTATTTTATATGTTGTTTGAATGGCAAGTAAGACTTTGTGAAGTAGGACAACTAGTTTTGGAGTTTGAGAAAGTACTGGACAGAAAATTGGCAAAGAAAAATCGCGTCAAAGGTAATTTTGTCATTTGTCGCGACGGTGTCGGAATGGGCTGAAATTTGGCAGGTTGATTGGAAACGGCCCGAAAAGTTGGACTCGGGGACGTACCCGAGATCTCGTGATTTTAGCCAAAGAATGATCAATTTTCGTATTTCCCATTTTAGATTTTCGCTATTTTTGGAACGATTTCCTTTTCTATGTTTTTAGGGTTTCTTGTAATGCCTATTTAAAGGCTTTTGGGCGTTTTTCCGTCATTATTGATTTTGAATAAAATTTCGTTTTTGGAGAATTCTAGTTTTCTTATTTTCAAGATTTACGCTAGTAAGTCTTGTTACTTCCGTTCTGCGTCACTTTGACATGTAGATCAATTGTATTTTCAGATTTATTGTCCCAATATGACTATTCTACTAGCTGTCTCACTATAATTAGATGTAACGGTCATTGTAATCTTGTATATCCGACCATTTTCCACCAAAATTCTGATTTATTTTCAAAGAGACGAAGAAATAGATTCATCATTCCAATTCCAATCAATTCAAGAACGTGATAACGAACTAATGCCCCGTTTAAGTATCTCATTGCTACAATTTTAAGGAGTAATTTTTTTTTTTTTTATGAAATGCAATTAATTTTGTTCTTTTTACTCGATTAGAGATAGCTAAGAGGACAAAGAATTGCGACCTCGTACTAAAAGGACAAAGCTCAATTAATTGTTTGTCTCAAATTCAGCCAAACTATACCGATATATTTCAACATCTAGCAGTCATTAGAATCAAGACACTGTGGGCAGATGAGAATGATTGATTCAACCCCAATAAACTAACACCAAGAAATCGAAGACATCAAACCATGACTCCCCGAATAATGGTTTGTTTCATTTTTGGCAAAGCTTATAAAGTTTACTTACAAGCAAATAAGGCAATTTTTTTTTTTTTCGAAAAACGAATGTTTTTTCAGTTAAGAATAGGTAAGTTACTCATTTTGAAGTAACTCCGAACATATATATTCCAACTCGGCATTAAGTTAATGCCTCAAATCCTTGTTCCCGAACATTGAGTTAGAATTTAGAAACCTCTGAAGATTCTCTTCTTCAAGTATATTTTGAATTATTGCCCGTCTGTCGACAATAAATTCGAGACAATGCACGGCTGTAGAATATTATAAGGCAGATTAATTAGAAAAATATATATATTCTTACACAAATGGACAAGGGT
>CM032625.1:43538086-43812499 GCA_019097785.1 Fraxinus excelsior | reverse complement strand
CTTTGTGCTAACTTTTCCTCCTTCTTCTCTTAGCCTTAGTAGCTAGTGCGTGCTACCAAATATCATTCTCCTCACTCCCTTTGTGGCACCTTGGAAGCAACCATTGGTGGTGTTGTTGGTTTGGGGATTGGTGGTTCATTGTGGTGTCTGTTTGGAGGTTTATCTGAGCTTGGTTTGGTGTTATTGGAGGCCCATAATCTCACAAGCTTCTTGAAAAAGTTACTATTAGGAAAACGTGGGTCAAGGTTGGCTTTGATCGAAATGGAAATGAGAAAAATGCAGCTAAAAATGGACACGAATATTTACGTGGTTCACCCAATTTAGGCTACGGAGAAAATAATATTTTTTCTTTATATAATTTTATCTGTCTCTCTACTATTTTCTGTCTACTGATAGTATCACTCATAGATTACAAATTCCATCATCTGATTTGAGTGTAATGTTATTTTAATAAATTCTATGGTATTTGAGTGTAATGTTATTTTAATGTTATTTAAAAAATAAAGAAAAGTTTTGGATTTGAGTGTAATGTTATTTTAATGAAGAATGTATGGTTGAAAAGAAGAGACAGAAAAATATATTTAAAAAAAAAACGGGGATCATACAAAAGATGATCGATTGAACTCTGACGTTACTATACAGTAATTTCACTACCTAACTTTTCTGGTGTGGAAATTCATTTGGTTAGTGTTCCTATGTCCCAACATGTATAAAATACTGTATCTAAAATGTAAGTGAATGTCAATTAAGCCAATCCAACTGTTACAAGTATAATTAAACAAAAATAATGAGCCATTAATCTGGATAAAATGTTTTATTAATGAATTATGCACAAGCATTCAGAAAAGGTAGTGCTACTGTCAACTTTTTTAATGCTGTTTTGCTAGTGCTGAATATGACTTGGCTAAGCTTGAAAAGTTTTTTTTTTTGCAATAAGTAATTATTAAAAATAAGTAGATCACTAATTTTAACAAATAGAAGACTCAGATTATGACATCCCAGAAAAAGGAATAATGTGATATCTTCTTCAATCACCTAATTGTATAAACTATGTGTAATTCTTGCTTAGTGACTGTATCAATTGCTTTTACTCAACACTATAAAGTTACGAGGCATGTTTGATTGGGCTATATTTTTCATGGAAGATGGAAATTAAATTTCAATTCCGCCTTTTTGCGTGTTTGATTGACTAAATTTTCCATGAAATTGGGTTTTCACATTATTTTGATTTTTTAGGAAAAGTTTTTTTTTTTATGGGTTTGGTGGAAAAAACTTTTCTAGGCAACTTTTTTTTTTTTTTTGTGGGGCAATGGAAACAAATTTCATCCCCAATTGTAACAAATTTTATCCCTTTAATGAACATTTTTCATGGAAAATAAAGTCAAACAAACACAAAAAGATCCAAAATTTTAATATTTTTCAAGTGGAAAAATTATACCAATCAAATACAATTAATTGACAATCCTCACTAAAACAATTTTTAAACAATTCAATTCTCTGAAATTCATTTTTTTTCCACCTAATTCCATTCTTATGATCAAACGGACCCTTAAACAACAAACTTTCTTCAATAGAATACAACGATAGATGATGTTTTTCAATTTTTTTTCAGACAAAAAAATGCATGTGTCATTTGAGAGTGAATTTACTGAATCATGGAATATCACGAAGAACTCTTTTTCTTGGACCAAAAGAGGGGACATTATCTTAAGGGAATTTCAATTGATTAATGGCTCAATATTTTGTTTTCATGATTTTTAACCAATAGCATGTTGACAAGTCAGCATCAATATCCAGCTGAAATTTAAAAAATAAATAAATAAATAAAAATTTGGCAAAAAGATGTCGTATGGGTAGCATCGAATTTTTGTGGCCATCTCTTTCCCTTATCTTTTGACCTTTCGTGGGTTGAAATATTATTCTTCTATTATCATTGAAATAAGATTGCTATATTTACGAATTTGCGTAAAATGTAAAATATATGTAGATTTCATCTACGCAAATTATATAAATATCTAAAGTTTAAATAGAGTTGATGATAGCCGTATTTTTAGAAGTGCAAAATAAAAGACTCGACTAGTCTTTACAAATGTCATATATGATTACGACCCACACCTCTTGACGAATTCGACATGTTTGACAATAAAATCATATGCAACTTTTAGATAACTAATGACTAAATGTCACAACCATCAAACCACTTGATGTTTGTAGTCAATTTATAATTGTAATTCGTGTGCTATTTGAACATTTGGGTTATTTTCGACACGCGTGATCTAAATTTATAAATACAAATAAGTCGAGAATCCAAAATCTTATTTTAAAAGTCGAGAACCAATAATCACACTATATAAAAGGATGGAGAGCACGACCATAATTTACTAATTGTTCGCTGAATAATATTATCTAGTATCAGTGCTGCTAAAATACCAATCTAGGTGGCTATAATTTATAAGTTTAATTAACGGTATGTTTGGTACGATTTAAAATTCAATTAAAATTGAAAATATAATCGTTATTGGGTCTCACTAGCCTAATAAAATTTAACAATAACGACTAATTTTTCAATTTTAATCTCTATTGAACACATCCTAAATGTGTGATGTGAATATTTATTTAAATGATAAAATCATGTAATTGCCTTGTTAGTGACTATTTGGCTTTTTTTTTTTTAAAAAAATATTAACTTCCAGCCAGACCAGGTGGTCCTCATATGGAGTCCTACAGTCGCGTGTTCTTGTGGAATATAATTTTCGCATATTTGATATTACCAGATTTGTATCAAATTAAATTAACGTAAAATGGAAATTCATTCACAAATTCCCTTGTCCATTTTTCAACTCCCGTGAACCCAATTTTCCGAGGCGATTTTTGACTGAAGATTTGCTTCAACGCCAGAAAAAAGGTTCTCTTTGCGGCGGCGGTTTGGAAATGGTTTCACCGGAAAACACGAATTGGTTGTATGAATATGAGGTCGAGGATATCCCGGTTCCCGTTGGGAATTTCTCTGCTCAACCAGCTGGGTTTTCTTGGCCTATTCAAGCTTTGAATGGTTCATCTAATTCCAGGTAGTATTTTGAATGTAGTTATAATGCTTCTTGTGATTCGCATGTTTTGGGGCACTTATAAAGGTTTTGTATTTCCTTTATTTTCATTTTGATGGGATGTTTTTTGGGCAATTGTTTTTGTAATTCATTGTGGTACTTAACCATTAGTTAAGTTTTTGATTTAGTTATTTGTTTTGTTGCAAATTGGAGCCATTCTATGGTCAGTCTTTTCGATTTTTGTGATTTTTGAGAATTGTTCTTGAATTTCATATTTTTTGATTGGGTTTATGCTCTAAGTTCTCTGATTTTCCTTATCCTTTTATTTATTTCTTGTATCCATAGGTATTGATATTTGATTTATCAAAACTTGTGTTTCAATTTTGTTATTAGAAGCTGATAATGCTCCAATAGATCTTGATTAGATGTTTTGGAGTTTGTTTGTAATAAGATTAGTTGTTTGGCCTTCTATATATTGTCGCACAGAAGCTTTAAAGCACCGAAGAAGGTGCTTCTTGTTTTATTTATTCTTCGTTTCGCAAAGTAACACGATAACTATTCTGTTGATATATGAGGGGAAAACGCGTGTGAGCGGAAAACACGCTGACATCAAATTTGTTGGGAATAAGGCTTAGTTGTCTATAAAGGATAAATCATTTCAAATCTTTTCAAGTTCTAAGGTTTCTTTTTTTATTAACCAATTCAGTGTTTTTTCTTCAATTTCACAGTAGAAAATATCAGTTTCACTGTACTCACCCTTTTCTTTATGCCGATCCAATCTATTGATAGTGTGGGAATTGATGGCTCATTTGGGGAATCAGACATGCGGAAGGAAACTGCCTCAAAAAAACGGTAAAGAGCATTTTCTTGGTTTACATATCTTGGACAGTTGATCGGTTGTTCTGGGTTTTATGTAAAGATGCTCAGTGAAGTACGTGTTACTCTAATATATAGTTTTTTCTTCTAGGATTGGGGTGAGTTAGGGGTTTCTTAATCTCCTTACACCGTATAGCTGTTGCTCAGAAACTTCAGGCTCCCATGGCATTTATACCTGCTTGTGATGTGTAGCATTGCTTGTCTATATAGGACAGATGTTAAAGAGTTTCATTTCATGAAGTGAACATTGGTATTGTTAATTCCAACTATACGGGAGAGGCAAATAAATATATAATCAAATAGATATGGTATTATTCTTTTGCTGCTAGACCTTCATTTATGTTTTCTCACATTTTTTTCACTTACATAGACCTAGAGCGGAATCATGCTCTCCATCAAGTTCTAAAGCATGCAGAGAAAAACAACGGAGGGATAAGCTAAATGACAAGTATGATCGTGGTCTCTGATGTCTCCTCTGTCCTGCCCCCCTTTACTCTCCTCTAATAACTGTTTGGATATGCTAATTAGGTTTATGGAATTGGGTGCTCTTCTCGAGCCTGGACGACCTCCTAAAACAGACAAGGCTGCCATCTTGGTTGATGCAGTTCGTATGGTAACTCAGCTACGAGGTGAAGCCCAGAAGCTAAAAGACTCCAATTCGAATCTTCAGGAGAAGATTAAAGAACTGAAGGTTAGAAAGTTTTCTCCACCCTTTATTTATATCGTCTCCATTAATATCCGTGGATGTGAACTATTTCTTTAAATATGGATGGTGAACCAAAAGACGATCACTATGTATGCAACTCTTATGCAAGTTCCACTAATATGTGTAGGCTGAGAAGAATGATCTTCGTGATGAGAAGCAAAGGTTAAAGGCTGAGAAAGAGAAGCTAGAGCAACAACTAAATACCATGAATGTCCAACCTGGCTTTCTTCCCGCTCCTCATGCCATACCTGCTGCTTTTGCTGCTGCGGGCCAAGCTGGGAGCAACAAGTTGGTGCCCATCATCAGTTATCCCGGAGTTGCTATGTGGCAATTCATGCCACCCGCAGCTGTTGATACTTCACAGGACCATGTGCTTCGCCCGCCAGTTGCCTAAGTTGGTGGCCAAATCTTATGATGGTGTAGTTTGCATTTTGGTCCAACTGTTAAATTTATTTTGTCAACGCTTTTTGACTGTCTTAGTTTTTGCTCAACAGTCGGACTTGGATTTAGCAGATGATGGAAAGTACTTTTGGTTCCCAAACATCAATTTAGTTGATGCTTGTTTTGTTGTGTGAAGTGTTAATAAGTTAATTTGCAAGTGTTTTATAAGGATATTCCATATGGCTTACAGTGGTGAAACACCGACTGTGAAAAGGGACTAACAAGCACTGCTGATTTAATTCACTTTTTTAACACAAAAATTGAAATTGTTTGGTAACAATGGCACTTTTTGATGTTATCTGGATTGAGCGTGATGGAGCCTATGCATCTGTTTGCAAATTTTGCTGAATGCTGCCAAAAAAATAAAAAATAAATAAAATTCTGTACTCTGTTCTTGCTGGTTTTTTGAGGCTCGGATTGTTCCAAGTGCTATTTCCTTATCTGGTAGGGTCTGTGTAAATTTCTTCACAGAAAAGGCCTACTTTTTTACTTTTTGAGTGATCAAAATGGCTTCTAAATTCCTCCAAATTCATCATCAAACCATCAAACTTTCTGATCCTAAATTTCACTTCCTAAAACCCAAAACCCTGCCTGAATCAGGAATTTCATTCTCATCTTTATCACTGAAATGTTCTCTATCTTCCACCAATCCTCCAACCACAAAAGAAGAAGCTATTCACCAAGTAAAAACTTCGCTTTCGTCCACCTTGGAGAAGCCTCTCAACAACCCAAGGCTCGCCGGAAAGATTAAAAAAGTGAAGCAGCCGAGATTCCGGGTTGAAATTCCGGTCATTGATGACTCGCCCGCTTCACTCACCCAACTAGCACTTGAAGTGTTTGGTGAAATGCCCATTAGAAGAAAAGGCTCAAAGACCAAGATTCTTATCATATGGCCAACCCAGAGCTTAACTCAAGCTGCTGCTGTGGCCTTTGTCTCTCAGTCTTCAAACATTGTTATTGAAAACCTTCTTATATCATCAGTTATTAAGAAGGATGCCAGAATTTTGAATTCTGCTGACGTGGCTGTGTTTTTGTCCCCCGAGTCTTCACAATTATCAATCATGAAGACGGTTACTGACAGTATTTATCCAAAGCCTGTAATAATTTTCAATCCTAAATGGAGCTTTGAAGAGGAGAGTGATTTTGGTGAACTGAGTGGTTTTGTGGGTACTTTTGAGGTTGTTTATTCATTTATGGGGTTGGAGGTTAAAGGGATTTTGAGCAAGAGAAAAGGTGTGATTTTCAAATGTGTGAAAGATGGGATCTTGAGTGGTGAGAAATGGAATGTGTTGGTTGAAGAAGAAGGGGAATTGAAAGTGGTTTCGACCTTTAAAGTGCGGCCATCAATCGTTGAAGTTGAGAATGTTCTGTACAATTTAATGGCTATCAATTCTCCCATTACAAAATCTGCCAAGTTCTTAAAGGATTTGGTGTCCAATGTGACAGGGAAGAAGTAAGTACTTTTCTAAAAATGAGAGCTTGTTACCTGGATTTTTTCTTGAACTCTACTCCGTTATGAGAATTTTGAGAATCTGTTTGTTAAAATGCTTGAATTGAAATAAGAATTTTAACAGGATAAAAATACTTCTTGTATTACTTGGTTTCAACATCTGCTCATGACATTGCCTCTGTATTTTGGAATGGATGGTTACAAACATGAAATGCTATATGAGCACATCCCGAAATTTTAGCCAATCGGAAATCTTGATTTGCCTGAAACTGGGTTCTGACATTCTGCACATTCCATATAACATTTAACTTGACGTGCCTCAAGGCTCCAAGAAATTAGTACTTGTTAAAATATTAAAAAAATTTAAAAATTATAATACATCAAGAATTTAGAAATTGAGGAAGATTTCTCAAAATTTAAAGCCTGTGACTTTGACCATCTGCCCAGTAATCAGATTCATGTATTGTGAAGAACATCCATTTTCATTTACAGGTGATGAGCACAAGTGGGTTCCTCCTCCATAAATTGGTCTAAGATGCTCTTATATGACATCCCTTGATGAATCTGTCTGAGAAGTTGACATACTTGGTCCATAGTGGTCGTAGTTGTGGAAATGCTATATCTAGCCATGGCTTTGCTCGACCATTAAAGTGGATGACCCCGGCACTTTCAGCATCTGCAACAGTCGTGTTTTCCTGGTATCCTAATCCTAGCATGTGCCAAAAGGGATCGATTGCATAGGTATGTCCATGAAAAGCTATTAGACCGGGAGGTAACGTTCCTAGCTGCCACAAACTTAAGTCTGATTTTATGTTCTGCTGGGGGAAATTAAGACATCATCAGAAAACATTTGATATACTTTGAGAAATTCAACAATTCCAAATTTTTTTAGGAATTCATTACCTCTTCAATCCAGTGATGGTATATCTGACTAATATTTGTTTTCCTCCAAGCGTCTAGATCGAAGATGTTCATGCCATATGCCCATGCACATTCATTAGGATTAAAATTGTTTGCTATCAGAGGATGAGAAAAGTTCAAATAACTTTTGAACTTCTTTGACATGACATATTTGTCTTCGCCTATACATGTTTCGACTGCTCCATTGACCTTTCCATTCATGTCGATATCCCACAGAGGTGAAAGGTCAGTTTGCACCACAATGTCATCGTCCAGGAAGACTATCTTGTTAAGACTAGGAAACAACTGCAAATAAAATGCATTTTGCATATTAGACAATGGCTATTTAACCATTTTAGGGAAAGCATCACGACTTTGAGACTCACCTCTGGAAAATGTATCCGAATGTGATTCATCACTGAATTGTACTTAGGGCTAAGTGCCTGCAATTTTGCGGCAATAACTTTAGGTTGTTCAGTGTTATTTGTCACAATGGCCGTTGACCCTCCCCTAAACTGCGAGCGAACTTTTTGGTCTTTCTCCATTGCTTCCAACACAGGGACCTTCCCCTTTGTTAACCAATCAAAATGGTGCAATGCTTTGACTTCAATGATTGCTGGTGTCAAAGGATGCAGTGAAAACCATGCCTGCATTGGATAGTAGGTCTTTCTATCTGTAATTATGTGTAGGACTACCCTCTCAGGGCGCAATGAGTTTTGCACAAGTGATGATGCAACAACAGAGGCAGCAAGGACATTGTCAGAGGCGAGCACAAAGTGGAAGAACGAGTTATCAACTAGGGCAGGGACGAATTCTGCCGAGGGTAGCTGGAGACGGGCATTGTCATTAGTAGAGTGCTCGTTCGCTAGTCTTAGAGCAAGACAATGCAGCTGTTTCGGTATGCTACTCGATGCCACATGGCGGTACAGATATTCTTGGATTTTCGCTGTTCTAGTCCTTTGTTCGAACAATGTCACCTGTGAGAACCAGAGAGACCAACCATTTGAAAGCTTAGTGAGAAATAACACAATATGATGAGAAGCTAATGCGATTCTTGTTCTTTAGAAATCGTTTTTGATTACCATAGCTTTGAGTTTGACAGCAAAGGTCTTTGCATCTGACTGTCCATCTTTCATCTCAGCAACAAAATCTTGAAGCGTTTGAGGGATTTCTGGTCCTAGTTCTATTTCGCTTTGATTAACAGGTTCTTCCAAAACTTGATATATAACTTCAGGAATCTAACAGAAACACAGAGTTTAGTTATCTCAACAATTCCATACTGCCAAATGGTATCTCGATGATAAACGACGGGCTAAAAACACCGATCCCAATTGAACTTTTAGCGAAATTTCCCGTAATCGCTAATTTTTGTTGTTGTAAGCTAGTAATTGTACTTGAGCAATGTGAAATTTCGCTAAAGTTTCAGTAACTATCAGTGTATTTAACCCGTTACGGCTCGTGTAAAGATGAAAACTTAGGAGATTACAGCTGCATCAATTCTTCTTCCCAAAATTTTTGGACCTAATGTTTTCCCCAAGCAGCCTACACTTGATAAGAATTAAGATTTTATCACTATTGAAGTTGCCAGAAAAATATAAGTACAGCTTAATGGATAACTTGGAAGTTCAAAATAAAAAGGTTCATGGATCCCAGCAGTCAAAAAATTAAAAACATTTGAAACATGTTGATACATGACATGACATTCACGACAGAGTCAACTCAATCTCGTAACACGACAATAATAATTTAATAATGCCCTCAAATTTTAATAAAAAATCATTTCAAATAGCTTTATTGACGGAATCTTCATATTTCATTTACAGACCGAAATTATGTCACTACAGAAAGTAAAAAAAAAAAAAAAAAAATAGTTATAAAATAATAATTAAAGATTAATAATTTTTTACAGCAATAATTTTATTAATGATATCTTAATATATTTAATTTATCGATAATATTTCTGTCATTCAATAAAGTACCCAAAAAAAAAAAAAAAAAAACTTCACTTTTAGAAAACTCTGTCAACATTTGGATAATTAAAAAAATTCTTCCAGAATAAAATACCAATTAATATGTTAACTTCACTGGTGGTGATATTATAAATAAAAAAAAAAAAATTCATTTACCGAAACTTTAAATAAAAATAATAATAAAAAAAAAAACACTTTCGATGGTGATACGTACTCATCGATAATTACCGACAACATCATCGACGACATGTTTAGGTCACTTTATTTAAAAAGGGTAGTTATTTACCTAATAATACAAAAATCTTGTGCATTACAAATTGTGAAAATGCTTCAAGACAAAAATCTGCTTTATATATGCATATCAGCCAGCTCAAGCTCAGATGCCGCATTATATACCACAATATTCAAAACCCCATTTTGGATCATTAATTGCTTCGAGAGAGAGAGAGATACCTAGTGTTGAACATTTGGTTTCTCCATCAATGGCGTTGACAGCAGATAACACAAACACAAAACGAAGAAGAAAAGTGAAGAACAGAAGTGAATAAAAGACCATTCGATACGAAAATCTTCTCGACCCAATCTTCACTTTTATAAATTCTCTAACACCTTTACCAGGCAAAACGGTGACATGCCTCAAACTAGGCGATATATGCAGCTGCATTTTTTGAACCCAATAGTAGAAAAATACCCGAGGAATCAAGAAAACTACAAACTCTATATTTATTTAGCAATGCACCCAAGAATTTGTGTTCGAAATGCAAAGACTTGATGTAAGAGAAATGCTGTAAAAGGAAGGGCATGTTTAGAGTTGCTATCGGTTACCTAAACTTGCTTCAAATGTAGTTTATAACTTATAGAATTCCTTTTTCATTTTTTTTAATAAACAGTGAAATGTAAATTTGGCAGAGAAGAAGAGAGTTTGTTTGAAAGAAAAGGACTTGAGACTGACTTGGTGTTGAAGGAGAAAGGCTAGAGAGAGAAATACAAATGTTTTAGAGAGAGAAAATGAGGTTTGGTGGGCTTTCGCTTTGCCTCCACTCCAGATGAAGTATTTTGAACTAAACATTAGTTTGGTCTTCGACACAAACAGAGTTTCTGAATGGAAAATGACATACATACTCTTTTCTCTCTGTTATTTTTGGGTCTTTGGGGGTTCTGTAAGTTGATGTGTGGGCCGGTCAGCCCTTGAAAAACCACACTTAACGAAATTTAGGTGTATTACCTACTTTATGTGAAAATGAAATGAAATTTATCCCCATTTTGTTAATAGTGATATTTACCTAGCAACACCACAATCTCACCACCACCCACCGCCACCTCCTTCCACCACTCCCTGATCTTGCGGTGGCTATCTCAAGGCGGTGGTGACCTCGATGGCTTGATCTTAGGGGAAAAGCCTGTGGGACCTTCCTTCAAGGACATCTAGTTAATGAAAAGTCAATCATGCTACACAAACATGCTAAAAAACAGGAGAAATACATGTCGGCACTAGGCAATTTGGAAAATAAAAAATAAACAAACACCCAAACAGGTGCTGCCAAATCAGTATGTCCATCATTTCCCTATCTTTGAACCTCTTAAATTATTAATTATTCATGAACAGTTATCCCTTTGCAATGTTAGAAGTTAACCTAAGTCAATGGAGTTGGCTGACTATGAGCATGTTTGGCAAAGCTTCTATTATATTAAAAATTATGGGTTCTACAAAATATATGGATAATGAATGGTAAAAGTTGTAGATCCTATAAAATATGTGGATAAGAAATAGAGTTTGATCAACTTATAATATACCAAACATGCACTACGAGGTCTACGCTTGAGTAAAGCTCAACATTTGAGATGGTGGCTAAACTCGCTGCCGAGTTCAAGAGTGAGTAAGATTATATTGGTGAATGCTTGAGTCATTGAAGTTCAATTTGAAGCAATGAAGCTACTGTACTTTAATTTTAAAAAGTAATCAAGCCATTCTTTTTTGGCTTTGTTTATGTTCTCATCGGAATTAGCTCTATCCACCTATCATGATTAGTAGATTGACAAAACTTTCACTTTAATTATAAGGTCATTGAACTTCAATTTATAGAAATCAAGTCAAATTTTCACCCCGACAACTATGATTACATGTTCTTACATTTTTGCCATATATAAACAATTTCTTTTAGCCTAATATATCTACAACACCAACTAGTAAAAAAATGAGGGATTCAAAAATCAAATTCTTGACTTTCCAAGAAGTGCAAGTAACTTACTTTGAGATAAAAAAAAAAAAAAAAAAAAAAAAAACTAATCTAATATCATAAAAGAAATCTATAATCAGGTGCCTAACTAATATCCCGATTTAGCAAAAAGAAAAATCAATATAGTTTCTTCAAAAAACCAAAACCCAACAAAACTATGATAACATAACCGAGATTGATAAAACGAATTGATCTATTAAACACATACGAACTGATCTAAGGCCCGTATGTTCACTCAAATAGGGCTAATCACCCGTTGAGCATTCACCGAAGTGATTATCGCACCAATCCACTAGAAATCAGCAATTAATCAAAGCAAGTATCACAGTACAAAACATCCACGAAGGATAATGCCCTCAGACCCAAATTTTCTTTCAAGAAACCACATACGCAATTACACAAAGTAACCAAAGGTTACTGCCTACAACAAGAACAGAACCTCCTAAATCACACATTTGCAAACACTGGATCTCACCAAAAACATTTAGAGTATAGAGATTACATGCGAAAATCAAAGGTTTTCAGAGAGAGAACAGAGAGAGCAAGGGAAGAGAAAATCCTAGAATAATCTCGAATTCAAGGCAAATGAACAGGTCAAGCCAATAATACAATCGATCAGACTCATCCAACGATCATAGCCATTCCACGTAGCTTCATCTCAGCCTTTGAAATATAATGAAATGGCTGCCGGGTTGCAGTCAATATAGGCTGGACTCTTCATATAAATATGGATTGCATCATAGGGCCAACAATATTATCATAGTGGGCTACATCATTGGGCCTAAATTGTTAAGTATAAAACTTAGCAATCTCCATCTTGCTGGGCAATTTGAGTTTCATACCAGATTGGAGGTTAACGCTTCCTTTAGTTTCATTTGCTCTATGTACCTGCAATAAACACTAATCAGCAATACCATTTAGAAGATTCAAACGATCTCTAAATATGTACATATGCAGTATTTTAGTTCACATATCTGTAGGATTACACTTAGGCTCCGTTTGATAACATTCATTTTCCATGGAAAAGGAAAACAATTTCCACCTTTTTTTTGCTTTTTTTTTTTTAGTAATGGCAACAAATTCTATCAACCATTGTAAAAAAAAAAAAAAAAAAAAAATTCATTTTTGTTGACAATTTACATGCAAAACAAAGTCAAACGAATGATATTCAGTATGATTACTTTTTTTTTTCAAATTTTTGACAATTGGAACAAATTTTAGACCCAATAGTAGAAAATATTATCACTTTAATGGACAATTTTCATAAAAAATGAAGCCAAACGGACTCCAAAATTTCAGCATTTTCCATGAAAAATTATACCAATCAAACACACTTAATTACAATTCCTTGTAAAACATTTTCTAGAAATTTTTTTTCCATGTAAAACATTTTCTTTCCACCCATTTTCCACCATTTCAATCAAACGGACCCTTAGTTGGAATCTTTTCAATTTTCTTGATTTCTTTTTCTAAGACATCTCTTATAAAATAAAATTTAACATCTATATGTTTAGTTATATCATGAAAAATAAGATTCTACCAAGATGTATAGTAGATTGACTATCAGATAATATAACAACATTATTATCAGAAAAACCAATTTCATTTAGCAAGTTTTTCAGCCAAATAGCTTCTTTTACTGCATCTGTGGTTACAATATATTCAGCCTCTATTGAAGATAAGGCTACAATCTTTTGTAGCTGTGATTTCTAGCTTATATAGTTATCATTTAAAGTAAAAACATATACAAAAGTAGGTTTCTTATTATCACAGTTACCAGCAAGTTTGAGTCAACAAAACCTTTTAGTTCTATTCCAATTTTATTTTTACTGAACATAAGGCCTAAATTTGAAGTCCCTTTTAGATATCTTAACAATTATTTCATGGCTTTCCAATGATATTCAAATGGATTACTCATATATCTACTCAATACACTTATAGCAAAAGCAATATCAGGTCTAGTACATATCATAATATACATGACAGATCCAACAACATTTGTATAAGGAACATTTTCCATCATATTCATCTCTATTTCAGTTTTAGGACATTGTTCAGTTGAAGATTTAAAATGACTTCCAAGAGGTAAAGTGACATTTTTAGCATTTTTCATGGAAAATCTACACAAAATTTTCGAAATATAAGACTGTTGAGTAAAAAATAGATTATGATTACTTCTATTTCTTCTAATTTCCATTCCTAGAATTATTTTAGTCTCTCCTAAGTCTTTCATTTCAAATTCATGTTTTAGTTTTTGCTTAATGATGTTAATCTCAATCATATCACACCCAGCCAGTAATATGTCATCAACTTAAAACAAAAGACAATAAGAATCAAGTCCTTCACTACCCTTATAATAAAAACATGGATCATATTCATTTCTATTGAAATCGAGTCCTTTTATAAAAGTATCAAACCTGATATACTATTGCCTGGGAGCTTGTTTCAAACCATAGAGTGATTTTTGTAAAAGACACACACAGTTTCCTTTACCTTTTTGTTCAAACCCCTTTGGTTGAGACATATAAATTTTCTCATCCAAATTTCGATGTAGAAAAGCAGTTTTGACATCTAATTGTTCTAATTCAAAGTCAAATTGAGAAACAATAGCAAGGAAGACCCTTATATTGGTGTATTTGACTACAGGGAAAAATAACTCATTGTAGTCAATTCCCTCTCTTTGGTTAAAGCCCTTAGCAACTAATCTGGCCTTAAATCTTACATTCTCACTATTAGAATTTACAGTTAATAACCCTTTCCCCTTTTGGTTTATTTACTAAGATCCAAGTCTTATTTTTTATTATGGAAAGCATTTCATCTTTCATAGTAGCAAACCAAGAACTTGCACGTTTTCCCTCAATGGCCTCTTCATAAGAATTAGACTCATTATCCAAAAAAATTTGGACATTCAAAGTTGTAACAAATTCAGAATCATTGTATCTATATGGAGGTCTTATTTCTCTTCTAACTTTGTCCCTTACAAGATGATAGACTCCTAAAGGGTTTTCAGGTTGTTCAGGTTCATATATATTAGCAGGTTTAATCTCAGTATCATTTTCGGGTTCAGTATTTAACTCATGCCCAAGCTCCACCTCAAACTGATCATTATTTTCAGAGTTTAAATCTATTTGAAAAAGTTCATATTCCAAAACATTTTTGTTTTGATCAGTTTCAGTTGTAGCTATCTCTTTTTCTTTAATGCAGGTGATCGTGCAAAACCCGCAAGCATACGGAATCGTTGACAAGTAATAGAATCGATGAATTAAGAGTTATCGTCTCACAGGGAATAAATGTCAATTTTAATGTATTCGATATGTCTAAATTCACGAAAGTAATAAAAAATGGTCGATTTATATTTAACTATGTTCTATAACTACTAAAACAATAAAAAGTGGTTTTAAATCAAACGATGGTGAGTGTATTGGATTTTCGACTCTACTAATCAATTCTTAGTTTCAATTCTCAACCAGTGGTAATTAACTTAATTCATGCAATTGTGACGATCGCTAATTCCATTTTTATTTATTATTATTTTCCAAAATATAATAAATTTATGATTGCCACGAGCGATCATATTCCTAGTTCGACTTCATATGACAAGCATGCATTGACATTTAGGATTATCATCTATGATCGCACACGTGGTTCCGAGGCTTCAATCTCCTTCGACCAAGTGTAAAAGTTTAGTTACAATTCATGAATATAAGAGAAAAATAGAGTTGGGAGGCGTTCTCCTCGTTCTGGTTGTGTTCTAGGGTTTATAAAGTGTAGAAAGATTTGTTTCCATAAGTGTTTGATTGAAATTAGGAAACCAGAATTTTCGTCCCGGAAATGAACCATGCGACCGCATGGTTTAGAGGCTTGCGGCCGCAAGGAACAAGTGAAATCGACACTTTAACTCTCGGGAATGGTCTATGCAAAACTTTTCAGCTTGAAAGTTGATCTGTGAAAATATCTTGGCCATATTTCATCCCTTTGAATCCTTTTTTCATCCAATTGACCTCTAACACTCTCGAATCTTCATCACAAGGTTAGACACAAGTTTGGAATATTTTCACTTTAGTCCTTGAACTTTCACTTTCTTTCATTTTGGTCATTTTTCACATATTTCTTCCAAATTACGTCATATCCATAGAATTACCACCTAAATCAAAATATGAGCGTAATGAGTACATTTTAGCACAAAATAAACATACGAGCGTATAAAATAAGGAGGGAAAGATATGCATTTTACATTCATATCAACACGTCATAGATATTATTTCTAATATTTATTATCTGTGTGTTTCATAAATAGTGTTCTATCTATCGTGAGTTTTCTAACTGTAGGGATTAAGAGGAGCAATTAACCAGGCCCAAACCCACACCACCCAACCCAAGTGAGGTTCCAACCCAAAACCAATTGGTAATGGGTGAAGTAGCTCACTTGGGATACATGGTGAATTTCTTTTCTTCTCCCAATCGATGTAGGACTTCTTGTTTGCTCCCAACAATCCTCCCCTCAAACGAAGGACCATATCATTGTGTCCTCCCCTTAAACGATAATTCATCCGCCAATCATCTTGTACTGCCGTTATTACCGTCGCCATTGACCAAACGGGACCCACTGCCTAACCACCAATGTCAGGAAGACTTTCGACACAAGACACCTCAAACTTGAATGATTTTTAGCCCAATTGCCACCACACTTTCTACTGTGTTCCTACGACCCTGGGCTCTGATACCAGTTGTAGGGATTAAGAGGAGCAATTAACCAGGCACAAGCCCACACCACCCGGCCCAAGTGAGGTTCCAACCCAAAACCAATTGGTAATGGGTGAAGTAGCTCACTTGGGTTATATGGTGAATTTCTTTTCTTCTCCCAATCGATGTGGGAATTCTTGTTTGCTCCTAATACCTAATAAATCCGACCGATGATGCTAAACCGTTTTTCTAGTTGGATTAGATTTCATAGGCCTCGGCCGATGATTGAAATGAAATGTTGACACCACATTAAACGAACCACTCCGACAATATAAGTGGGTCATTGGAAGTAACCTAATAATTAGAGCTGCTCATGGTCCAACCCAAACACCTTGGATGGCTTTGTTGGTTGGAGGCCCATTTATTGTGACTTATTGCGCCACTTAATGTTTGACCTAAAAGACCACTTTGCTTGCTTATAAGTGGGTCGGTTTTCATTTGTGTTGCCCTAGTGTGAATGTTGGAGTCGTGAGAAATTGAGAGAGAAACATGAGTTTGCTTTGTGCTTCCTCTTGCTTTGTGCTATTCTCTCCTTCTTCTTTCTTAGCCTTTGTGGCTTATTTGGGCTGCCAAAAAGATCATTCAACTCATTCCTTTGTGGAATTTTGAAGCAACCGGTGTTTGGGTATTGTGGTTGGAGATTGGTAGTCATTGTGGTGTTGATTTTGGTTTATCTGAGCTTGGTTTAGGTGGAATCAAAGGTCAATATTATAACATTTGGTATCAGAGCTTTAGGTAGTGTTTTTTCGGCCATAATCAGCCCAGAAATCGAGCAAAAAACCAGAAGAAAAAATTATGTCCCGTTTTTTGCCCAAAACCGGAACTTCAAAATCGATTTCCGGCAAATTCGTGGACTTTCTAGACAAACGGTGACCACTGGTGGAACGTGCATGTTGAGGAGATTCTGGGTCACCTGCACGTGGTGGTGACGGCCGGCGGCGGCGGCGGCGCGTGCGGGCGCGTGAGGGGTTTTCAGGCGACGATTTCTTCAGGCAGTTTGTTCTACTTAATTTTGTGAACGATTGATATTTTTGGTTTAGCGTTTCAGGTTACGCAGAAAAATTTGGACGATTTTACCCTTGTTCGTTCGAAATTCCGTTTTGCATTCTATCGGTTGCTGCAAACTTTAGGGCGAATAGTGGTGGCCCTAAAGTGTTAAATTGTATTCCTCGAAACTTACGGACTCAGATAGGTCCGCTCTGATAAATTGGCTTATCCCGTTTAAATTTCAGCATTAGTGCGTCATCGTGTGGGGGTGACAATAGGATTGGGGTTACCGTGAAGGGGTAACCATTGCTTGTGCTAGAATTTTAAGAATTTTTTGCTCTATTTGAAGTATTGATTTTGATTGCAAGTTGGTAATTTATTTTTGTGCCATAATTGTTGTTTAGTCACTGTGTGAGACTGCATTGCTTGGAAATTTTGAATTTTTTGTTTATATACCTTCGTGTTGCATTGATTATCTTGTTAGAACACCTGGTCTTGACCCGTTCGAACGTTCCCTTGATCTGAGATTTTAAGTCTCACGAAAACCTGGGAATCTAGTACGCTGTATATTGCTACCTTAGGATTACTCTGTGTGACCTATTTGTGCATTTCTTGGTTGTTCTGTTTTTCAAGATGACTTCACGTTTCGAAGTTGGAATTTTCAATGAAAAGGGTGACTTTTCTATTTGGCAACAGAAAATGAGAGGTATTTTGGTTCAACAAAAAGTTTTAAAAGCCATAGACGGCAAATTTCCAGAAGATTTTACAGAAGCACAAAAGGAAGAATATGATGAACTTGCATACAATTCAATTCTTTTACACTTGTCTGACACTGTTTTGAAAAGTTGGAAAACTTAATTCTACAAAAGAACTTTGAAAAAAGTTGGAGGATTTATATTTGTTCAAATCTACTCCTAATAAATTGTACTTGCTTGAAAGATTTTTCAATTTCAAAATGGATTCTTCAAAAGATTTGGATGACAATTTGGATGTGTTTAACAAACTTGTTCAAGATATTGTTAATTGTGGTGAGTCGGTGTCTGAAACTTACAAAGCTATCATTTTGCTAAATGCTATACCTGATACTTATCGTGAAGTAAAAAATGCTATTAAGTATGGTAGAGACACCTTGACGCCTGAAATTGTCATTGACTCCCTTAGAAGTAAGGAGATGGAGATGGAGATGAGAGCTGAAAAACATGATAAGGAAAGCGGTGAGTTGCATATGATGAGGAGTAGAATGAAATTTAAGCAAATGAGTTTGGGTAGAGATCAAAACAGTGGTGATTCGAGTAGCGACTCGAGTGATGATGATGGTAAGAAGAAGAGTAAGAAGTGGGACAAGTCTGGTGGTAGACGGTGTTACAGTTGTGGTAAGTTTGGACACTTCATTAGGGACTGTCCCAAAAGGAAGGATAGGCAGAATGGTAAGATGAGAGGTGATGCGAATCTGGCTATAGGGTCGATTGATGACCCTAGTGAGGTTTACTGAGTGTAACCCTAGTTACTGCATGTGCATCCGTGTGTAATCCTTTTCTGCATATGTGTGATTACTTAATTCTGTTGCGTGGTTATATGTTACATTTTCAAATTGTTTGATATGTGCATTGGCATGTTTTAAGTGATCTTATTACTGTGTGTAATTGTTTGCATGAAGTGTGGGTTTTTTGTGATGCATTTGCAGTGTGTTGTGTGTCTTATGGTAAGGTGGAGTATAGATGCCTAGGGGTACATTGGTTGTACCGTGGGATGTGATGTGTGACATTTGGATCACGGTGGAGAGGTGATCAAATGTTGGAATCCTTTATCTGTGGAGAGACCCTGATCAGGTGGAGTGCAAGTGAGACACTTTTATCATTTCTGTTAGGTGGAGACCCATTATCCACGTAGGTTAGAGAAGTGATGTGTTGATAGAGGATTATCCCGAGAGCTTAGGATCTATAGAGACTTACCTGTTAGACATGAGTTTGTTTGAGTGATTAGTCTAGTGAGCATAGTGGGCGATGATATGAGATATGTGTTCTCGAGGTGAGTAAGCAACACGGAATGGGATAGGATAAGTGTAGTGAGATCTTAGTGTGGTCATTTATGCATTAGTTGCATATGTGTTAACCTATTGATTGACTTGGTGTTAATCTGTTGTTCTGTGTGAACTTGTTTGAAAAGATCTGCGTTATCCTATATGAGACCTCTATCGCATGTTTATATGCTCTTGATTGATTGCTGTGAGTATCTGTTTCTACTTGGGTGTTCTTGACCTTAGCCCTGGTGAGTATATGGAACAGGTACGATATGTGTTTCAGGTGGAGACACGAGGTAAGGTCTGTGATGCCAATTTTTATTGGTTACCTTGATTGTGCAAGTGTAAACTGTGTGTTTTGTCTACTTGCAGATTTATTGGGATCAAGGTGGAGATTTGTTGGGTTTTTTGATACCCAATAAATCCGGGCTATGATGTTAAATCGGTATATTTAGTTGGATAATATTTCATAGGTCTCGGCCGATGATTAAAATGATATGTTGACACCATAATCGAACCAATCGAATCACGTAACCCACTTGGACCATTCGAAGTAGCCTAATTGTATTAGTGTTGCTCATGGCCCGACCCGAACGTTTTGGATGGCTTTCAGGGTTAGCCCACTTATTCTATCTGTTATTGGGCCCTGTTTGTTTTGACCTAAAAGCCTAAACCCTAAACCTACTCTTAACCTATTTAAGTTTGTTTGTTAATGACAATTAGTGTGGAAGAAAAATAAGAGCAACCCGTCTATTTTGTGAAGGAAGAGAAACCGACCTCCATTGTCTTGCTTTGTGCTTCTTGGTGGACATTCTTCTTTCTCCTTCCTTTATCCCTTTGCCTTGGTGGTTTAAAGATAGTTGTTCTTCATCTTCACACCATAGTCCTAAGTGGGCTGTTTTCAGTTGGAGCAACCAAACATTGGGAAGTGTTCGGTTTGGGATCGATTTGGTTGATTGTGGTGTATTTTGGTGATTAACTGAGCCCGGTTTGGTGAAATCAAAGGTCAATAATATAACAACTACGATTGCACCTTATTGTCCGCCAACCAACGATTTGTTCTAATTTGTGAGGAGTATGGAAAAATGGCAAGTACGTGGAAATACTCAATAGGATATGAAAAAAAAAATAGTGCAATTTCGAATAAAAATATTTAAATCATGCGTCAGAAATATTATACCGTCATCATAACTTTAGTGACCGGTAAGAGCTCATACATATCATATTATATCTTTAATTTTCATTAGTATAATAATTCGACAACACGAAAAAATAATTTAAACGGGATAAAGTCAAATACACCTCCTTATCCTACCTTATTATATCAAATAAGTTCTTGAAAGAAAACCAAAGGGATTCCAAATTTCAAATTTTGTTTTCGAAAAAAGACGTGAAACTGCTACTGAATATCAACCATTTACTATCCCTGACCGTGAGATGTCTTTCTTTATTTCTTTGGTGGAAAATATTTGCCTTCATGGCTCTATCATTCATAAATCTGTAAATTAACTTAATTAATTACAATTTTAGATAATATCTTTCAACCTGAATAACTTGGATTTAACTTATCCGAAATAACTATTTCTCGAGTTCATGGTGCGTCATTTAATATGAACTACTATCGAGCCCGATATTAATCTACTTATAATTACTCCATCAAAATCTAATCGTTTGGCTCAATTAAAAATGAATTTAATACTATTTTACATTAGTCCATCAACTTTCCAAAATTATAAAAATATAGCAGATAGAACAAATAATTTTATTCTATAAAATTTTCGGACTGCTATTCGTGCAAAGTATCATTATGTAATAAGAGGTAAGGCCCAGAAAGGAAATCAAAAGTTTCCTTCGGATGACTTCCATGCGTGGGCCCATGCATGGAATATCATTTTTGGTCTCCAGGCCTGCAGGCTGCAGAAGAGCCATGCCCATGCATGGAATTTATACCGTGTGAGCGCATGGTTATAACCTTGAGAGGACGTCAGTATTTTTATTATGTATTTCTCTCTCGATATTCGATTTAGACAAGTCAAAGTGTTTTGGGAAGTTAACTCGGAAGAATACTATTCTATTAGAGATATCATTTTTCCAACTCGAATGTTTACTATGAGAAATATGGATTTCAAGTTGTTTGCTTGGGAATTGATGTACTGGAATACTTTGACTATATTTCATCTATTTGAGTTCTTTTCTCATCCAATTGAACTATAGTACTCTTGAATCTTATTCAAGAGGTCCGACACAGTTATTTAGTAATTTTACTTTAGTCCCCGAATTTCGAATCTCTTGCAATTTAGCCATTTTCTCATCATTTTTCTCAAATTCGGCTATTATCATTGATCGAAACCTAACAAACACAATATGAATAAAATTAAGCCATAATTCATAAAATCTCCAACAAATAATCTAATTTAAAAGCCAAAATAAGCATAAAAATACATTTATCAGTTGTCATGATCGCAAGCGAGTACGATTCAAAAGCATCTTTCCATTTTGAACAATTTTTTGGATGATGATTTAGGCCAACATCATCAAACTTTTGGGGTCAAATTATGTCTTCTAGATGTCATGATCTCGTAAGCGAGTACAATTCGAAAGCATCTTTCCATTCTACACATTTTTTTGGATGACGATTTTGGCCAACATAGTCAAGCTTTTGGGTCAAATTCCATCTTCTAGGAGTCCATTTTAACGTTTTTCTGTTTTGAATTAGTTTTAAAATATTTTCATCATTTTAACATTTTATTTAGTTTTATTCGAGTTTATCTACAGAGTCAAAGATTTGATTTGTTTTGTTTTGAGTCATTAAATATTTGTTAAGGATTTGTGAATTGGACAACCATTTTTGAATAATAATATTCCAGTCATTCTATTGATTGGTGAATTACAATATTTCTCACATCCATCCGAGTGAAACTCGAGCAATATAGTTCGTGTGTTACGAATAAGAATCTTTTATTATTGTTCACATTTCCATCCTGCATCACTTCAAAATTTTTTGGTTAAGATTTACCACTTTTTATCAATCTTCTCACCAAAATGCACTAGTTTAATTTCTATAAAACTCGCCCCTTCAAACTCCATCTTATGGAATATGCGAATTCTACCCTCGTTCATAGTCTTGTCATTATTTATCACATCATTGAAACAAAAAAAACTTAAGATGCTTGGGTGAATAATGGCAAATTCTTTTCATTTTCAAGAGAGCAAGGACCAAAATGTAAAGAAAGATTTTAGAATTTTTATGCTCTCCAAAGCTCCTTATCCTAGTTTTAATCAATTTGTTCCAGCCTCGTAAAATTATGAGGAGGTTTATTGAAGGATGAGGAGTAGGAGCTTGCTCACAACCAAGCCGCCTTTGGTCGATGTGGACGAAGAAGAGGGAAAAGAGGAGGTCTCTTGATAGATGTAGTTCAAACTGAAATTTGATCAGTTGAAAAGTTGATAAGATTTTATTAAATTTTTACCAAAAAAGTACTTAATATGTATTCTACGATGGTTATTTAGCATTGTTAGAAAAATTATTTGACGTTAATGAATACATTAGCAAGTGGTTAGTTATTGTTCTTCATTTTGTGTTGTGCTACATCATAGAGTCTTATAGGAGCATTTTCAAGAGATTATTTATTTATAAATAGCATCTTATGCATTATAGAAATCATTTTTAAATATTGAATCCGTAAAATAAAGAGTATTTTGTATTTAAAGTCTTTTGAAGATGTTTTTAGAAGTCAAATTTTTATATCTAATTCAATTATAACAATACAGTCAGTAATATTAAGAGTATCACCAAAAGACTCTATTTTTAAAGAGCATATTCTTTCATTTGGAGAGCATCTATAAATTTAATGAGTTGAAGTACTCCGACAAACTCTTTATATTTTAACACTTAATTTTACATCTTCCAAAAAATATTTATTATTTTTCTTTAGATTATTTTATTGTTTTCCTACATTGAAAATTGAAACACTTTGAATGCATTTAATTATAGATAATAGGTTTGACTCTCTAAATTTGGAGTGTCAAACCCACTTTCTAAATTAAAATGTTAATTTAAAGGGTCTTTTGGAGGATAATTTTAAATGTTGACTCTTTAAAACAGTGAGTATCTCATGTTTAAAGAGTCTTTTGGAGATGTTCTAATATGCAACGGCGAACTAAGGGAGTTTTGGCAGTTTGTTATTATTATTTTTTTCATTTTTTATTTCATGCGGGTCCCATGTCGATCCCACACTTATGTGAGGTTAGGTCAACGAGGTGGGCAAATTAATTCTGGCAAAGTAGTTTAATTCTTCGGAAATTGGAAGTGTGGAAGAAATTATTCATTTTCGAGATGGGATGGGTGGAGATTAAAAAATTCATATTTAATTGTATTTTTATTTCATAAACTATGATTTAAATTAAAAAGACTTTGAGCGGATTCGAGGTAAAGACCATGTTCCTCGTCTCCGTCATGTTTACCATCTAGGACGTGACAACAATGGATTGGGACAGAACATTTGACCTCCTTAGTCCCAAATCATCGCCCTCGACGCCGCCAGGCCCGCCACCCTCGTGAAGTTTAAATTGGAGCTGATGTTATATTTTCTTAGGAATTTAGGGACCTGAAATTTCATCTAAGGTAGTGATTGGGTAGTTTTAGTGGTTGACTTTTTCCTTTTAATTAAATTAATTGTTCGTATTTTCTCAAATTACTTGATTTAAAATAGTATTCATGCTCGCGAGTCCCATCAGTTATTTGGTACTCGTATGCAATGAACGAGAACCTAAATTTAAATCGATTTTCAATATTCAGTTGAATTGACGAATATTGATCCGTCGATTTGCTGTACTCCTTCGAAACAACGAGTTTTGATCCTTGTTCGCCATATTCCACGCTTTGCGATGCAATAGTTAGTTAACTAATAAAGTAAATGAACATTTTGAGAATTTTAATGTTAGAAATTTCTTCCTATAATCAATCTCCAATCCTATACAGTTATCTAAAAATCTGTACTGCTATTTTAGTTTTGTAGTACGAAGTACAAAAAATCCAATGAGCACAAACTCCAACCACTCTTTTTTTTTATAGACTTAGCGAAACATTGTACTGTTGAATGGAATATGTATTGCTTTAGTACTACAATGTACCAAACTTGGTTTGGGAAAAATCAATCATACAACCCCAAAAGTGCCAAACCAATAAGATTTGAACAACCTTTTATATAAATAGAAAGGATTCCAAGAGCTAGACTCATCAATTTCGAATCCCTCATTGTCCCCCGACCGTGCAAATGAGAGTGACGAGTGTCTGATCGAATTGATTAGAGTATGTAAGAATATATACTGTTCGACAAAGATAAACGATGAACATAGTATGTTGGTGACTTTGGTGTGGAGGTACATCGGTGGCGGGGCTACCACCATTTATGGTATCAAAATCAAGCTTCCAATCTCAAAAGATGGTGATGGAGGTTCCTTGATAATTTCTCCGACTGGAGGTGTTTGAAGGGTTTAGGCTCGATCTTGATACCATCAATGGTGGCAGCACTGTCCTTCGGAGGCCGAATTTCGCTGACACCCTGTCATCATAGTTAGCTCCAAATTTCACCAATTCGTCAGGTTGCAAATCCAAATTATTAAACCAGGTAATCCTTTTTACAATTTTCTGTGATTTTTAATTTTCACAGGTATGCCGGCTGCCGCGAAGAAGGTTCAGAAATTGTAATTATTTAAAAAACTTTTAATTCATGGTCAACCTTTTGGGATGACTTAAAATAAAATATGAGCAAGATTCATTCCTGTGACCTAAATTTCATTTTTTTTTTCCTAAGTTAGGGATAGAATTAGAGTATTGGATGAAAGATGGATTTGGAGTTTTTCTCCAACAATCATGCTACGTAAGCAACCTTGTCGTTTCGGAGGCAAATTGGAATCCTCATCCTTCACTAGGACATATAATAATAATAATAATAATAATAATTCAATACCTCAATGACCATTATATTATGGGAGTTGGGACCATGTACTGCTGAAAAAGTCAAAAGGTCATCAAATCAAGGTCTAAGGTCTACCATAATTTTTATAATGGGTGTGTTTAAATCACGTTATTTTGGAAGAATATATTCTGAAATAGTAGATTGATGGAGAATGTGTGATTAAAAAAGAAGAAAAAACTATTGATGTGATGGAATATGTTATTTTATTGAAAAATGTGTGGTTGAAAATGAGTAGTGATAACGTCAAAATGACGTACCAACTAATTTTCCTTACTTAGCTTAAATTTGCCATCTTAAATAGTAATATGACAAGTAAGAATCATTTCTCGCAGATAATTGGTTCAATTTAATCAATTGCATAAAATCAAAAGTAGAATACGAAATTGATTAAATGGGGGGAATTTTGGTTTGTTAAACTAAAGAAAGTAATAAATTCAAAATAAAAAAGATTTGAAATTGGAAATAAATAAAGTAATTTTTTAAATTAAAGATGTGAAGATGTGATTGGGGGATATTTCATTCCCCCAAGAATGACTGTCATATCAATTGCCACAATAAATTTTCGTTCTCTAGATTAACAACAATTCGAGAATAATTACAAGCTCAATTATCTCAATCTCTTCTTATATGTTAGTTGAATAAAACAAGCTCTTTACTCAGTCCTGTTCATTAAACAACCTAGAACAAACTCTCTAAATTTAATTTAACAAAAACATTACGACAAAAGAGATGAATTGAATTAAGGGTCAACTCACAAGCTCGATTTACTTACTTAAATGTTAATTCACATACAATCAATTGAAAATTCCCCATAATCCATTCAAATGTAACTGCCACAATGTTTTAGAATAAATAGCTATTACATACTGTATATATCTCAAAATAGCATTCATTGAAATAACTCAATTATTGAGTTGTATTTCTAAACAATCAAGAATAACAAAATCTACATTCAACACAATGGATTAAACACATTAATCAAGATAACTATGAAGCACAAATTAATTGAAAATCATAACCCGGGTTTGAAATCACTCACAATCACAAATATAATTAGTTACCCATTAAATACTCAAAAATAACAAACAAATTCTTACGACTCCTTAATGAAAAATAAATTAGGGAAAAGAAAGCTTATTGATAAAGAGAATATCAATGGGTCTTCTCCTTCAAACTATTTCACCATTGCCAAATTCCAAGCTTTGTCCAAGATGCCAAAGAAAATTAAAGGAAGAAAAAGAAGTGGAAGGAAAGAAGAGAATTTGAAAAAGAAAGAAAAAAATAGAAAACCAGCAGAGAGAGAACACGGCTGCACACTCCCAGGGGCTGTAGTTTCTTTGAATTTTTAAAACCTAATTCCAGAATTGCAGCCAAGCCCCCCAACTATTGAAAGAATAGAAAAACGGTCCATAGCCTTATAAAGTGGCACCTAGCAGCGCCTAGGGGCCAAGTAAAAGAAAAAAAGGTGAAGATGTTAATTTTGTAGCCAAATTCTCAAGATATTGCACGTCGAGTCTTCCAACTTACAAAAAGTGATAATTTTGGTCCCCGAACTTTGGAATTCTTGCATCTTTGGTTCTTTTAGCTCATTTCCCGCATAAATTTCTTCTAATCATCATCCAAACTTGGGTTTTCACCTAAACAATAAAAATAACTAAATTAAGTAATAAATTGCTAATGAGAATTCACAAATATCTAAATTTAATGGTCCGAATAAGTGCCAAAACCCGCACTTATCAAATAGACGAATGAGAATAAAAATTTTAATGTGTACCAAACAGTGACAACATTATTAAAAATTAGGATCATCTTAGTCATATTTTATATACAGAAAATTATGTCTTAAGGTCTAATTTTTTATAATATTATTAAAAATTATGATCACATTATCTTAGTCATATATTATATACAGAAAATTAGCTCAAGTTGCGATTTAGAGCTTGTTTAGTGTACATTTTCGAAGTAAGAATGAATTTTTACTGTTGAAGTGATGCGGAATATGTGGTTGAAAATGAAGAAAAAATTATTTTATTAAAAAATGTATGGTAGAAAATGAGTAGAAAAATATGAATGAAAAAATTAATGTGGCTCAAATAGGGGCTTAGATTAGCTTTTTAGTAGATTTTGATAAAAATTGATGAAATGTGTAATTGAAAAAATAATTTTTCTATAATATACATCAAGTTTAACATTATGTGATGTGAAAATTTTTTATACATTAATTTTAACAACGCTTTAAACAATCAATGACACAGATTTTGCCACATCTTTGAGTGTCAAACTTATCGTACACCAAGTTTGATTATTGAAAAAATGATAAAAGTTGCGGATACCATAAAATATGTAGTTGAAAATCAGTTTGAAAAAAAAAAAAATGAAGAAATGAGGGTCAAAAGTGGGTTCAGTACTCCAAACACCAATAAAAAGAGTTATATATAACCTTTTGTTATGTTTTTGCTCACGTGGCAGGCCACATGGCTAGAAATGAACAAAATACGCGAAAAAGTTTATCAACTAGACCGAATTCAGGTCTCTTCAACTTGATTCAATGGTCACTCAATTCAATTTTGGTTGGGCTTGGCTCCAATCCCAGAAACTTGATTCTAGTGATAAGGTTGAGTCTAAGCTTCAACCTTTATAAAATGGATTTTACTATTTATACATCAGGAGTGTACAACCCTTACAATGAGACATCCACGTCCAATAAGTTTTTATTCACATGGGCCCCTATTGTGAGCGACTGTACACTCTACATCCCGATATACACATAGCAAACCCCTTTAAAAAATACAATAAAAGCCGACGCAATACAAACGCACGACACAATACAAACACACATACATAGAGTTAGACGAAATTGGATTTGGTTATGAGTGGGTGCAATTGTGGTTATGGTTTTATGGGTGCGATGATGCATGGTTGTAATTTTGAAAAGAAAAGTTTAAACTAAGCCCCGGTTTGAAACCTATTTTGAGGTGAATAGAAATTTTTGAATAGTAATTGATGTGAAAATGTGTGGTGGAAAAGTGATGAAAAGTTTTTTATTTGTGTGTAATATTATTTTATTTGGAGGATGTATGGTTGAAACGAAGAATGAGAATGAGAAAGAGAAAGATAAAGAGAAATTAAAGGGTGTCAAACGAAGGCTAATACTCGATTTTACTAGGAAATGTCTATACAATGAAACTTAAATGGCTGTATGTATTAATCTAAAACCTTATCCTCCTGTTGTGCAAACGTTTCGCCCATGTTTGGTAATGATTAAAATTAAAATTTTAGTATATTTTGATAAAATTTGATTAAATGTGTGGTTAAAAAAATATAGATCACATAAAATGTATAATTAAAATTAGTGGAAATTGTAAGAAATGTCCACTTTCTTCTAGTCATTTGCAAAAATGGCAATTTTCAAAAATCCTTGCAAAAATGGCCATTTTGGTATATTTTAGACCAAAATACCCATGGTCAACAATTTATGATTCCATTCAAGGACAATAAAATGGACATTTTTGCAAAAAAAAATATTGGCCGATGAAATCTTGACACATAACATGCTTCATTTATTGTAAATGACAAGATGTCAAATCACAATTAATGCTATTTTTTACATTGACACAGAAATGTCGAGAACAACATTTCAAGGGTAGAGAAATGTCATGTTTGGAATGAAATATCCTTCTAGACATTTAATATGTCAAGAATGACGTTTTGAAATGTCGAGAACATTTAATAGTGTGATTTGACGTGTGTACTTTTGAAATATAAAACAGGATTCAAATGTCGAGAATGACATTTTAAATGTCGAGAACATTTAATATTGTGAATTGATGTGCGTACTTTTGAAATATAAAACATGATTCAAATGTCGAGAATGACATTTGAAATGTCGAGAATACGTAGAGATTCAAATGTCCTTTTTTTCATTAAGGGCATAATAGACAGTTTAGTATTAAATTTAAAAATTGGACACTTTTCAACTCACACCCTTAATTATGGACATTCGTGAAAATATCCCTTAAAATTAATTGTCGACTTTGACTATTTTTTTAATTTTATTTTCTACCAAACAGTAACTTGTACTGCTACTTGAATTGTAGTACGAAGTACAAATGTTAAACGACACACAATCAGACCCTTTTTATCGTTATCTTCTGAGCAGAACAATTGTACTCTACTAGGAACGTGTATTGTTTTTACTTTTTAGTACTACAAGTACGGACCAACTTGGAGACACAATTATATGATCGTTACCTTGATTTTATCAAAGCAATAGAAATTGGGCTTCAGCCTTCTATATAAAGAAAGGATTGCAAGGAGTACACTCATCAGTACACGATCAGCACAAGATTCAACAAAGATAGCCGATGATCATAGTCTGCTGGCGACTTTGGGCTCGATGTGCAAAGGTTTCACTACCACCATTTTTGGTATCAAAATCAAGGTTCCAAGTTCAAAAGATGCATTGAAGGAGCTCGACTCGATCTTGATAACATCAATGGTGGCGGCGTTGCCCTTCGGGGCCAATGTCACCAACACACTATCATTATCGTCAGATCCAAATTCTTCCATTTCCTCGGCTGCTGCTAATCCAAATTATAGGACCAGGTAGTCCTTTTACTTTTTCCTCATAGTTTTTGGTGCAGGGCTGCAAGCACTGGGTTTAAAAACAAAAAGAGAGAGAAGAGAAGAAGAAAGGAAAAAGTATTTAAAAAATTGTCTTCTTCCACATACACAAATGCCTCCTACCACCCCCCTAAAACAGGCGCGATCGCCACCAATCTTTCTTCCTTCTATTTTGCCGCATTTTCTAAAAAAGTTGAAGGGGGATGGTGCATTAACCTGATGAGGAACCACTGGGAGAGCCACGGATTCCAACTACTGGTGCAGGTGTCGGTGTAGATGGAACAAGATCGATTTTATTTTTTAAAAATTCTTTATTCATTTATTTTTCTTCTCTTTTCTTTTGTTTTTGCCCTTCTATAAGATGCGTACCTCATAGTCGTGTAGAGGACATGATTGGATCAAAGACTTATATCCCAGTTTTAAACTTACGATCCAATTGCTTGATAGTGCAGTTTGAACTTTGAAGATTGCCCGTGTGTAATTTCCCTTATCTAAAAAGTTCTATCTATAAGCAGTCCAATCGAATGGCCAACAATTCTCACAGAGTCCATGGTGCAATGTGTGTGATATAGATATATTTTACATCAACTTATTACAAGTTGCGGCCTTGGTGCAGTGAGTCAGCCTCATGCAAAAGCAGACAGAACAACACAGTACTGCAATCCAAGTTTACTGTAGTTGAGAGTTAAGTGTGTGGAGGCTAGTGCTGTCCGTGAATCGGTTCGATTCGGTTATGATCGATTCCAAAATCTTTCGAGTATTTAATAAATAGACATGTCGAGTCCAAATATAATTATGGAACAGTTCGGGTCGGTTCGGTTCCTTTCGATTCCATACCATAATTAAATTTTTTAACATTTATAGCAACACTACATAAATATAACTAATGACATTTCATTCGTAAATTTTACAAATTAACGTAGCCAAATTCAAGAATATATAAATAACTAGCAGTCGAAAAACATTAATTCAATGCATACAAATACCAAAAAGTAGATATTAATATTAAAATGTCGGTGATTCATATTAAAAAATTGAGGCACAAGGCTTAAAATTATGAAATGGTCTGATTTATTTAATTAATTTGTTAATTTATTTAGAAAAAAATAAAATAATTTAATTAATTCAATAAAAAAAATAAAAAAATTATTTAGTTTTGGTTCTTCAGTTCTTGATCTAGACCTGAGCTCCCACCCATACTCATCGATTATCGATTTGGGTACCCGTTCGGGTATTTAACTTATGAAGAATCGTCCGGTTCAGTTCAGTTCGATTCGGATTCGGTTCGATCTAGTTCGGTTCGGGACTTTTGGACGCCCCTAGTGGAGGCATCCACTCAGAACTGACACTAATCAAATATCTTTGAATATTTTATACGTTTTTAGAATCGAATGCAATATTAAGAGAATCAAGATTCAAAAGTGAAGTAGTGTTTAGCACCGATTTTGGTGAGATAACCCCAAGTAGCACTATGAAATTTAGGACTCGACAAAAGTCTCGAATCGAATCAGACCAAATCGAATTAGAACCGAACCCAACCGAGTGATTCTTCATAAGTTAAATACCCGAATAAAGAATTGATGGGTTTGGGTCGGTTCTCGGTTCTAGACCAAGAACCGAAGAATTGAATAAGACCCGAATCTAAATAATTTTTTTTATATTGAATTAATTAAATTATTTTAACTTTTTTAAACAAATTAACAAATTAATCCAGCCAAATTAATTTTTTGTAACTTTGTTAGTCCAACATTTGAGCCTTATTATTAAATCTTTTTGGTTGAACAATTTGTAGTTTATTTGTATTTGTTAATTGTGCTTTTTCAATTATGATTGTAGAATTTATTACTATGACAAGTCAAATAATTGATGATTAAATCAAATAGTTGGTAAGTATTATCAATACTTAAAAAAATTTATTTTGATAACTTTTAATTTATATATTTTTTTCTTTATGCAGACTGCTTGAAGCAAATGAATTATTGATATGGATCATCGATGTTTTAATGCTAGTATCTATTTTTTGGTATTTGTGTTAATTGAATTAATATTATTGGACAGCTTATTATTTATGTGTTTTTAAACTAGGCTACATTAATTTGTAAAAGTTACGAATGAAGATACCATTATTTGTATTTATGTAGTGTTATTGTAAATGTTAAAAAAATTAATTAGGGTACGAAACCGAACCGAACCTGAACGGTTCCATAATTATATTTAGACCCGACGGTTCCATTTATTAAATACCCGAAAATTTTGGGTTGGTTCGGTTCTGAAGTCCAGCCCTAGTGAAATTCTTGAAAACCATAAAAAAGGAGTAGAAGAAGACTATTGTAGAATTTTGAACAACATCGAACAATTAAGAAGCAGACTTCAAGGCATGTGTTTGCTATTTTGTTAAAGATGGTATTTTTTCCCTAACAATCAAGTGAGACACTCGACATACAAATACGCCTCCAAGATACAATTAGGGCATCATATATGTTGTCTGATTTCTACATTTACGAAGACAACAGGAACACCTAGGGTTATATATGTGTATACTCGAGGTATATGCTTTGTCTTTAGAGAGTTACAAAGTGTAAACAAGTTTTTATAAGAAATGAGACGAGTGATTTATTTATAATGTAGGAAAATCAGGAGGAACAAATGACATTATTCTTGCATAATGTTAACATTTATATCAAAAGTCTCTCAAATAAGAATCACAAATCCTTTATAGATGTGAAACAATGGTTACCAAGAGTTACAATAATTCACTATAGTCACATCACTTCAAATTTACAGTTACATAACCAAATTGATGTGAAAAGAAGTGAAAAAAATGGGAATTAGCATGAACATTGAACATGTTCTGTGCGAATAGAAATTGTTTATTAATAAGTGAAATTGGCCAACTTTGAGCCCCAATTTTAGTGGAACCCGTACTTTAATTTTAACAAGACCGAGCATATCCACGTTTTACTTTGCGAGGTGATTAACGTGATATATTTATTTTTCGGAATCCATTTAGATTTGAATGAAATATTTGATGTCAAAGTAACCCACTTAAAACTAAACTAGTGAAGAATTTGATTATTGAAAATTGCTAAAACTTATCCCATATAGGAAAGTTAGGAAACTTTTGTGTGGTTTATATAGTGGAAGTTTGGAAACTGAATTTTGGTCTCAAGGGATACCAATAGCCTTTGGAAGGAGGGAGCCCAATATCTTATTGGGTTCGGTCCTAACTCCCTTTGTGCACTGTCGTCCGGTCGGCTTGGATCAGCACGTCACTTGCCCATGTTCGGGTGCGGGTCGGTCCTTGTACAATCTTAACTTTTTGGACAAAATTTATTTAAATTTTTAGATCAATTGTAATTAATCAAATTCTTGAGTACTTAATGAAATTAATTTTGATTGACTTATTTTCAAGTATTGTTTTGGTCTGAATCTGTTAAACGACATAATAGATGCAATGTTTCATACTGAACAATGTTGTCTGTTCGAGTTTGGAGGCTGTCTGAACAGTGACGACTATTCTAAAAAGGCTTGAAAAATGTTTGAATGATCACGATCGAGTGTATAAATAGTATGACATGCAGCCACAATAATTACACAATTTTCATTGCAAACTTTCTCTGCTTTGAATCTCAATCTCTCTCTCATTCTGATATTGTTTTTGAAGTGAAAACACTTCGTTTTGTAAGGAAAAAAGTTGCAAGTGATTGATTTTTAATGTAGGAAAATTGAAAGGAACAAATGATAATATTCGTGCATAATAACAATATGCATATTAGAGGTATCTCTCAAATAAGAATCATCAACCCCTTTATTTATAGATGTGAAACAATGCTTACCAAGAGTTAATAATCCACAAAAGTCGCATGCTTCAAATTTAGTTACATAACCAATTTGGTGTGAAAAGAAATTAAAAAAAATACAAAATGGGAATTAGCAAGCATGTGGGTGGCCACCTCCGGGTAGAGGTGGCAATGGGCCGGGCCGAGCCGAGCCGGCTCAGCCCATGCCCACACGAGTTCGGCTCGTGTCCGGAGCTCGTCCAAAATGGGTACTCGATGGTTCGGCTCTTTTTTTTTTTTTTAATAAAATATTAGCCTTTTTGGAAAAAAAAAAAATTAGGGCAAGCCCAAGAGTCGACTTGTGGCTTGACTCCACGAGCCGCTCGTAAAAAAATGAGCCGAGCAGGCTCGGCTTGGGCTCGTCAAAATGACGAGACCGAGCAGCTCGTGACTCATCAAAACGAATCGAGCCCGTTTGCCACCTCTACATCTAGGTTGCCCACTAGCTTTATGTGGTGGTAACTAAGCCTATGGAGGTATCGGCACGTGCTGCTTCATCATCACTCCAGATAAATGTACCATGTGGTATCTATTTATTGGATTGCCAATTTAATTTGAAAAAGACCATAAGCACCCCCACCTATAACAGGTGGACATCTGTCCTCCTGGCAGTGTACAAGGCCGTTTGGCCCTGTATGCATAGCAACGTTGGTAAAATTCATTCACAGTAATTATACTAATTTGATATCAATCATTAAATTGTAACTCAATTTTATTTAATCGGGTAACTACACTTTCAATTTGATTTCAATTGGTTAACTCTATCCAATTTCATCACTTGGACGTGTGAAAATGATGAAGTTGTAGTTAATAAATGATGTTCGTCATTTACTTCGAAGAAGTCGTACTTATTTCACATTAACAACCAACGATTATGTGTGACGATAATCATTTATAGATTAGCGTTTAATCAAATATCTTATGAGGAATTGGATAAAGTTACCATGATAGAAATCAAATTAAATTGTAGTTACTCGATTTAATAAAATTGAAGTGCAGATACTTAACTGATACTAGAGCAAATGTACAGTTACCATGAATGAAATTTAATCTTTAATTTTAAATGGCATTATTAGTCTTATTTTTTCTCAGTATTTTTTCCGGATTTCTTGTAAAACGTTGAGGACCTAATTCTTATTATTTGATAACTTCTGGACCTATTCTTTGAAAAGTAAATTATTTTATATGTTGTTTGAATGGCAAGTAAGACTTTGTGAAGTAGGACAACTAGCTTTGGAGTTCGAGGAAGTACTGGACAGAAAATTGGCAAAGAAAAATCGCGTCAAAGGTAATTTTGTCATTTGTCGCGACGATGTCGGAATGGGCTGAAATTTGGCAGGTTGATTAGAAACGGTCCGAAAAGTTGGACTCGGGACGTACCCGAGATCTCGTGATTTTAGCCAAAGAATGATCAATTTTCGTATTTCCTATTTTAAATTTTCCCTATTTTTGGAACGATTTCCTTTTCTATGTTTTTAGGGTTTCTTGTAATGCCTATTTAAAGGTTTTTGGACGTTTTTCCGTCATTATTGATTTTGAATAAAATTTCGTTTTTGGAGAATTCTAGTTTTCTTATTTTCAAGATTTACGCTAGTAAGTCTTGTTACTTCCGTTCTGCGTCACTTTGACATGTAGATCAATTGTATTTTCAGATTTATTGTCCCAATATGACTATTCTACTAGCTGTCTCACTATAATTAGATGTAACGGTCATTGTAATCTTGTATATCCGACCATTTTCCACCAGAATTCTGATTTATTTTCAAAGAGACGAAGAAATAGATTCATCATTCCAATTCCAATCAATTCAAGAACGTGATAACGAACTAATGCCCCGTTTAAGTATCTCATTGCTACAATTTTAAGGAGTAATTTTTTTTTTTTTTTTTTTCATGAAATGCAATTAATTTTGTTCTTTTTACTCGATTAGAGATAGCTAAGAGGACAAAGAATTGCGACCTCATACTAAAAGGACAAAGCTCAATTAATTGTTTGTCTCAAATTCAGCCAAACTATACCGATATATTTCAACATCTAGCAGTCATTACAATGAAGACACTGTGGGCAGATGAGAATGATTGATTCAACCCCAATAAACTAACACCAAGAAATCGAAGACACCAAACCATGACTCCCCAAATAATGGTTTGTTTCATTTTTGGCAAAGCTTATAAAGTTTACTTACAAGCAAATAAGGCAATTTTTTTTTTTTCGAAAAACGAATGTTTTTTCAGTTAAGAATAGGTAAGTTACTCATTTTGAAGTAACTCCGAACATATATATTCCAACTCGGCATTAAGTTAATGCCTCAAATCCTTGTTCCCGAACATTGAGTTAGAATTTAGAAACCTCTGAAGATTCTCTTCTTCAACTATATTTTGAATTATTGCCCGTCTGTCGACAATAAATTCGAGACAATGCACGGCTGTAGAATATTATAAGGCAGATTAATTAGAAAAATATATATATTCTTACACAAATGGACAAGGGTGGTACCTAAAATTTTTAAAAACAGAATCAGCAAACCACCTTCATTCACATCAATCATTTTTACTGTTTTTCCATTTTTACATTCTTTTTAGGTGTAAATAGAGAAAGGAGAGAATCTCAAGGGACTCTTGGTACCATAACTAGTGCTACGCAATGCTCGGTGTACTAATCGAGGCTTAAACCTCGACCAGAGAAACAGCCATGGCTAACACCATCTGCTCCTCAAAACTCTCAGGAACAATAGTCCCTACAGCAGGTTGAAAGCTGCATTCACTCTCTTTTGATTCGGGCAGTGCAGCAGGAGTAACATTATCGTCAAATTCATCACAATCTGCATGACTGGCTGACTGGCTATTGGGTGACATCACAATGGCGGATTCAGCCGGAAAATGATGTTCAGATTCTTGTTCCACAGAATTTGAAATCCAGGTACAGTCCGGCATGTTATATGCAGATGTGTTCTCTCCATAGTTATTGAAGGGCACTTGGCCCTTTTGTTGACATTCAGCAAGGGCAGCAATTGCGCAAGCAAGTCCTCCAGAAGAAGAAGATGATGATCCAACCATTGGAGCCATCCTTGATGAGACACGATTCTCCACTGTGTATTCTTGTGATAGAGCTGCATCATTATATGACGGGGGTTCTTGCTGCCTGCCTTTCTCCTATTATGATCACATTGCACAAGAAGCAATTCTAGGTCATTATGCCACAAAATTAAAGACAAATGTGCAAATATTCATATAACTTCCAAAATAAGTATAGCTCGTGAAAGGCTGCATATTTTCTCAGATTGAACATGAAAATTATGCTTGATTGTACATATGATTACCTGAATAGACCGCCAAATGGCTTCCATAACCATTATGTCCTCAAGATCCACTTCAACCACGTCCTCCCTGAATTTGAAGTCAGGGTGAGAGAGCAATAGAGAAATGACAAGACATGCAAATCATCTAATAATCATAGAATAGTTTCTCAATACACTAATCATTAACCAACTCCACAATCTTTTATCCATATGAATTTGTAAATCCATGTAATGAACAATTTTTTATGTACTAAGGAAAGAATATATAGAAAACAAAGAATTGCAAATGTAGCATGATAAGATTTCCAGGGTTTTTTGGTTTGCCTTTGAAAGAGTTTGAGAGAGATGAAAGGAGGAAAACATCATCCAATTTCTAAAATCGAAGTGACCTACTTTGTAATTTAAAATTTCAACATAGACAAATAATCCCTTTCAGAAGTCAATAGATTACCATAACCCAAGCCCATAGGCCCACTGGATGTTACAATATGACAATAGGTACTAGAATTTTCCTGGAAAAAAAAGGCAGACTGAAAACAAGCTTATTAGATCGAACACTCAACCTCAGCTTAGCTTCCCCCTTTGTACAAGCTAGCTTCCTAGTTCTTTTGGAATTTCTATTGAGTACTCAGAAGCTTAAATTGATATAATATACGCACAACAGGAAGATAAAGGTAAATGGACACCCAACTTCTCCCAAATAGGCACAAGCTGAGTCAACAAGGGAGAGCAACTCTTCCTACTTTATCAATTATACTAAAAGTAAGTCACTGCCCAACGTCTGAAACATGCTTTGTACTCTTGGGACTTTAGAAGACAGTACAGGCATATCATTCTATCCATCTATGCACACAGGGCAGGGCAGATTTCGCTTCCATCTATCTATAAATGCTATTTTTTTCTACCTAAGCTATTTGTTTGTTGCACTGAGTGATGCAGCTTCGTTCATCTTATAATAAAAAAGAGTTTCCTAGCTTCCATTCGATCACGTTATGGTGCTTTTTTCCTTTGTATATATTTTAAATAAATAACTTTTTGTTAATCCCAAGTCAAATCTGGTAACTTGCAGCAAAATGAACATTAAAACCTCATCCCATCCAATAGCAGAACATGAAATGGCATAAATCAGGTTGTCAGGTGACTCAATTGTCATATTGTTCTTAGAAAAGTTTAAAGATATCCTGATGCATTTGGCCAAAATGAAAGATAACAATATGGGACTTGCTGCAGCTAAATCTCTAGCAAGCTCCTTCTAGCATATATTTTTCTATCCACTAATCATTTAACCCCCTGTTTGGTTTGGATAAAAATTAGATTTTTAGTTGATTTTGATAAAAATTGGTTAAATGCATGGTTGAAAAGTTGATAAAATTTGTGGATCCCATGAAATGTGTGCTTGAAAATGAATTTAAAGAAAAAAGAGTCATAAACAGGGGCTAAACTCATAAGAAAGGGACAATTAGTTTTTTTTTTTTTAGCTAATTACGATCTATATACATAACCACTTATCAATATCCACACATTTTTAGAATACATGATCACAGTCCACTAAGAATGAAGTACGTAAAAACATAAAAGACAAAATAGTAAGTTGATAACGCACATAAAATTCATACCTATTTTGCCTTGGACGTGAAGGCGGCATTACTGCAGAAGAAACATGAGACTCCTCACATGTAACGACTTCCTCACCTTGCACAGCCGAAGCAAGGAATAGTTCTGAAGACAGAAAAAGTGAGTTATACAGAGAAAGTGAAATACAGCCACTATATCAGGCTCATATCATATACCTGTTGTTGAACAAGTGTCAACCTCACTTGATCTTCTACTGCTTGAAGAACTAATTTCCCTTTGTTTGAGCATCCTCTCGTCTTCATTCTGAAGTTCTTGATTTCTAATTCTTATTTTGGCTTCAATAACCCGCTGTTCTTCCTACAAATAAGCAAAGTTCAATAGTGTAGCTAAAATGTTGTTCAATACACCCCAAAAAAAAAAAAGGAGAAAAGTCTAACAGGAAAATGAGAATAACATCAGTCTTACAATTTGCTCAAAGCTTTTCTCCTCCTTTGTCCTAATACCTCGATACTCCACGGCATAATTTAAAGCTTTACAGAAAGGACACCTTTTAAGGTTAAGGTAACCATTAAGAAAATGACAATTTAAAGTAATAGTGCATACAAAACATCGATGAAAGCGTCTCATGAGACATAACTCCAACCAATAGAAATCAAGGATACTGTGTAGGCCGGGTAGAATTAGGGGTCCTCATCTGCAAAAAACACTCTAATGCATGGAAATAACAAAATTAGTAGAATCAGATTAAAGAAAATTGACCAAGTCGGTGACTACAAAGATAAGGAAAATTAGGAAATAAAATGCAAATCATATATGATATACCTGTACAAATGCCTTTCTTGCAGCATCTTGACCAATTAAGACTTGGATAGTACTGATAACATCAAGCAGAAAATAAAATCTTCATTAAAATATTAAACGAAGGGCAATTTACATTAAAAAGGAAAGATGTCATACATGTCGGGACAATGTAATTTGTCATACATCAAGAATATAATTATATAGCTCTACTAAGGAAAGTACATGAACAAATAGAAGTCTCAATTGTTGAACAATCAAAAAGTGCACTAACATAATTCATTCAACTTTCATTCCTAATTAAAAAAACAATGACTCCGTAAAATACTTTTAACTCAAGTTTCTCCTTGAGCAACATTAATTGGCTAAAAAATATTCAAAAACCAGTCCAATCAACTATATGGCAAAACCAACTTCCTTTTTAATTCCCCAACTTCTCGTATATCCATCAAATAACCACTAAAATTACTCCAAAAAGATGTATACATAAGCAGACAAATACAAGAAATCCTATGAACCAACTTTCAGGTCTAGCAATAAGAAAATGCAATCACACCATAAAAATTGAAAAATGAAAAATGAAGACGAAGATAGAGAAGCGTACCAAGAAACAAATGGGACATTCCTCAAGGTCACAACCACATTCTTCGTCACCAGGGTAGCAAGGTGCTAACTTTGAGTCAAGAATAAGCTTCCTAAGTTTCTTTTGGTCCACATCTTTGAGTTGGTATAATCCTTGAGGCTTCGTGTACTTATCATCCACCAATTGCCTCTTCTTCCCCAATGTATTCCCCATATCCAAAGAACACCGCCAATTTTCAAATCTTTTTTTCTCAAGGTTAAAACCAAATCACAATAATAACAAATTTCCCTTCTTCAAAGCAGAATGTCTTTCACTGTTCCAGAACGAGAATTACCGGAATTCCCCCACAGAAACACGTTAAAAACGTCATGCAAAATGATGAATAAAAAACCTTCACATCTGAGAAAAATAAGATAAACCCAATAAATCTACTCAATAAAATGTGAAGCCCACAAAAGAAAAACAAACCTTGAAATGAAATCTGCAAAAACATACAGTCTGAACAGTTAGATTTCTAATTATACATATTCATATAGTTCAATAGACAGAAAGTTTTGTGCAGAAAAAACGAAGCTTTTACAATCAAGAAATCAATGGAAAGAAGCAAGGGGGAGGAGTGGCAGGGCCGGAAAGAATCTACCTCCGGGTGGGGGCGCGCGCCAAAGGAGGGTAGATTGGCTTTTTTTGAAGTGGGGCAAATTACCCTCCAATTATGATGCTTACAGTGAGATTCCCCAACACTATTATTGTCTTTTTGGGACAAACTATTTGCTTTTTCTTAATTTTTCCCACTTTTTACCTCATCATTTGTGATCATTAGTGAAGACGTGAATAGGGTTATTTTTATTCGGTTGCCAAAGATGAGTTCTTTCTTTTATCCCTTGCAAGCAGCTGAGATGAAAGTCTCATGATTTTGAATAAGAGAAAAGGTAAAAAATCATACTTTCAACTCTAACTCTCCTATTCTAAGTGTTGCTTTTAATCTATTACCTAGCCACTTTAACCACTTGAACTTCTAATATTTCTTATAAAACGAGCCCTTGTTTGACACCCATTTTGGGAGAAAAAATGGTTTTTGAATAGTGATTGATGGAAAAATGTGTGGTTAAAAAGTAAAGAGAATTTTTGAATTTATGTGTAATATTATTTTATTGATAAAATGTGATTGAAATGTAGAAAGAGAAAAAGAATGAGAATGAGAATGAGAATGAGAAAAAAATGGGTGTCAAACATATGCCGAATGTCGTCTTCTTCTAGGATTGGGTCGTTATACTTTGATTTCGTATCAAATTGATTACTATTATTATAATTTTGTCTTAATTTAAGTTATTTCTATTAATTTTGCCTCATTGTTTGATATCAAGCACGGACGTGATCATTAAATATAAAAGATCATCCTATAGAGCCGCAAAAACGGCATGAAAAAAGTGATACAACCGAAAATTCTACCATTTGGGTTATTTAAGTTCATAAGTTTAATCTATAAAATGCATTTATGAAAAACATTACTTTGTCCATATAAATTTTTACCAACAATCTAGGATGATCGTTAGTATCTAATAGTCGTGCTGGTGTTTATCGTTAAAAAATATCATGAAATTGAATGAAATGGATAAAAATTGAGATAATTTTTTTTTTTTTTTTTTAAAAAAAAGCGTTATTCATATGTGCGCGTGTCAGCAGCTACACTATTCGTCCTAGTTGGCATTCTGCGCATGAAAATGTGGCCAACTTGAGTTGTTTAGGGTGATAGAACAACTATTACCATTCCTAACAACATCTATCGACTACATAATGGTATTTTCTTTGAAGTCATTTGGATATTGTAAAGATCTTTATCCCATAATTTCTCAATTAAATATTTAAGAATAAAAATTAAATTTTCATATATTTATTCTTTATTACGCTACTAGGAACCATTTCAATAATGATGAAATATAATAGAATAAATTTTCTGTATCTCAAACAAATAATTTACTGTTAGATTAAGAATATGAGAAGATTATTCCAAAAGTAAAGATAAATTAAGGGAAAATTACACAAAATAAGATTTTTCAAAATTTTATTTCAAATTTCAGATATTAGGTTTTACTTTTCAAAAATCAAATATTTCATTTTACATATTAAATATTAATTATACAATTTTCATTCCAAACCCTAATCAATTTCATTCCAAACCGGCAATTTCCACCTCTTCTCACTCTCACTCTTCATCTCTTCTTCCTCCGTCTCGTGTTCGGCGACTAGTGCTCTCGTTGGATCAACCACTTTTCTGTCGTCTATTTCTTCCACTCCAAGCAGCATTGCTTCTAGTTCATCTTCCAAATCGGTTGTTTTGATTCCACCAGAGCATCGTCAACGTTGGGATCATGACGCCTCCAGCGCTGCCTGCCACACCGTCGTAGCAACATTGCTCTTAGAGCGATGTGTAGTGTCGTTGCACAGCTCACCGTCGGCAATGATGCCAGCACCACCGTTTTTTGTGGTGGTGTTGGCCGCGGTGATGTGGGAAGTGTTGGTGAGGTTGTAGGTTGTTGGATATAGTGGTGGATGTGGTTTTGTTGGCGAGTGCGGTGTTGGCGTGGCATTGGTGGTATGTGGTGGTGGTGGATCTAGGCGGGCGGTGGATTTGTGGTGAGGTTGTGGTTGGTGTGGTGTAAATGGAGATAGAGAAGATGGTGGCGGTGGTGTGCTATGGGTGGTGCGAGTGCGGTGATGGATATGTGCAGTGTGTAGTGGTGTGTGGTTGTAGTGGTGATGTTAGTTATGGTATTCGAGATGATGGTATTGTTGCTGAGAGGTGGTGTTTCTGGTTCTGACGATGGTGGTTTAGGCTGTTGTAACGATGTGGACGTGTGGTGATGGTCACAAATGATTTGGTTGATTGTGACCAATAAATTGGTTGATATGTGACAAATAAACAATATGTGATCAATGAAACAGACATGTAAATTGTGACCAATACATACTATGTGACTTAAAAATTTATTGATTTGTGACCAATCATTTGATAAATTGTGACCTAAATATAATTTGTGATCAATTAATTTGAAGTTTTGTGACCATAAAATAAGTTGTAACTTATAAAATTTGTGATTTGTGACCAATAAATAAAATATGATTATTAATTTGATAGATTTGTGACCGATGAATAAATTGTGACGTATAAATTTTTGATTTGTGACCGATGAACAAATTGTAACCTATAAAAATTTTGAATTGTGACCGTAAAATAATTTGTGACCAAATTATATGAAATTGTGACCTTAATATATTTAATTAATTAAATTATAAATAAAATTTTAAAAAACCAGATTTGAAATTTTAAACTTATAGTTTCTTGAAATTGGTGAAACTTAATCAAATCCTCCCAAAAATTAATGGCAAATTCTGTGGTGGAAATTCTAAGGGAAACATCCCTATGTAACATGGCTTAAAAATTCTATTAATTTTCATAATATAAAAATATTAATTAAGTAAAAGTTTCCTTGAAAGTATTTCAAATATAACAAAATTTTAAAAGGCAATAAGCTTGTTTACGATGTTCAATGTCTATTGATGCATGTTTTTCGTACTCATATAAAGAACAATATTTATTTTCCTAATATTATTCAATCTTCTTGTCAAATATGCCGTTGGGAATTATTATCATTTCCCTCTTACAAAATATGTCAAATTTGAATCTTTGTAGCACTCTTTAACTCATGTAATTTTCAATTAATCAAAAATTCCTCCTCCACGTTGAAATTATAATTTATCATTCTTTTACGAAGTTAAAACACAAATAACTTGTTTAGTAATATTGAAGTACACGGGATTAAAGAATAAAGAGAAGGGTAATATTTTTATATAATCTTATTCAACCATATAAAATCCACCAAACATGTTAATATACTCTGAAAATAGTCGCGCGCGCGCGTACAAACCTTGAATAAATCTTGGTTCTACAAGTTTCAAACAAGAAGTCGACACAATCATTGCGAAAAAAATAGACTAATAAGCCCAAAAGGAATAAGCAGATGAACAAATCAATAGGATTTACAGGAAGAATAAGGAAAGTAAATAGTCATGAGAGACCATTGAAGAAAATCTCTGCTAAATTATTATTAAAATTCAACGTCTAGTTGTGATTTGCGCTTGGAGTCTGGATCGATCAATCTACGAGATTCTTCCCACAATTTGGTCTCGATTGCCAACTTCCGAAGCTCCATTAGACCACGTTCAACTATAAAATGCAAGCAAAATGATGCAAATTCACAGAGTTACTTGGAGTTATACTTATTTGCAACATCTATAGTCTAATTATTCCTGTATCATTATTTCGAAGTACTAACATGGCTATTCAGCTTATTTGAATTTCACAATTCATTGGATCTCTCTTTCTTTCTCTCTCACACACACGCTTGCCCCTCCCGAAGTGAATGGATATACGAATGAAGAGAGGAAAATGAAAAGGAGAAAAAACATGTGTTGTATAGATAAGGAAAAGAACCCTCCAACCCAAATTTTCATAAAAAATCTTTTGAAAAGAGAGAAATATCTAATCATTCATCGCAAGTTGATACTTCTGAGATAAAAGATGCATCGATTCTTAGAATTTATGACAAATATTACGAGATGTAATGTTGCAGAAACATGCACAGCAGCAGGGAGAGAGAGAGTACCATCGACCGCATCATGTGAAGTAAGTGCATTACTTCCCTGGTTGATCCAGAACTGTACACGTTCCTCCGCTATGTCTGGTTCCAAGCCGTGGTTTTTCGCTCTTTTCCAAAAATATGTCAACCATGCCTAACAGAGCTCAACAAATTGGCATCACTTCAGTTTTTCATGGAAGTAAATTAAATTGTATGGTAAAAACTCACGAGCTTGAAAGTAGAGCAGTTTTCCGCTTGTTATTTTTACTATATGATAATGCCTTATAGTTAATTTTGAATTTTTTTAAAACATCGATCAAACATCTTTATTCAACTACCTTGTAACAAATTTCAACTAGGTCAAGTGGTAATCAATATTAAGATTTCATCAAACCTACCAAAATACGTTTATAGTACATTAGACTCGTAGCTAATGAGTGAAAAAAGGTTTAAGAATAGATTCAAGGAGATTGACTACGTTCTTGATAATGGAATCCGTGGACAACCAATGAAGGATGGACATAATAAAGTATACTTTTGAGAACTGCTAGACATTTATCTATTGATAAATCACAAGCTAAAACAGGTGAAATCAAAGAGTTTTTGAAATAATATTCACTGTACAATAATAAGAATAATTTTGGACGATTCAACATAGACCATGTGATCTCACTTATGCTCTTTGAAAAGTATCGTTCTTCATAGGATTTACTGATTGATTTCAAGGACTTCGACTAATTTTCATTGTAGAAGAATCGAGTAATCCAATGAGACTCAAAATAGCCATTAGGTTCATTAGTTCTTAAGATAAAATGTAAGAACGTTAAGCATTAAGTGGAAAGCTGAATGGATCTCACAATCATCGCACCGAGCCAAAGCAAACAAAGAGAACACTGAATAGAAAACACGGAAAACACTACTAGAAGTAGGATACAAGGCTCTTTAAACATTCCTCGAAGATAAGAAATCTATAGTTCTAGTTGCAAACATACCCGCTTGATGAAAACATCTTCAGCCTCTTCTTTGCTTAACTCTGAAACAAGTATGCTTTTCTGTTTATAATTTGGCATCAAAACTATAATATACATAGCAAGGCGCAATGAAAAACCACTCCATACAAGATATGTGAAATTTTAAGATCTTCTCATTTATCCAAAAAATTATAAACAAAAATACAGAAGTTTATTGGAGGCGGAGCACTAAACAAGTTTCTGGAAGCTCATTGAACAAACAGTCAAGGTACTGTACTGCTGGGGAGCGGGGGCAATGGAGATTGGAGTTATATATCTTGTTAGAAAAGGCGTCAATGGTCAAAATATGGATTTTGACAATTCAAGGCTGATAAGGGTAGACGGAAGATTTTTAGAGTTCAAGCAATCTGATAAAATTACACTTAGGGTTCTTGAGAAAAACCAAAAACGAGTCACCGAAGAAATAAGATAGCAGTCTATTAAACTACGAAAAACAGTTTCATTTAGAATGGTCTCATTGTATCTGGTAACTCATTTTGAAAAAATTGTGTGATACTAACTATCTTTCTCAATATAAGATGAACATACCAAATGCTTCTGAAAAATCCTGCCCTTCAATTGGTAGCTTCAATTCATCTACAGCCAATGAAAGAAGGGAAATCACAAAAGATCAGTTTGGTTAGTGAAATCATAAAGGTGGTCCTTGTTTAGTTAATATTTAAAAACTAATAATGTACTGTAATTAAAACTAGATTTACGAGACTAATTTGTTCCACTTCTCTGAGCTAATATTTTTGTACTTTAATTATTCATAATGTGTTTGAAGAACTTCCTTGTTATATTAGTTACAAAGGAAATTTTCTAATACTATTATTATTATGCATTTGTGAAAGTACACGAGTGTACCTCTAGGTTTACGTTTCATTTCACACCACTACTACTTAAAATCATTTAAACTATACATTAAGCAATAACTGAAATTTCTTTTTGTTAAATCTTACAACTGCACAAGAAGTCCCCTTGTTCATCTTCCCAAGAAGGTAATTTTCTTTGTTCTCTTTAATTATTAGCAAATCAGTGGAAGGTCAATACCGAAAAAATTTATATACTTCTAAGTTATGAATATTTCAGTGCTACAGCAATTATTGAGGTTGATATTTCTTCATGTCATCAACATCTCATACAATTAATAAATTTTTCATCTGCAACGTTATAGATTATAAGAGAGACAATTGTTACTTAAATGATAGGAGAAGAAACATGTAGAATTTTAAATGAGAGGCTTGATTATCTGTAGATTAATGTTCTTATGTATTTTTTGGTACAAGAACAAGTTGTCAAGTAATGCTATCATAGACTATTAATATAATGCCTCTGCACGTGCACCTTCTTAAAAGCATCCACTACCTTAGTTATCACTGCAGTGAAGACAAGTCCATCTAGTCGTATCATATAATTCTTCAAGATGTGTTCTCAGAAATTGGAAATATACATTGTAATGCTTAAGAAGACTACTGCTATTTCATTTCATTGCAACGTCAAAAAATCGAGACGCATAACCAAAAATATAATGGTCTAGTGTCGACTAAAAGAGCAGTTCTTACGTAATGTAGGTGACACGTGTTACTAACTTTTCCAGTAGGAAAGAAGAATTCAGTAAATGAGCTTTTCCATTTCATACCATTAGATTTTACTGCACTTGGGCGTCGCTGTTGGGCCATTGATATGACTATTGCCTCCTCTACCTTTAAAAGGAAAAGGTGAACAAAAAGAACAAAAGATCAAGTTTCGTGTTTGGAACATTGCATACGACAGATCAAGCATCTATAGAAGGATAAAATTGAGTTCCATTATTGATTTCAAGAGAATGGCATCCTGTAGTGGAAGAGTGTTCTAAATGCAACATGGACGAAGACAACATTGAATTAACAAATAGTGCAATCTCCTGACAGATAATGCAACTGATATATGAAAATTTCGATCTTACAGTATGTAAATCTTCCTTTACCGAATATAATGCTAATGTAGCAAAAAAGCAGATGACAATGTCCAAGTTTTAGTCCACTTACTCCTTGAAGAATAATGGAAAATTTTATATTTCAATTATGAAAGAATTCTGTAGTAAATGAATGAATTTGGAATAGAACCTTGAGCGACGTCAGTTCCCTAAGACCTTGCTCCACTAAAAGCATGCTCTCAATGCTGGCATCTCCTGAATTATCATTTGTATATCGTGTGCCTTTCTCCCTTTCTTCAGCATCATTGTTAACTGTCAAATAGAGACAATAAAAATATTATTTGACTAACAAAATCAAAGGAAAAGTTACTTCAGCAATCACAAATAAATTTTTTGGGTAAATTATACTTGTGTGCTGTTAAAATGGGCAAGAGAGGAAAAATTCCAGGGAAGGATATTTTCAGTTGAAGAAGTTATTGTCTAAGCTTGGACTCTTTGACAGAAGGCTTGAGTTTCTAATAGGACTCAATTTACATATTTACCAAATTCGTAACTAAGTCTATACATTTAGGGATCAAACCCATGTAAAAGTTAACAAAGATAACACAGGTAAGGCGTAAAAAAGAATAACTTCAGAAAATCTCAATTCTAAAATTTTTTTCTGAAGAAAATTATGCTTTACTATTTGGAGTTTCCACTTTATCTTTTCCAATTCTTGTTAAACCACATTCAATAGATTGAACTACTATCCAGGAAAAACAGAGCAGACATCATCTTACCAATTGAGTTTTCATCTTTCACGTTGTGTCCAGCAGCCAATATCACTTCAGTAGGAAGGGGACAAAAGGATGACCAGTATTCGTATTTTGCACCAGCTATATCTGCATGAACACCTGCAATGCATTGCAAATTGAAATTGTTAAAAACTCCAAGTGAAAGTCAAGGTGCCTCTTCCTGTATTATTTGCTACTACAGCCACCCCAGGCCAGAGCCCAAGGAAATAAAAAGAGAGAGAAGCAGAAGTACATCGGAGGGAAAACGATAAAGAGAGAATTACTTGAACGCTTGGTGCTCAAATAGCAAATTTTATAGCATAAAAGAGCTAGATTTGACAATTTTGTTGGTCAAGATACCAAAAGGTGGTTCCGTACTATATTTAAGAAGCATTAGACACTCTCAAGAAGGCTTAATCTCCAAGTTAGGGATATTCCAGACAACAAAACTCTTTCCATGTCATTTAATAAAACACAATGTTAATATATATTGTAGATACAACATAATATGTTAGACAATAATTGTATTTACCTTGTATAAAATTATTCCCGAGTGATTGTAGGCTACTTTGTACAGAGAGATTCTGATTTCATTTCCATGTTATTATAGGCTGTAATTGGGGACATATCTTGTTATATAATGAGAAGAACCTCCATAGAAAGGCATTCAGACCATTTGATATGGTATCAGAGCCCTCATTTTAGATTTCTTTTCGGTATCATCTCAATTGCTTTTCTCCTATGTTTCTTGGTTGAAGTTATTCTTCAACTTTGGCTGCCAGAAATCTGAAGAAAGGTTCTGTCAACAATTTTCTGGGTTGATCAAGATTTGTTGGCAGATTGTTGTGCATAGAAGGGAAGTAAATGAAGAATATTTGGTGCCAGCAGGTTCTGTAGATCGTTTCATTTAGCCATGTAAATGAGCCGAAATTCAAAGCTCGGGCTCGGCTCGAGCAAAACAGGTCTGAGTTTTTTTTGTCCGAGCCAAGACGAGCAAAAGCTCGGCCAACAAAATGAGGCTCGGCCAAAGCTTTCGGCTAGAGCCTTAACGCCGGCTCGTGTTTTTTTTAAAAAATCCGTTATAAATCTATTATATTTTATAATGTATTTAAAATTTGTGCAATTTATACGTGTTATAAATAATAACTAAATATTAATATATAAAAAAATACATTTAAACTTAATTTTTTTATTATATTCAACCATGTGCCGGGCCGGGCTGGAACCGAGCCCGAGCCAGGCCCGCTTGTGTTTTTTCCTGGCCGAGCCCAAGCCGCCTGAGGCGGCGAGCTTTTTTGCCATCCCTATTTCCATTGCTATGGTGTTATCAGGTTGGAGTGTTTAAAGAATTGGGCTTCATCTTGTAGGATTCTGCTGGAGTGTGAAGAATTAGGCTGTCTCTAGTGGGCCTCTACTGTCTTGGGCTTGTTTGAAGACTTGGGCTGCTTCAAGTTGGCTTATGTTGTCTAGAATTGGGGCTATTCAGCTGTTGGTCGAGATTTATTTCCTTCATGTATAGATCTTGAATTTATTTTTTTCCCTCAAGTTTCATTTGTTCCATTTTATTTTGTCTCCAGAAAATTTTATTGTTCGATTTAATGGAAAGAATTTTTCCAACCTGAGAATTTCAATTAAGATGTTTGTAAAAGGAAAATAATTGTAGGGTAATATAGAAGGCTCATCTTGCGCTCCCACTGATTCAAAGCAGCTTAGTCCATGGGAAAGCAAGGATGCACACATTATCTCTTGGTTACTAGGTTCTATTGAACCTCATACTTTGAATAATCTTTGATCATTTACCACTGCTAAGGAAATGTGGGATTATCTCAAGTGCATTCATTATCAAGACAACATAAAGTTTCAATTGGAATTAGAAATTTCCAACCTCAGACAAGGTAATCTTTCTGTTGAGCAGTTCTATGCTGAATTTCTAAATTTGTGGAGTGAATATTTTGGGATAGTTAACTCTAAAGTCTCCAAGGAAGCCTTAGCAGCCCTCCAAGATGTTCATACTGAGAGTCAAAGAGGTCAATTTCTAATGAAGCTCCGACTGTAATTTGAGATTGCACGGGCTGGATTGATAAACCGTAATCATATTCCCTCATTGGATGTGTGCTTGGGAGAATTACTAAGTGAATAGCAACATCTTGCTACTCAACTTGCTATCATCAAGAATTAGTAACTACTAAGATGATTAACATGGCATATGTTGCTCAAGGGAAAGGTAAATTCAAGTCACAGACACAGTGCTATAGTAGTAACGAGTTTAGGCATATTGCAAAGCATTACAATAAGAAATTTTGCAATTACTGCAAAAAGGAGGGGTGTATTATTAAAGATTGTCGCCTGCGGCCTCAGAATAGACGAGGTCAAGCCTTTCACAATCTTTCCAGTTAAATTTAGTTGATGTTCAAAGTCAACCACCTACAGTCGATTTTTCATCTATTCTTACACCCGAAATGTTCCAACTGGTGATTGTTTGTGCTTTTACATGATGTTCGTAAATATAAAGGTGACCAACATATTCAGATATTGTAGTACACTTCCTATCAATGCAATTGGCAAAGTAGGATCTTCTTTAAATAATGTATTTATGTCACCAGAATTATCTGCGAATTTAATATTTGTCGGACAACTGGTTGATAATAATTGTGATATTCACTTTGATCGTACTGGTTGTTGTGTGCAGATCAAGTGTCAGGGAAGGTGATTGTGAAGGGGCTTAAAGTGGGACGTTTATTTCGCGAAAGGGCATAAAGCTCCTTGGATGCAAATGGGTATATATCATCAGGTACCGGTCTAATGGAACTATAGAAATGTATAAAGCCCGTTTGGTGGCTCTTGGGAATTATCAGAAATATAGTCTTGATTATGAGGAGACTTTCGCACCCGTGGCCAAGATAACTACTATACATGCTATCATGGTTATTGCTGCTTCGAAAGGTTGGTCTCTCCGACAAATGGACGTGAAGAATGCATTCTTACATAGAGATGTGAAGGAAGATATCTATATGACTCCTCATCGTAGTCTTTTCACTCACTCTTCCATTGAGGTTTGTCAATTGAAGAGGTCTTTATATGGGTTAAAGCAAGCATCGCGAGCATAGTTTGAAAAGTTTCGTAACACTCTTCTTGATCTTCATTTTACTCAAAGTCAGTTTGATTGTTCTCTCTTTCTTAAAAAGAGTGTCATTTGACTTGTTGTGCTCTTCGTATATGTAAATAACATAGTCGTTATACGATCTGATTCTCAGTCAATTGAAGAACTCCAACACCATCTCTAAACTATCTTTCATATGAAAGATCTTGGTCCACTTCAGTATTTTCTTAGTCTTGAGTTGCATTCATGTTCCACTGGTATGATCTTGTACCAACATAAGTCTACTCAAGAGATTCTTATCTTGGCTAGTCTTCGGTCCGAGAACTCGGTAATTACACATTTAGAGGTTAATTTGAAGCTTCGCAAGGAGGAGGGTGAATTATTACCTGATCCATCTTTATATCGACAAGGAGTTTGAATTATTTGACAATTACCCGACGAGATATTTCCTTTGTTGTACAACAGGTGAGTCAGTTTATGCATGCTCCTCGCCATTCTCATTTAGCGACTGTCCAATGTATTCTTCGTTACCTCAAGGGTACATTTGGTCGAAGTTTATTATTTTCTAATAGGAATTCTTTACAGTTGACAGGTTATAGTGATACTGATTGGGCAGATTGTGCAAATACTCGACATTCTGTTACTGAATGCTGTATGTTTTTTTGGCGATGCTCTTATTTCTTGGAAGAGTAAAAAGCAGGATCGTGTCTCGAAGTCCTCTACTGAATCTGTGTATCGTGTATGTCCTCAGACCGTCCGGAGATTGTGTGGATGCGGGGTTTGTTGGGTGAACTTGGTTTTCCACTACTTATTCTACTCCACTTTACACTGATAACACGAGCGCTATTCAAATTGCTACCAATCCGGTCTTTCATGAGTACACCAAGCACATTGAAGTAGATTGTCGTTCCATTCGTGAAGCACTTGATCAACATGTGATTACTCTCCCTCATATTTCCACTGAATTGCAGACAGCTGATGTGTTTACCAACCCCCTATCTAATCAACAATGTCAGTTTATGGTTAGCAAATTGATACTTTCTGATCGATCAGCATCAATTTGAGGTGGGATGTTAACGTATATAGCAGATACGACTGTAATATGATAGACAATAATTGTATTTACCTTGTATTCCGAGTGATTGTAGGCTACTTTGTATAGAGAGATTCTGATTTAATTTCTACATGATTATAGGCTATAATTAGGGACATATCTTGTTATATAATAAGAAACCTCCATGGAGAGGCATTCAAACCATTTGATACCCAACAGTCAATACTTGTTCTAATAATTTCAGCCACCTAAACGACACATTACTCATATGATCAAGCATGGAAGTTAAACTATAGTTTTTTAGAGTTCGGGATAAGAGACATTGCTTAAGTTTGTAAAATGCTATTGAATATTAGAGAATGATAGTAATATAAATTTTAACTTAGATGAGGAAAGATAAGACGGCTTATCTTTATAAGACACAATAATTCTATAGAATAATAAGGTGCAATGGTGCATGAATCATCGTGGAAGACAAGACTACATACTTACATTAATTTTTAAGTGTGAATAATACTATTGTACATTACTCGTATAGTGATATACACACCTTTTAGAAAAGATGAAAAAATTATATCTACGACTGCTTTTCTATTGGGTAATTTTGCTGTCAGCCTTGGGCTTTAAATCTCTATCAGCAAGGTATAATTTAGAAATATGATGTTTGAAAGAGAAAAATTGATAACATAAAACCCTTCAAGTAAAAGGGCAGTTGCTGCTCCTGTTCCACATGGAAATTGCTGAAATACTTAGGGGATGACTTGATAGTAGAGATTGGATGTTTATACTGACCAACCATTACTAGAGTTTTCCCTTCTCCATCTTCCTCATTTCATAAAATAGCTTAGTACATGCTTAATAGTAATATTCTCTTTTTAAGTATATTTAGAAGCCCTTGGAACTTGATTTTTATAAGTAAATCAATAGGTGAATTTTAAATAGATTTAAAACCAGAAAGAAATTCCAAATTTTGTTATCTATTCAGTTCTTCCCTCTAGATAACTTTTGCAGAATCTACATATCCCTGTCCTCTTTTTGACCAATATTCATATCTCTCTCAAGTTAATGTCATCTTATGCTCTACTAAAATTTTCATTCACATAACTCATTACACACATTAAGGAGAACCCAAAAATGACAAAATGGACATCAATGCTAATAATTTGTGCTCTAAATTCAGCTGGTTAAGTAAAATTACCATAGCGAACACATAAACTCCAGTATCGAGCAAGCCAACACCTCTTGAGAACAACCTCTTCCTACGGTTATAAACTGTGAATCACATAAGGATGTCATACAGAATGTAAGGAGTACAAGCCATGTAATATTTTAATTGGTACATACCATCTCTTCTTTAGTCAAAATAACTCTTTTAGTCACTGTCCGAAGTGATTTTGCTTCACACTCAACATCATGTAGCAGCTCCAAAGCTGACGTAGCTTCATCTCTGGCAGTCTGATTAGAATTACAGTAATTAAATTACAGTGCACCTAAATTTTGTTATTGATTATGAATCTCAAAACTAACGAAAACAATAAATAATGACATGGAAGGTAAAGACCAAAGAAAAAAATTACGACAACTACAAAACACGCAAGGTAGAGTCTGAGTACCTCAGCTTCCATTCGAAGGGCTGCAAGCTCCTCGCCTGCTCCACCATAGGTTTCTGTCGCAATTTTAAGAGCAGCCTGCCATGTCAAAGGCATCCCCAGTTACAGATTTAAACTGCTTTCCTTTGGATTAACAAAGTAGTGTATTTCCTAATAGAAGAAAAACACACGAACTGACTTGCCAATACAAAAATATGTGAAACAATAACATGCTCGAATAAAAGAATAAATAAGATGAGTGAAGTTCATAAAAACTGTCAAGTTTTCAACTCCTAGAGTTGTAAAACTAACTTCAGATTGCCTTATGACAATTTTAACCTTCATCAAAATAATGTTCAACCTATATGCATACAAAACCTGAATCACTGGAAAATAATAGCATTCCTTCTCATACATACCTCCCTTTTCTGAAGGTCTGCTTCTTTCCTGCAGAGTTTGTAATATAAAAATTAAAGATAAATGAAAGTAAATTAGCTAGAGAATCTACTGTATCTAGAAAAAGCATTTCAAAATTCATCCCTTGCCTGCTCAAAAGACGAGCTTCCAAAGATACACCATCTCCTAGACTTGCAATCTAACAATAAGACCAAGCAACATTTGTTAAATCATAGTCAAAGAAATGTAACCAATAAGAACATGTCAAAATGGAAAGAGAAAAGTATAGTTACCACATAGTTTTAAGAGACTAATTTCTTTTGTTATAGCAAATTAGTAACCTTAACGTCTCACATCAATTAAAATTTGGGAAGTGTAGGCTCCAAAGAAAAACAGAAATATTGCAACTTCTACATCAAGAATTTAGCATTCTTACCTGTTTCTCAAGTTGCCGAGTCCGTGCTTCTGCCTCCTCACACCTTTCTTCCGTAATTCGAAGCTGAAAGCATGTGTATCTTGAGATGCTAACCAGTGTAGCAATTCGATTATCGAAACATATCATCTTTTTAATGAAACAAAAGTTGCAATACAGAATAAACACATAATTCATTCGTAAGTAAGCATCTAAATGGAATCACCTTTTCCAGTAAACTTTCATTTTCTTCTTGAAGCATGTCAAGCTGTAATTTTAAGGACCTTGTGTCAGTAATATAATTATAAAATGAGGTGAAAATATTTCTTGCTAGTGTTGCAGAAATGGAAAACGTATATGATATACAACAATCTCTCTGACTATAACTTATGGAGGAAAGTTTTATGTGTGAGCATAATTATGTACACATCTTTACAAAATAATTTTATAAAAAAAGAATTGATGTAAAGGATAAAGAATAGGCAAATACATACTCTAAAAATTAGTTTTATATTAGAAAAGAGGAACTACAAATGAAGTTGAGTAGGAGAAATTTAGTTTGATGCACAATCCTACCTCATCTTGTAGAGCAGAAGAAGATAACTGCTGATCACCAGGTTCTTTATATTTAAAAGTCCCAAAATCTAAAGATAACCTGTAAAGTAACAGAATTACTAATAGTTCTTTCAATTGTCAATCAACTGAGAGAAAAAGAAAGGTATTACCATGTGCTTTTGCAGAAGGTCAAATAGAAAAGGATTTCGACATTATAATATGGATAAATAGAATAACAATTCGTATCAAACTTTTTCAAGGTTTAGGCAAAAGAGAATACACATGATAGATTACATATTGAGTGGTAAAATGATCCTTGAGATAGTACTGCAGAGTCTAAAGCTTCAATGTACCTTTTGTCCCTAATTTTATCAGGTTGAGTCTCTGCTGGAATTCCAGATATTGCTGGCTTGACTGACAGAGGTACACTTGGAGGTACCATGAAACCAGTCTTGCCCCCTAAATTTGGACGGACACTGGCCACAGAACGAGCAGATGGAGGTTGTTCCACAAGGTTGACAGTTGAAGATGATCTTCCAATATTAGAGCGAGCATATGGTGGTTGTGCTTCTTCAACTGAGTCTGTGGGTTCAGACGAATGACCAGCCACAGAAGAGTAGGCAGACGAAAGTTGTTCTGCAGAGTTGTTTTGAGATGATCGAAGAAGTGAAAGTGAACGAGCTGATGAAGGTTGCTGTTCCACAGAGTTGATAGTTGCCGATGTTCTTGCACCTGATGTCGAACGAGCAGATGGTGGTTGTTCAACTGAGGTACGAACTGATGAAAGCTGCTGTTCCACAGAGTTGATAGTTGCAAATGTTCTTGCACCTGGTGTTGAACGAGAAGATAGTGGTTGTTCTACGGATGTACGAACTGACTAAAAAATGACACAACCGCTTCAAAATCAGTACTGAAAGGGAACAATAACACTTAAGGGACGGACGCAAATCCTATAAAAGACAGAGTGAACTTAAAATGTAAACAATCATGGTAAATTTTACTTATTGCCAAAAAATCCAAAACTATTCAACTATCAATGCGGCCAAATATAATTTTTTTTCTACTTTTGGTGAAGAAGTCTGGATGGTGAATTCCACACATATGCTCTAACTGATTGCGGAAACAATCAATTATTATAATCGACCTGGAAACTATTTAGAGTAACCTAAGTCTTAAACAAGGATTATGCGATAATGATATACTAAAATGTGCGTTTTTCAACACTTATTTTACCACATAACATGACTAATTATTGACACAAGTGTTTGAATATGGCTTGATTCTGATTAATTTAGTTTTGTAGCACTACATTGATGGATGTGGAGGAACTCAAGAGAAAAGATACGAAAAATGACCAAAATGAAGGAAAACAAAAGTTCAGGGACTAAAGTGCAAATAGTCGAAAGATGACCCGAAGCACGAATTGATGAGTGCAAGGGATGTTGGAAGAAGGGGAATGAAGAAAAGGGGTGAAAAGGAGAGAAAATGGCATTCAAGGACTAAAACGACAAACACGGAAGTTTTGCTCTACCAATGCGATTGCACAAGCTGAAGTAGGAATTTAAGGGGGCCAAATTGTTGAACCATACAGTCGCATGCCTCACAACCATGCGGCCACATGGTTGGTTTTCTGCGAATTTTCTAGTTTCTTTTTTTCACCCAACCACTTTAGGAAACAAATTTTGAGACATATATAAAAGCTTAAAAGACGTCAAGAACGAGAGGGAGACTTCATATCAGATAGAAAATCCTAGAATACTTATTGAAGGAGATCTTGAGACAAGGATTACAAGGTGAAACACAAGATTCTTGGATTTTCAAGCATACTTTTGATCGGGTCATGTGTTTTCTTCAATTATTTTTGTGTTTTATTATTTTCTCTATGCCAGGCTAAACATTTATGTACTAGGAGAATGATGAACCATGTGATGTAATCTTTTAACTACTACTTTTACAATTTTGTCATTAAACACTTGATTTGAAGTTGAATGATTTATATGCATTTATTTTTCTCCACAATTATATGCGTAAATGGTAGTGTGAATTTGGTGGCATATTTCATGCATTCGAGAGAAGGGAAATAGGCTCGATAAGGTGCAAATCATCTTAAGGTCCGATAGGGGATATAGATATACCTCTATGCCTTGTGTGAATCTTTAAGTGTTCACAAAAATTCATGCATTCTTATATATTGGCATTCGTAGTAGGGATATAGGCGAGTCGTATATAAGAGAGTAAGTTCAACATTACTCGAGAGAGATTGTTGAATAGAATAGGAAAAATGATTCTTCTAACTTCAATCGTGTTGTAATGCTGTCAATTTGTGAAATTGGGATTAAAAAAGGTCATTGCATGGGCATTCGTCATCCTAGTGCGTTTTCATTCATTGAATTTAATAACTCATTTTATAGCTTTATTTTGCATTTTAATTCACGTAGTTTGCTTGAAATCATTTTGGTAATTAGTTTAGAATTAATTTTCAGTACAACATAAAATCGATATTTTCTTGATTCGGTTAAGGTCAATATCCACTTGACGTCAGGATTTCTCATAAAAATGCAACAGCAGGTGAAATGCAGATGAAGTGATGAACAGATGTGATATCAGGCTGTGCATGAAGACATGCATGACAAGCTTCTTACCATTGGCGAATGGTTTCTAGTTGGCCGTCCGCCTGCAAGTCCTATTCCAGCTGATGGAATTGCAGGGCTATAGTCATACATAAGGTCATCCTCCTCTTCATCATCATCAGCTGGCTGATGTGCCATAACCTGAGCAAGCCTCTGAGCAGCAGCTTTGGTATTCTGTGGTCTCTTCATATTTGTAATGCCAGATGAACCTGTGCGTGAATGGCGATGCATTGGGGATGCCATTGATGGAGAACCACTATTCTTCGTGTTGGACAAACTCTTCTACCTCACATGCACTGGTCTCACCCTATCCATTACTACAAATATCATATTATGGAATACGATTAATAACATTTTACAGTTCGTTTAGTCAAAAAGATCTTTTAGGTAGTACATGTTTTTTATTGTTGTGTTCGGAAGCACTAAATCATACAAGTAAACACTGTAGATTAATACATTTTCAACTAGATTAAATGGATAATGAAGAATTTCCTTCCCTTGTTTTACATCAGGTGTATGCTTGGTGTGCTATTTTTGTGGGATGGGGAGAGGGGTGTCTTAAAGCACAGATATGTGAATATATTCCATTGAACTTGGGCTTTATTTAAAGAACTTTCTACAATCATGCAGATGTGGCATTAGATGCCATGGCCATGTTAATGGGATCCATTTGGAATACCTGAATATGAAAAACCAATGGGACCTAAACTTGTTTCTACACTTCATGCTTCTACAATTTTCACCGATCTAATCAAGCAAAACTCAAATACTTCAGCCATATTTATATTATCATGATAGACAAACCTGAAAATGTTACTTTTCGAAAGGTATTGAGCGGGGAAAGCAGTAATGGTTAGCTATTATCATAATTATATATGTCAATAAACGTCAGACAGTAAAATTATATCCGGTCCTGGAAAGGGGAATCGAGTCCTAATGGTTTCCTCCATCATGAAAGATATTTCAATGCCTGCACCATCATCTATAAGTAGGCATAAGACTATATTAAAAGAATATTACAAATTATGGAGAGAGTTTGTGATAGTATGTAACTGTTAGATAAGTACGAATCCCCCCCCCCCCCCCCCCCCCCAGTCGCAATACAACAAAAAACAATGGATGATTCTATCAATGGATTTCAAAATATCAAAAGGATAATTCTTTTTTTAAGGAAATCAACAGTAGCCACAAAAAAGGCTTCTTTAAAATTGATAAATTTCTTCAGTGACTATGATAAAGGAACTTTATTTATTTGGTAGAAGTGTGAACAACGTGCATTTACTACCCTTGACAACTATCAGATCGACTTGATCCTCAAAATTTTGTAGGCAATCAAATAACAGGAAAAGTAGTTCATAAGTGACCATGTTGTGCACACAAACTGTTGCATGATGACTCCCAGCCTCGTCAGAGCCAATAATTTATAAAAGAAATATTTCATAGCATCACGTAAATAGCACTAATAATGAATAAAAGGACATTTTTCTTTTAAAACCAACTTGCAGGAAATTTAACTATCTATTTTTGGCATGACAAATAGTATGTACATAGACATATTGTCGATTTCAAAAAGGAAGCTTCAATGGAACCAGGAAAAATATATTCCTAAATGTATATGAACTTTAACTGTGTTTTCTTCAACTGTCCTAAGCAGTCTGCAAGATGATTACTTTCACATGAAATGCCATGTACAGCAACTAGAAATTAGACATTGTGAATACCAATACTACAAAATTTATGAATCATATGAGTATTTAACATAGTTCTCATTGTAAATTGAATCCACTGTTATTCACACGAATGTCAAATAAAGATGGTTTATCCTATCTGGGTAAAGCGAAACAAATAAACAATACGTTAAGTATCAAGAAAAACGAAATAAAGAAGGAAAGCAATGGGGAAAAAGAATAAAAATGCAAACTGATATTATATCTGGACGAACATCCCCTAAAAAAGAAAACAGTGATAAGTTATTTGTCAGTAGAGGGCATTTGACTGCTGCAATGATTAGAAAAGTCCCATACGGTGTTTTGGGAAGGACCACGGATAAAGAGAGAACATCAGAACATTTTTAACCTAATGTGCAGAAATAGACTAGGTTCATGCTGAAAAGATTCAAATCTCTCAGTTTTTTATCCCCCAAATACGGGTTATTAGAATCACAGATAGCACTGTCAAAATCATTAAAACTATGTAGAAATTGATAAAGAACCTACAAGCTAGGCTCACAATAAGATAGACATCATAGAACATGATGTTCCTAGTTGCTGAAGCTAAGTCATAAACGTCTCAACCGATTGAGCATGTTTCGTACAAAAGGGTGTCTAGTTTTATTGCCAACTTCTCCACCAAATCGTAGTGGAGACCAAATTTAACAAATAAACTCATGCTAAGTATTGTCGTGATAGCTACAGGGAGGATAGCTAATTTATGTGATGTTGGAAGAAAATTTCTACAATATGTCCTTTATAGTTTTCATAGGATGGTCCCTTATGGCTACTCTGAAGTTAGCACAATTTCTACAATATGTCCTTTATAGTTTTCATAGGATGGTCCCTTATGGCTACTCTGAAGTTTGCACCTCTCATCATACAAAAATGACGACGACAACACAATCAGATTTTCAAGTTCTCAATGCTCAACCATAGCAAATGTTTACATAATATTCAAATTGTAAACATACCCAAATGAAATAATCAAATAGATTTCAATTTCTTGCAATACTAAATAGATATACCAATCACATACACCAAATTCCCGAAGAAGCAGATCTTTCACGAGACACGTAAATCTCATTAAACCCAACAGAAAAACAAAAACGAAATTGAATCAATTTAACACGCAACCATGCATAATACGAACGGATTGAAAAAATCAAGCCATAAAAATTGTACATTGCCGATAATAGAGATTCCAAAACCTATCGGAAAAAAAAAAAAAAAAAAAATTCAAATTCCCAACAAATCTACGTATCTTGTGCAATTAAATACGTACCTGATACACATATTTCAACGGCCAATTCTCTCTCTTCGGCATATGAGACTCTGCATTAACAAAAGGTTCGATCTTTATTTATAATGGGATTTGGAGTGGAGTGATATTCGAGATTTTATAGGCTAGAAAGAGAAAAATTTTACACACCAACACGTGTGCTGCCATTTTCTCTCCATGCAAAACGAAGCTATTTCCATTTTTGTACCTCAAAACTTAATATAATTGTTAAATAAAACAAATGTTATACTCATTATAAGGCATGCAAATATAATATGAAAATATAACTTAAAAGAATGATAAAATTTGTGTTCTATTAATCTAACATGATTGGACCTCTTCTTTATTAGGTGTGTGAATATTTTGAATTAACATATTAAGGCCCGTTTGGTAGATTTTGATAAAAAGTTAATGAAATGTGTGGTTGAAAAGTTGTAGTCTCATGAAATGTGTGATTAAAATTAATTGTTGATTCTAGGCCTTGGATTTGCTTCTCAATGGTCACCAGTTCGAGTCCCCTCAGGACGACTGAGGTGAGTATGCGGTCGTAAACTTCAGGGCCCGTGAGATTAGTCAAGTTGCGTGTAAATTGACTCGGACAATATTCACGATTATATTTAAAAAAAAAAAAAAAATTAATTGTTCACTTTGACTGAAGATTTTAATTGAATTTTAATCCAAAACAAACCAGGGCTAAATGTGTTTCTGCGTCAGATCGATTATAATAAATATTCTAATGGTCATTGTATAATTGTTGAGTGAATCGTCACATGTCCGAAATGGCAGATATTTAGGTTGCATTTGACATATCGAATTAGACCACATAAGAATTTTAACATAAAATAATAATGTAGTTATTAGATAACAATATTACAGTGAAGTAAGGTAGATATTATTCTTTAATTTTCATTCAGAAAAGGGTCATTTGTCATATTAAGTATTAATTGTGCAACATATAATGGTCGGGGGTGGATTTAGGCTGGATTAAAAAGATATAATAAATGGCATTCTCCATAATGAAAGATCGAAGAATATTATTCACCTTAATCCATCATAATATATTACATTCTACCTAATAATATTCATAACATTTTATAGAAAATGCATCATACAGTCTAATCCGGTGAGCCAAACACAATACTAATGTGCAATGCCTCATTTTTTGTGATGTATCATATCACACCACAAGTTAGTGGTGTGACTCTATCATCGACAATAAATGATGTCTCTATTTGGAAGAAGGGGATTGTCACTCAGGGCGGAATTGAGGGATCATACTACATGTATCGAATTTTTTACCTACTATTCATAATGGGAATGGAGACTACATTGTTGGGATTTTTAAATATGTGCAGGCCCCTCGTATTATGTGAGAGGGGGTAATCCATTAGGGAAAAGTTCATATCTAAAGTGTATTATTTACCTCAATTCAAAAGTAAGGTAAATAGTTTGAAAATTCAAAAATCAGGTATAGATTTAATTAATTAAAAATATTTATTAAATATTGATAATAAAGTCACAGTTTGTGAGTATGGTCACAAATTCATAATTATAAGTTACAGATTTATTTACTGGTCACATATCGTTAAATTAATTGGCCACAGGTTATTTCGTGGTCACAGATCAAAAATTTTGTAGGTCACATTATTTCGAGGTCACATATCATTCAAATTACATGTTACATTTTATCTATGGGCACGTAAGTTACAGTTTATTGGTCACAAATTACTTTTAGTCACAAACACCTAATATTTAGTCACAAATCAGCCAAATAGTTGGTCACAAACGACTAAATAATTGGTCACATTCGCATAAATAGTTGGTCACATTTGCCTAAATAGTTGGTCGCATACGCCTAGTTATTGGTCACAGACACCCCACCCGTCACAAGATACCACTATCGCCACCACACAAAACACCACCCAAATCTGATCGCGATGCTTCGCATGTGAAGAGTCGTCAGAGTGGGTGGATCTGCTTCGCAAATACTATTGCTTCTTCACACCGCATCGAACACAAGTCATTTCACAGCCGCAAATCACGGCGATTTGGGCTCCTTTTGGCCGGCAAAGCTGCGGTTGCACATGTTTAGAGAGAGAAGTGGGTCGGTGATGGGGAGAGAGAGAGGACATTGAGACGGGAGGTTTTGGAAGAAGAGGAGAAGCGAGGGAGATAGGTGAACGTCATCTATATTTCTTATCCAAAAAAAAAAAGTCATGTGTATTGTCATCGCACTTGTAACCGCCATATCCACCACCATCACAACAACATCCAGATTCGCCACCACCAAATCCACCACCATCACCGCAACCAACCACCGTACACCATTATCGCCAGACTCATCGCCACTTGCACCAACCACCGCTTCACATCGCTGCGCTGCCAGATCCACCACCATGCAAACAGTGTCGCACAGCACCACACAAATCACCACCCAAATCTCTGGTGTATCGTCGACGCAACAAGGGTCGATCTGCTTCGCGGTGATTCACACTTCTGGTCGGCGAATTCGCGCCCAAAGTCCATTTCATATTTTGCCATGGCTGCATATCTGTGGGGAGCGGTTTTAGAGAGAGAAAATAATGAAGAGTTAGGGTTTGAGTGAAAGAAAAATTGATTTAGGGTTTATATTTATTGATACCTGATTTATGAATAATGAAAGTTTGCACCTGAATTTTGAACTATATACTTTAAATCCATGCTTTTGTGTAATTTCCTCAATCAATCCATTATGTACAAATGGATTAACCCAAAAATTAAATGGGATTTGGGGGTGGGTTGTGTCTTCATTTTTGTAGCATACTTCACCATTACCAAAACATACAACATTGTTGTCTTCCGTATCTGAATATGAAAATGAGAGTCGAGAAGTAGTAGGTATAGGATAGCGGTTGTAAATATGTAGTAAGTTTAATATGGTGAATTGGTGACTCTTACACTCCATCTAATGAGATATGTTTCGTATAGTCGTAAAGTGTATTTTGCAATGATATTCACCACTTGGTAGGCTTTTGTGCCTCACGGGAACCTTATAGCATCAGCATTTAATTCAAGTGACTCATAAGCCAAGTCTTGAATTTGAATAGTAGGAAACGCAAATGAAAAAATGAACATAGGCTTTCGCAAAGTGGACGATGTAGATGAGTATGGCTGGAGCAAGACCTTAAGACGAGGGATCCCGATCGCCATTATAAAACAAAGTCACACATTTTGTCACTCACTTTTGAACACTAATTGGTCAAGCCACATTACTAAAAACCTTACTTATGTCTCTCACACACACACTGACTGTGTCAGCATTCTCCTGAAATTGCACATAACCTAACATCTCATGTACTAAAGCTAGCATTGATGATTAATCATAGTAAAAAGTACCCTAAGATGAGCACATCTCAATAAAACTTTTAACAGGTCAGAGTTCTGTTCAGTTGAAAGAAAAAGTTACTGTTGCCAGGAAAAAGATCAAGAAAAAAAATGTAAAAGAGTTGAGGAATGCCATCACTTCATCTTGAATTCATTATCTTCCAAGAGGAATCACTTCAACTTCCTTTCAGATTTTGGTCTCAAGCCATCGATTTTACTGCATCCCCGGGTAAGGAACTTGGGGCCTCACGGGTGTCTTCGAAGGACTTACCCTACAATACCATCAAACTCATCAGAGTAAATTGAAAATTAGACTTCACAAAAAATTATCTACAACTCAATGAATTGTACCTGATGCGTTCAGATCCCAAAACTTCGCCACAACAGTTGAGAGCCAGAAGTGCACTCTCAGCCTACACATTGCGATAAAATATAAGCTACCTTGAGTTCTTACAAGTTCGACGAGTGTAAAATAAGTAAAATGATTCAACTGACTAGAAGTATAGATCATTAATTGCACTCGATGATGAACAAGACAAAGCACAGTTACTGCCACATTTCGGCATGACATCGTAAGGAAGAGAAAAGGTGTATTAAGCATTACTAGAAGCAAGAAACAAGGACAAGTACAATGTACGTAAATAAACATACCATGGAAAATTCAACAAAAGCAATTCGCATTGAGTGCATGTGATCCCCCAAGAGCCTTAGGCGGGAAACCTACAATTAAGAAATCCAGTCATTCATCACTTCCAAGCCAACACTTCATATTTGTTTAGTAGTGTGTATAAGTGATTATAATGTGTTGGGTTCTAAGAAATGTGTATATAATAAACGAATAGTAAGGTATAAGTTCTACGAATTTGTGGCTAAAAAGTACGTTTAACCAGTTTAAATTATAATTTAAGATTTGCCAAACATGTTCTTCATAAAACCATCCTGATGTTTGAAACTTTATGCTTACCTCACCACATCTTGTTTCGAAGAAGCTTTTGACATCATCTTGAGAAACCTACTTGGCAAAAAACATATTACGAGTGGATTTAAAACATTAATGTGAGCAGAAGAAGAAGATTATTCTGCATCTATACATGCTTAACAAGTGAATAGTACTCGTGCATTGCACATCACAAAAATGTGATAGTCAAGAAGATAAAGCAAAAAACTACAGTATTCCGCACATTAGCAAGATAGGGAAAGCACCTTCTTATCAATATTTGTACAGTAGACTGTCCTGGCACACATTTCACGCTCATCCTCGGACTACAGATAAAATTTGATAGATAATGAAATCAAATTCAGAAAAATTAATATAGTACTCTTATACAGTATTAGCAGCATTTGAGATATATTCGTACCCTGGGAAGGAATGTAGGATTCACAGGAAGAATGGCAGTTTTTGAAGGCAAGACCTTAACAGGAGAGAAACCCAAGAGTGTACCACAAAGGCTAAGAGAAGCTCTAGCAGAATCTGTCAATGTTATATCCACATGGAAAAACTCAGAAAAGTTAAGCAATGCTAGAAGAAAGAAGGAAAAAAACCTTACACTCGTCAGCAAATTCTACGAAAGCAAAGCGAAGACGGGAGTGTGGATCGCCACAAACTCGACAATCAACAACCTGCAAAGCGGAGACAGAATGAGAAAAAATAGTCAGAGATGTCATTATGATATGCCATGGCGATTAGTAGTTGCAACCAGTAAACCAAAATTTTGGTCAAGAAGAGTTTGAGAAGGTTGGCGCATCATCAGGTGGGAGAAAACATGTCAACCTATGGAATAGAATACAAAATCTATGCCTACAATACCTCACGAAATATAGAGCATGTCATTCAAGTCACTAGCTCTTATTTATTATCTGCATAAAGTGGTTTTTGTAACAGTCTCATAAGAATCTTCTCCTCTGATTCCAAAACGAAAAGGTTCTGCTACGTGGATTAATCCATCTAGCATATGAGTATTTTATTATTATTATTATTTTTATTTTACGAACAATTGAAGGAGTAAGGAATCCTGAGGATTGCTCGTCTTGAAGAGTGTGAAAGGCACTAGGAAACCCAATTTTTTTCTTGGGAGTCGTTACCTTTAATGAACAATCAAACTAAGACACTCTAGGTTTCATCCAGGAGACAAATCAATTAGAAATGCATGCAATTGAACTATGCATGGAGATGGGTGAGTCTCTATGAGCTTAGTAAAGACACTTACTCCAGTGGTTGGGCCTACTATCCTACAGTCACTAATAAAATCAGCATACTGAAAAATCAAATGCACCGCACATCCAACATCAACTTTTCATTCCAATCAAAAACAAATAGAGATGACTAATATTTCTCCAATCCAATAAGGACGACCATAGTTGCAGGACATGGAAAATCACACATATAGTACTCCGCAAGGAACATGGCGAATAAGCAAATTTACAGTTAATACGTAAACCAACAATTTCTTCATAGATAACAAAATTGAAATAATCAAAACTATATTGATTATTACAATTATAGATAAAAGAAATATGTAGATTGAGGAAAAGGTAAAAAAGAAAGAGACAGAGAACAGCTTATGGGGTTCAAACAGATCTCATTATAGGTGCCACCAATGACCAACCTACTTATTTTTCATCCATCATAGTAACATACTCTATCCGTCCATGTTCGAATGCTCCTATTTTCATTTTGGGATGTCCACAGGTAATGCTCTCTCCAGGTCAAAGAAGACGCAAAATCAGGGGTAATCTTTTTTCTCCAAGCTAGCTGGCAACAATCTATTGGAAATACTAAGAGATGGAAGGTGTCAACATATCACATATGTATCATGGAGGCATGTTTCGTGCTGGTGCAAAACAAGGACTAAATCCCCTTCACACTATTTTGTAATATGACCCTTCCACCATTAAATAATATAAAGAAACCTTACGGCTTAACTTGAAAATAAACTAAGTTTTCTAACATAATCAGCTCAGCTTGTCTCGTCTAAGTCCTTCCCTTGTTCATCAATTGAGACAAATGAGCCAAAGCTGAAGCATGGATGTTGAAGTTCCACCATTACACCGCTACATTCTTTAGACCTTCACCACAGTAATGACTAACAAATTTTTTTTGATATCTCGCGCTTGACCAGTATTAAATAATATTACGAGCTAAAGTATTTAGCACCACAGTATTACATTTTTTGAAAATGTATTTAGCCCCATTTTGAGCCCATTCTTTAAAAGCTCATTTTCAACCATATATTCTCCTAATAAAATAATTTTACACATAAAAAATAAAAAATTCCCACTTTTTTTTTTTTTGATAGATAATCTCGTAATTTTATAAATTAAAAACAAAAGATAATACACAAGAAGTGCATTGTCAATTTAAACAAGATAGAAACGATAAAAATTCAGGCAACCCTTCTATCGGGCTAATAGTTGCAGCCTTAAACCAACTATACAAAGTGAAGTAAAAAAGTTCTCTAAGTTGCTCTGTCGTCCGTGTTTGATCTTCAAAACACCGGTCGTTTCGTTCTCTCCATACACACCAAACGATGCATCCTGGAATGAGCTCCCAAATATGAATTATGACAAATGTTTATTAAATTTGAAAAGTTAACATCCTTCATATTACGGTCTCACAAAACTATTTGAAATGCTTAGGTACGAGGAAATCATTTACTAAGCATGCAATACAATAGTTTTATTTAACATTTATACGAGTTCAGCAACTTACTTGTCCATAGGTGCTGAATAAGCCAGCCAGTTGTTCTTCAGTTATCTTAAATGACGAGGTAAGTTAACTGTATTAATATGAATCATAAAATATCGATAGAATTACATAAAGTCCAGTGATCTTTACTTACATTGTGATCAATGTCGGAAACATAGACTGTTCGCCTAATATTATCTTCTCTTTGAGCTCTAAAAGTACTACCACCCATTCTCCTCCTGCCTTGGTTGCTGTTATTTCTTCTCTGAGAAAACACAAACTTAAATCTTCTGAGTGCAAAAAGAACATGCAAATGTAAGTGACTGTCCACCCAACGGATCTAGATTACAATTTTTTAGGGGAATAAAATTTGGTATTTCCTAATCACAATAAATAAATTATTCAATTTGCATCAATTCAGCTCCGATCCAACTCTTAAAAAGTCCAAAAAAAATGAGGATTAACAGTAATAAATAAGCAACCCTTTAAAAATTGAGCAATGGATTTCAGAATATGAAATCAAATCATCAGGTAATTAAATGTGCGGAATTTCTATAGTTACTAATTAGATTGATGTGCATGTGGATATATGCATATAGCGTGTGTACTTAACCTTGAAATAGATTATCAACAATCGAGGTAACAAACTGGATGTGAGTTATTCAAGTCAAACAAACAATCACCAGTTAACTGATAAACAGAAGTCAATGATCAATTTGTTGAACGATAAAATGAAGTAAATGATCAGGCCAATGAACTGAAATGGAAAAATCCATCACTAACAAATGAAGAATCGGCAATCCATTTTAATAAAATAAAAGTCAAAAATCCATTTTTTGATCGATGTTTTAATTTCCAATTTCAATTAAATCCATCTTAAATGATACTGACAACGAAACAATTTGAAAAAAGAAAACTGATTGTTGAAAAGCTTTTAGCATTCATACCCTCGAGCATGGATTGACTACATCAACTATGGCCAAGAAATTGAAACTTTCAAATGATAAAAGCACAACTTAGTTTCCAGATTCAATCCTACCCATCTCAAGTGACACTTACAAAAAAAAGGAAAAATTTAGATAATTCATGTCCAATCCCTCTCCATAGTTTACCATTAAATAAACATTTTCTAGAAAGATAATCCAGATATAACATTTCAAGGTTAGATGAAACAGCCCTGCATTGTTCCGTGTTTGATATGATCACATTTCATCTATGTTGTCTAAATATTGCAATCCTTCATAACGACTTGTGTAACTTTCGTAAATGCAAATGAATTGTCCAAACTCCAAATGTTTGAACAAATAAGTGAATAAATCAAACCTTGGACTAAATCACATGAAATCGACAGAATCCACCAAAAACTGTGTCAAGCCAATTTTAATGATTACAAAATCCATAAATTCTTTTCTTATATGGTAAGTATCTAATATGTAAATCGATGTAATGTGAACAAATCTAAAGAATAGACTAATAAATCGAATAAGCAAGCCAAGATAGAACATAAAGTCAATAAATAATGAAGCACCATATAAATTCACAATGTTATGAATCAATTTAACAATGAACATAACAAAATCAATCAAAGGGAGAACTAAATTTATACCCTTCGGATTTTTGCAAAACCATCATTGCCCGAAAGCTTCTTGGTTGGCACAAAATTGTTGTCCACCATTTGGCTGCGATTATAGGTGGAAGGAAAAAACTCCTTGGCCAGAGGATTCAACTTGAGTTTCTTCAACATATCAACAATTTCCTTCATTTGCATTTCCGGATTCGAATCAGCGTCCTTAACAATAAAATCTACATCCTTATCCCCTGAATCCTTAATGTTAAAATTACCATTCTTTTCATTTATTTTTTCACTTGCAGTTTCAGTGTTTTTGGGTGATGAAGGCACCATTTCCACTGCTACTGCTACTGTCTCACCAGACACCTCTGCACCAGCCGCCATGGAAAATCACAAAAACCCTCAAACAAAAAATTACAAAATTTACACACAAAAAAAGACCAAAATTTATCAATAAAAAGACACAAGAATTCTGCCTCAAATATATTAAAGCTATGTGCCTCTTCTTTATAAACACAGTCTTTGCACCTCTATATAAATATATAGATCAATCAGTAATGGGTTTTTGCTCAAATTCCAGATTTTGGCTATTTCTGAATGTAATCTAAACAGATTCTCTATATATGTGCGTGTGTTAAAGTTGTAACCATTATCTCATTTGGTGAATAAGGGCAGAAATGGAAGCGATATTGATGATGATGACGATGATGTGAGAGAGAGAGAGAGAGAGAGAGAGAGAGGAAAATGAAAAAATTGGGTTTTCGTAACAATTCTTGATTAGAAGTGGAAATGGTTCTTGGTGGTGGTTAGGGAAGGAAGCCGCTAGCATTTGACACTTTCCTTTTCCTTTCCTTTTTTTTTTTTGGGTAGACCGAATATATTCACTAGTTATGTATTAATATGTGTAAATACGTATGTATACGTAGAGAGTAAGACGTTATTGAGAGTATGTATTGAAGCAATGGAGGAATTTTTCCGTACTTGTTTTGTTAGTATAAAGAATGTATACATTACACTATAATGTGTATGTATATGGAGAGAGTAAGATAGTTTTGAGAGTGTACATCGAAGTGATGGACGCGATCCAATTACATTTTCCCTTCATGTACAAAAATATTCCCATAGAATTTCACCAGAAAAGTTATAATGAGTGGACGCATTGTGTATTAAAAAAAAAATCGTAGTACCTCATATGTTTGTATTCTGGTGAAATTCTGTGACTTCTGCTACTGTACCAGCAGTAAACCTCGTCCAATTAACCTAAGATGCTACAAGCTTGGCTTTTGATTTGCTGGTTACTTTTACGAGGTAAATGAATTGGCATCATGTGCAATTACTAAGCGGTTGGGCAGTATTGATTTTTTCAAGTGAAACTTAGGTTTATAGGGGAAAGCAAAATTGACAAAAGAAATTCAAAAGAACAAGAATATAAGTTGTTTAATTTCACATTCAATTTAACATATCATTTAGGCCCAATTTGGTAGTGATTAAAATTCAATTAAAATTGAAAATATGGCCGTTATTGGGTCCCACTTGTCTAATAAAAGTCAACAATAACGGTTAATTTTTCAATTTTAATCTGATTTTAATCCCTACCGAACAGGCCCTTAAAGTCGTCTAAACTGATATTATAACCCTAGTGGGGCTACATAGCATTACTCATAAGAATAATGTTATCTAATATCAATAGTGCTAGAATATCAATTTAAGTGACTACATTTTATTGATTTAATTAAATGAGTATTTTTTATTTAAATGAAAATATCATTTAATGTTAATTGTCACTTAGACATTTGCTTATCATTATGGGTGATGAATAACATTATTCATTCTAAAATTATTTTCGACTAAAGAAAATGTTTTTTTCTAGAAAAAAACTTATTTGTAATATAATGCTGAAAATTATTTATTGTTATCACATTTTTTGTATTAGTACTTAGAGAAAAAAAAATTAAAATTTTAGCTTGAATTTTTATAGCAAGTATGATTAATTGATGATTAAATGAAATAACAGTTCAAGGAATGAAAACTGAACTTCCTTCTGGTTCTCCCTGAAAATGACCTTGTTTTGGTGTATGATTAATTGATGATTAAATGAAATGTTTATAATATAGAGAATATAGTACAAATGTCAAATTAGAAAGTGAAGGGAGCAATAAAAAATCAAATGAAATAAAAGTTGGTGGAAAGTGGGGTAGGGTCATTTTATTTTGTCAATAAAAAAATATTTAAGAATATTGCTTTCTTTTTCACCGCTCCAAAAATAATTTTCTATTACCAAAGAATGAAAAGTTTATAATTATATATATTTTCATGCCCTCCTACTTTTTGTCCCTTTTGCGTATACACCTTCAACAAACTTTGTTACATGGTGTTTTTTGTTTGTATCCTTCCAATTTTTTATCTTAACAATATATAGTGGACACGTCTCGTATGTTCTTTACTACCATCTAACAATGTCCAATTCAACTTATCAAAAAAACCTCATATGTGTCTTTGATGTTTCCTTTTCTCATAATTTCACGTTCGTCACGAATTTCGAGATCTTAAATCGAAAAAAAAAAAAGATTCAAACATATTTATGTCATTATCTAAACTTCTAGGGAGAAAACTATTAGGAAACACTATTCCATTACAATTCATGCACAAAAATCTACAATTGAACCAAACTTCAACTCGACATAGAATATCTAAATAACTTTACCTAAGAAGTCATCTCTATAAGTTTTACTGAGTTCCTAGGGATATCTGAAATCACAGATACACATGAAAATAAGTTGACATGTTCAATAATTCGAACCACTATATCTCAGGACGTACGCAGCTCTTGGGACAGATCTAGCACCTGGCCAGCTCCTGCGGCCGCATGTGCTGGATTCGCCAAGAGCTTCAGGTCGTTGTCCCGTCCGTCTATCGCCAAGAAGACATGGTTGCGCCTGAATTTTTTTTCCTTTGTTATTGTTTGGGCCTTTTCAATGAATGGGCCAAATCCATGGTTATTGCCTTAATGGTCCACGGTCTATCGCCGGATGAATAGATTTATCATTTATGGGTTCATTACTCATCAGCCACAAAACCTAATCCATTCCAAAATTGAAAACGGGAGGGAGACGACGACCATAAGAAAATTGAACGCTACGGAGCAGCGGACCTGCTCTTTGATGCAGCCGATCGATGAGACGAGACTGGTGGATCATTCACCGTAAGAATCCTTTCTGTTTTCAGAAAATAGTTCAAGACTTCAAGTATTATGTCATATTTGCAGTCTTACAAAATTAGTCATTTGCTAGTGGATTTTGAGATCCCTCGCTGCACTATAGACGATTTGAGAGGTGGAGATCCAGAATTCAATGCAAATGTATTAAAGTGTGTGCTATTAGGTGAAAAGGGGTCCATAGCTAATGCGTTGGTTAGTGTTTCTTTTTTTTTTTTTTTTTTTGTTTCTATTTTTAATAATTAGTAGGCAAATTTTGTTAGTATAGGATGTCTATTCATTAAAATTGGACTACTTAAACTTGGAAAGATAGAGCTAAATTTCCATATGAAAGATCTCTTCATCTAGTCTGTCTTCACTTAATGGAGTTATAATTTTGATTTGTGAATTGTGATTTGGAAATTTAGATTTTTAAGAAATTAGGGATAAACGAAAAAAATTAGTGGAGATGATGTTGGGCTCAATTAAACCACTTGTACATTTTTTTAATCAATTTTAATTGAAAAATAAATTGGGGCATCGGTTAGTCAACAACAGTCATCGGTCAACGATCATCGGCCTTCGCCCGTGCTGAATTATAAGGCTGGATTCGCCCCTGATCATGTCGTATATACAGTGAACTCCATGATGAAGAATAGCTTTCACCTTGTTACTGCATTCTTTCACAGTTATTCTCTTTCAAGTATAGGTACTTGGCAGTCGGTACTCGCCTTTCTGTTTTTTTGTGATTCGAATAGAAAACCTTGCTGTAAGAACTAGGATAAAACACTTCTCATTTTGTCGATTGATATAGGTTTCATAACAACTCCATCCATTCCAACCCTTGAGCAATTCTTAATCCTATCGGCGTTCCCAGTAAGTGCAACAATAAAAGGCCTATCGACTCGTTTTGAAAATTTCTCATGTAAAGCGTACATAAACTTCGTAGGTTTCTGCACCTGGCACGCTTGCATCAAGAAAACCCACCATGTGTTCAGGTATAACAACTCTCACACACTCGTCTGCTGAACCAACAGTCAAAACATCACATCCTAGGTGCACAAGGAGGCCCTTGGTTACCATCCGGCCAACGCTGCATTGCAAAAAAGGAAAATGCTAATGAAAAGATACAAACTTACATGTAAACAGTAAAAATATAGCACTCACTTCATGGGAAAAAGAATATATTAGATGAGACGACTTTCACTGAATTTTACTCTCAAAAACTTCAATGCACATGTAAAACTTAGAAAAAAACTTTAAAATGTGTCATATCAAGTACCACATTTTTAAAACTTAGCACAATTTTCACACCAAATTTTGATTGAAAGACGAAGTATGATATACCCTAAGATGCTCGTTTCTCTAAAGTGCCATAAATTGAGCAACCTCCATTGAACATGAAACAATAAGTGAATCCAGCAAAAGAAAACAAGACTCCAGATCTATAGTGAATCTTGGCATCATACCAACATTTCCTCGTAGTTTTTCCCATTTATTAATCCTCTCCTTTTCTGAGTAAAGAAGATTTAAGGGAGATAAAAGGGTGCACTGCACTGCAACATTCTATATCAAGGAAGACAAAATTGATGTAAAAAGCAAAATGAATGATGAAGTATCCATAGGAATTTATGTACAAAAAAGCGAGGAAAAACTGGGAGCATAGATTCAAGTGAAAATAAAGGTCTGTGGGATGAGCTTTTTACTAATTTAATTCCTGTTAGAGAGGTAGTGTTAAAAAAGGAAAGTATCATTGACCACTTCTATGTTGTTCTCCTGATATTGGATTCGGAATGATAAGGGCACAAAGAAATCATAAATTTTCTATCCTTGGCTTTCATAATACTTGATACAACTGTACTGAAAATTCATCAAGCGGAAATAAACAGTGTTCTCTTCTATTCACCTGAATTGTGTCCCCACTGAACACTTTAAAACTCGTTTTTTGTCTACAAGATACTTCCAGCCCATCTCATCTTTTACTTTGGTTCTATTGTTGAAACTTGTTTATGTTCAGCCATCCCATCAACCAAATAGAAGTTCATATCTATAACCAAAAAGAACGCGTGGATGGCGGCAACACCAGCAAGGACAAATTTTAAGATGCAAGGGGTAAAAGGAGCGCACCTATAATCCATCACAACAACTTTGAGCCCTGAAAAGTTAGTCAGCATATGATTTCCTGGAACTTTGGGCACAAATGGGAGCCTAGACTCGTTCGAGTGTCCAAGAATTCCAAGTTTCACGATAAAGATAGCAGTAGTTCCCTTGCCTAGACATTCGCTTTCAATCCAAATTTTGCCCTTCCATGAGATTTACAAACCTGTTCAGAAAAAAAGATTTCCCAATGGGAGATGGGGAGGGGATGGTGGTTAACAACAAAAAAGTTAAAAAACTACCAAATAATGCAGAAATGGCTCAGAAGAATGAAGAATATTGCAGAAGATAAAATCATGAAGACAGTACCTTTTACAAATTGCGAGACCAAGCTCGCTACCGCTGGATTTTTTGGTAGCCAGAGGATGACTTCGAGCAAATTTTGTGAATAGATTTGGAATATCTTGGGGGTTAATTCCCAGTCCTGCATCTTTCACCTACATAACAGAGAGTAGTCATAGTTAACCAAAACAAATAAGCATAATCATGTATTAGCAAAGTACATTAATTAGTTATGAAGATGCAGACCTGTACACGCAAATAGAAATGATAATCACTTGGTACGGGGAAAAAATCAGGGGCTCGAGGATCGCTAAGATACTCGGATTTTGCAACATAATGGCATACTCTGGCAAATCTGAAGACAAACTCAAAGTAATGGACAACTTCTTCACAGATGCTATAGGCTTTATCAAGTTAAGGGCATGCAAAAAGAAGCCGACATCTCAGTTAGCCAAATATATCAAGCAGGGTAACCAAAGTAAAGAAGCAGACATCTAAGTTAGCCAAATATATCAAGCAGGGTAACCAAAGTAAACTATAATTTATTCCACTTTTAAAGACTGATTTAAAACAAATAATTACCAACAAATATTGTATAATCCTACCTCCCTAAAGAGTGCATGAAGTGTAAAAGTTCCCATATCAAGTTGAAGGCTACCATCTTCAAGCTTTGAAAGATCTAGAACATCATTGATAAGTGCAGCCAAAAGGCTGCTGCTCTTGAAGATTGTTTCAACCATTGGACACTGCTCAGGCGTCAGCTCAATTTCTTGTAATAAAGTTGAAAGTGTGATGATGGCATGCACGGAAGTACTCATTTCATGATTCATAACATCCAAGAATTCATTACTAGCACGAACAGCCGTCTCTGCTTCTCTTCTTGCGAGATCAAGAGCAACATTTTGCTGCATAAAAAGTTCCTTTTGGGCAACCAAACTTTCAACTGAGGACATACATCATCTTATTGTTCTAGAATTGGAGAGTTTTCACGAAGCATTGGAGAGGTTTAAGGACTTAATCAAGAAGTGTCATAACCACAGTATTAAGAAAAATGTGCAAGTTCAGTACTTTTACACTGGTTTAAACCCATCATGTCATATATCGGTGGATGCAGCCTCAAATGGATCAATCACATTAAAGTCACCCAATGAACTTGAGGAATTGTACGAGACGATAGCAGCCAACAATGCATTATGGCCTTTCGAAATATCCACACATAAGAAGCACACAGGTCTACATGAGGTGGATGTTTTCTCGACATTATCAGCATAGATGTCAGCTTTGGAGAAGAATATGATAGATCGCTTGACTACGAGAGGTTCAACAAAAGCGGTGCAAACAAGATATTTGGTTTGTGGTATATGTTGTGGAGCTCACAATAGTAGGAAATGCTATATGGCATTTCGAGAGACGGAGGAAGTTAACTATGCACAAAATTATCAACTCCAACACAACAATGCATTCAGCAATACATATAACCAATGTTGGTGTAATCATCCTAACTTCTCATGGAGCAATAACCAAAATAATCAGCAGCAGCCTCCTCTTGGTTTTCAACAGAAAGAGAAAAAATCATCTCTGGAAGATATCTTGGGTAGATTTATACAGAAGACCGACCAGTACATGGCAAAGATCGAAATAACCTTACAAAATCATCCAGCAGCCATAAAGGGATTGAAAACTCAAATAGGTCAATTGGCCCGCACTATCTCAAAAAGACCACAAGGAGCCTTACCAAGCAACACAGAAACTAATCCAAGAGAATAGGTGCAACCAATTACAACAAGAAGTGGGGTACAACTGCCTGAAATTATAGTAAAAAGATCAACGGCGGATATAAATAAAGTGCTGACTTCATATGAGGAGCAAGTGAAAGGATCTGAAAAGTCAACTAAGAAAAATTTGAAAGAGAATTCAAACACACCACAGGCTAAGGCGGCCGTTCCTATCAGAGAATATGAACCACTCATTCCATTTCCTCAGAGACTGCATAAACATAAAATGGACAAACAATTCTCCAAGTTCATTGAAGTGTTTAAAAATCTGCAAATCAACATTCCATTCGGGGATGCTCTAGCACAAATGTTACGCAAAATTCATGAAAGAAATTCTCGCTAACAAGATAAAGTTGGAGGACTATGAGACCGTAATGCTAACTGAGGAATGCAGTGCACATCTACAGAATAAATCGCCCCATAAGCTCAAGGATTCGGGGAGTTTTACTATACCTTATACCATATGAGATAGACATTTTGAACATGCTTTATGCGATCTTGGTGCAAGTATAAATTTAATGTCATTGTCTTTGTACATGAAACTAGGAATTAGAGAGGCTAAACCAACCACAATATCATTGCAACTAGTTGACTGCTCCATAAAGCATCAAAAGAGGATTATTGAAGATGTCTTGGTAAAAGTGGGCAAGTTCATTTACCTCGCAGATTTTGTCAAATTAGATATGGAAGAAGATTGAGATATTCCAATCATTTTAGGCAGACCTTTCCTGGCTACTGGAAAAACATTGATTGATATACACGAATGAACATTGACACTGCAGATTAATGACGAGAAAGTAAATTTCAACATCTATCAAGTGAAGAAATCTTCAAAATAGGCTGACTCGTACGATATGATCCAGTCAGTTAAAACAGTTGTAGTTAATAGAGAAAAAATAGATTTATCCTATGACCCTCCAGTGTAGCACATGGCTATCAATTATTTAGCAAAGGATGCAATTCTTATTGGTAAATACTCGGGAACCAATGAAGTAGTGGACTTCATATTAGCTCATGAAGTCTATCCACCTGACAAAAATGAGAGCCACATGGAAAAGCCTTGGAAACCTCCAAATAATGTCAAACCAAAAGAGGTTTTGAAGTCTATACCGGAGTTAAAGCCATCAATTTCTATCTGTTATGCTATAGTGAAGAAGAATACAAAGTCAAGGATAAAATTTAGAAACACGAGAGACGTGACACCTGAAGATCCAACGTAGACAATATGGTTAAATCAAGCTAATGATGTTAAAGAATCGCTTCTTGAGAGGCAACCCAATTGTTTTTCCTTTTTATTTATTCTATTTTAGAGTTTTATGATAGTTTAATTTATTTTAAGTTTAATTAGGACTCATCATCGATACCCTGTTTTCCCTCTAAGGTTTGCGATATGTTGATTTATTAGATCTTAGGGTTAAATAACATTTGTTCTATTTATTTGATCTTAATGCTTTATTTGATTTTTCAGGAATACGGCGTCGTGAAACATTTAAACCAATTTTGACTAAGGAGCCAACGAGAGTTAAAGGAAAGCTATTCGTTGAATTACATGCCATATCAGGTGAGTCTTTTCTTTACTTTCTTTCCCACCTCTTTTATATGCGGATTTAGGATTTAAGACATTGAGGACAATGTCTAGTTTAAGTTTGAGGGTAGAAAACATGAGTTTTAATTTTTTATGTGTTTTTGGTGTGATTTAATTTCTCAAAAAAAATTAAGAAATATTTTTTTATTGTGTGTTTGTGTGAGTTAGTTGGTCTAGCTGGCAATGAGAAATATATTGAATCATAAATTGATCTATGAATGGTGAATAAGTTGCATACTTCAATTAATTTTTATTTTTTCATGTGAAATTTGATATATATTGAGCACGTGAATTAAGTTAAGTATTGTGTATGACTGAGTTGAATTCATAATTGGATATGTTGAAATAGTGGACCATAGATGCTAAACCCAAAACCACAAAATTTTACATCATTGGACCAAATTAGAATAGTTTGGGAGATTTCACTGTTGTTGGAAGATATTAAGATGAATGAGAATTTCATGTGTGGAAAAAAAAAAATCTTGTGTGGATTGTCTAAGGTTAATAGGATGAAATTGGGCTAAAATCTCAAGCCAAATGTCGTTTTTCTTAAATTAGTGTTTAATAAAGGACATTGCACTAATCAATCAAGGCAAAAAAATTATTTTATTTGAAAACTTCTTTTCGTAGCTTTTATAACTCGAGCAATTAAGTGTGCAAGGGTCTTTAAAACCTGGTGATATATGGTCATCTGACTTGAGAGGTATCGACCGAAAACTTGTTACATGGGTTATTTAGAAAGTTTAAGGGTGAGAATGCTTCAAAAAAAGAAAAAAAATAAAAAAAATTATAGAAAATAAGAAAAAGTAAGTGTATGAAACAGAAAACATATCAAATGCCTTGGTTATGTCTCAAACACTTATTTGGGAAAATTTGACTTTTGATAAGAGATTATTAGCCTAATTAAGTCATAGAGATTGAAGCAATCAAATTATGGAGAATCCTTGTTTATTGGTATATTGACTAGCAATTAGTGAGATTTACCTAAACTAGAGATGTGATGATAGTATAAAATTCACTCTTAGTTCACACACTGGAAAAGAGCGAAAAGAATAAGTTAGGGGGTGTGTGAATCTCACGAGTAATGAAAGAATATATTTGATCACTGGGGTTGGGAATTGAAACAACTTATAAATTCTTAATACTATACTTAATTCTTCACACACACGTCAATTTTACATTGGAAAAGTAGATTTTAATTCTGTATTGTGATTTTGAAGCTATGAGTAGATTAATATTATGATTTCAATCCTAAGATAAAAAGTCAGGTTATGTGCTAAATCATTTTTGCGCTGCTTGATTAACTGGCCACCAATTAAATAATTAGAATTGCATCTTTGTGTATTTGTTAGGTTTTTGTTTTGTTTGAGGACAAATAAAAAGTCAAGTTTGGGGGTGTGATAAGTGTAGTTTTTATACTTATTCGAGACGCTAGATTGTGATATTTTGTTGTCTTGAATTAAATTGTTACTAATTTATTTTAAATTGTAATTTGTAGGTAAAACTTTATGTTTAATGACAAATTGAAGAAAAGAATGCAAAATAGCGAAAAAATGGTAAAATCTAAAGTATGGAGACTTAATTATTGGAGGCAAAGTTTGGAGATTAAAGTTTGTACTTTGAAAAGTGAAGGACTTGCTTTGAAGAAAATAATACATTAAATAGGTCTCAAATGGACTTTTATTGAATGAATTAAAAGAGAAGAATTTGGAGTAAATTAGGGTATATATATATATATATATATATATATATATATATATATCCTTAAACATATAGAAGAGGCAGTTTCTTGACGTCATCGTCAACCAAAACGACGTCGTTTTCATCGTCGACCAAAACGACACCGTTTACACATTTCAATTTACACCGCCTCACCGACTGCTGGATATTTTCAAGATATTTGATCTATTCATATGGCATCCAAAAGAACCAGAACAAACCTCCAGTTCATGCACCGTCTAACCCATCAAATGTGAGTATCTATTTCGCAATCTTCCTTACAATTTTGAATTTTATTTGTGACGGGTCTTGTAGATTAATTTGAATCTTGAATTTCTTCGCTTTCTAAAATGTGGGCCTATTCTAAGAAGAGTTTTTTTTGATGATTTGATTAGATTCTGTAAAAAAATTTATAGTATTTTGATGATTTCTATGTATATTCAGAAATTAATATGCTGGTTATTTATAGTTTCCATGTTAGGAATTATGTTATTGAAGGAATTATTATGCTCTTGAAAGGAAGAAGAAGGAAAAAAAAAAAAAAAAAAAAACTCCGTATTTTTCGGAGACATGGTGTCCATCTCCGTAAAATTTGGAGACATGGTGTCCGGACACGACCAGGACACCATGTCCGTGTCCGCGTCGTGTCCGGACACAATGCGGACGGTGCTCGAACACCGTGTGTTCGTGTCCGGACACGATGCGGACATGAACATGGTGTCCGCGTCGTGTCCGGACATCATGTCTCCGGAAAATTTGGAGCGGTTTTTTTTTTTTTTTTTTTTTTTTTTTTTTTTTTTTGTGTCTATTTCACCTTTTAATTACTCACTATAATAATGAATATTTTTGAGCCTTCAAGGAACTGATCCAAATATAGAAGTATTTGTTGGGATTCATTTCGATTTAATTGGATTTGTGAACTTTAATAAATGTACCATGTTAGAGGATGGAGGGGTGGACTAAACTAACATGGCATGTAATGGTTGCCAAGGGATCTATTTCTTTGGATTTTACAATAAATAGAATTAAGAGGCAACAAATGATTCATGTACCCTCTCCAGTTTATTGGGAATGATTCAATATTTCACGTCTTGCCATCCAACCTACCTATATTTATTTTTATTTCCCTCGATCATTGTAATCATATATATCTTTGGTCTCTTTCCAAATCCTTTAATGGCAATAGACCTTTTAAACAAGGTGTTTTGAATCATGTGAGGAGAAATATGAAAAATTGTGTAAAACTGCTTGTTATTCTCTTTTCATGTTCTGGTTTCTCTTTGATTTTGCTTCGTAGGGTTTATTTAATTGAGGTCATTTTCACTGTCAAATTGCTTCGATAACTACAGGTATGATTTCTGCATCTGCTCGTGCTTTATACTAGGTTTCTTTTCAATATTCTTTAGTGACTTGCTTCTGGAAATACAGTTGGTAATACGGATGGGTTTCTTTTTCTAAATTGTATAGTGGACATGATGCTATTCTTTGATGCTTTCAGGATGATTCATATGTTGACAGCTATATTAGCACCGTTGGAGTGGATTTTGTGAGTTTTATTTTCATAATCCCTTTATTTATGTTGATTAGATTGCAAAATAGTTTAGTTATTTTCAGGTCTTTGGCTCCGTTTTTATTGAGATCTAATATAATTATCCATAATCTATCTACCTTTGTTTACCTTAAAAGAGAGAAACCAAGATTTACTATTTATTCTTTTAGGCAAGTTTCAGAAGTTGGACTCCCAGTATTTCCATGCCTGGAACTATAGGAGATTAGTAACAAATTTTGATTTCTTGGGAGTTAATTGATAGTTGCATTTGTTGATGTTATTCTATTTGGGCCTCTATTTTCAAGTACATAATGAGGTTAAAGCGGATATATGTATGTTGTATTTATTGTTTAAATGTTAATCTTGATTCCATGACAGGGGCATCTTCAACATCTACTAAATGGTGCAAAGGCTAGATTTTTTCTTCTAGATGGCACAGTTTTGGGTGAAGGACGAACTATTGCAAGGTTCATCTGGGAGAACTAGCACCAAGGGAGAAGGAAGTAATTGTAGGTGTTCTGTGATATTCACTGGTTAATGCAAGTTAAGTGTCACATGAGGTCTTATCTTAATTATATCGAGCAACGGTAATTGGCTAAACTTTGATACACTGTCTAATTAAACTCGAGTCGACGAGTCCTATTTTTTTTCTTTTTCTAATGACTTCATGCACATGGATTTCCATTGGTACAAACTTCAAATTTAATTCTAGGAGACACTTGGATGATGACGTGAGTGCAATGTGTATAAAAGGTACACGTTCATATTTGTTGTATACGAGTCTGCTAGGGGTTAAATGACATAATAAGATGACCATTTTAATTTAATTATATTGTTGTCATTTTCTCTCTCTGTGTAGAGATTTATTACATATTCAATGATTATAATCATTGGTTCAATAAAAAGTTATTTCTGACCTAAAGTATTTGAGCTTTAAAGGATTTCTCAGTTGAGTTCCTTATACTTTTACCTTATAGTGCATGCTTTGAACAAGCTTTTGTATAATGTATTTGTATAAAGTTATTATCTTCATTTTGTCTAATTTTGTACGAATACTATATACTAGAGAACTAAATCTATTAAAATTTGGATTTCTAACCATCATTCCACGCTATTACTTACTCAATTAAACAAAAACACGTGCATTGCACGTGGCTCGACTAGTATATATATAAAAGAGGAGCCGCAACAGAGAAGAATACACGCAGAAAAGGAGGAAAACAGATACACGGGAAGAAACAGAATTGAGAGAAATAAAAGAAAAAGGAGGAGAAAAGTCAAATATAGTGGCTGGAATTGTGGGAAAAACTGATGCTGCAATATATATTCATTTACACATGTAGCATAGCAGAAAACTGAAGCAGATTCATATATAAACATGCATAGTGGCGGCAGCAGCTTCCAGTTTCAACTGAAATTAATAACGTTTTGTCGATTCTATGTGATTTCTTTTCACTTTTGCATATTTAAATTTAACATTATGATTGGCTAAATGAAACTTAGGTTTTTATTATATATTTAATTTCAAGATTTTCATGTCATTTTAAATACTTGTTAATTAAATATTGTGTATTTAATGCTTTAATTGTCTGCGCAACAATTAATTGATTTAGGGATAATATTGAGATTGAGAGGTGATGTATAATTCTAGCTCGTGTAATAATTGACATAGACATTATAAGAGGTCGAGAGGTTGGTAATACGGATGGGTTTCTTTTTCTAAATTGTATAGTGGACATGATGCTATTCTTTGATGCTTTCAGGATGATTCATATGTTGACAGCTATATTAGCACCGTTGGAGTGGATTTTGTGAGTTTTATTTTCATAATCCCTTTATTTATGTTGATTAGATTGCAAAATAGTTTAGTTATTTTCAGGTCTTTGGCTCCGTTTTTATTGAGATCTAATATAATTATCCATAATCTATCTACCTTTGTTTACCTTAAAAGAGAGAAACCAAGATTTACTATTTATTCTTTTAGGCAAGTTTCAGAAGTTGGACTCCCAGTATTTCCATGCCTGGAACTATAGGAGATTAGTAACAAATTTTGATTTCTTGGGAGTTAATTGATAGTTGCATTTGTTGATGTTATTCTATTTGGGCCTCTATTTTCAAGTACATAATGATGTTAAAGCGGATATATGTATGTTGTATTTATTGTTTAAATGTTAATCTTGATTCCATGACATGGACATCTTCAACATCTACTAAATGGTGCAAGGGCTAGATTTTTTCTTCTAGATGGTGCAGTTTTGGGTGAAGGACGAACTATTGCAAGGTTCATCTGGGAGAACTAGCACCAAGGGAGAAGGAAGTAATTGTAAGTGTTCTGTGATATTCACTGGTTAATGCAAGTTAAGTGTCACATGAGATCTTATCTTAATTATATCGAGCAACGGTAATTGGCTAAACTTTGATACACTGTCTAATTAAACTCGAGTCGACGAGTCCTATTTTTTTTCTTTTTCTAATGACTTCATGCACATGGATTTCCATTGATACAAACTTCAAATTTAATTCTAGGAGACACTTGGATGATGACGTGAGTGCAATGTGTATAAAAGGTACACGTTCATATTTGTTGTATACGAGTCTGCTAGGGGTTAAATGACATAATAAGATGACCATTTTAATTTAATTATATTGTTGTCATTTTCTCTCTCTGTGTAGAGATTTATTACATATTCAATGATTATAATCATTGGTTCAATAAAAAGTTATTTCTGACCTAAAGTATTTGAGCTTTAAAGGATTTCTCAGTTGAGTTCCTTATACTTTTACCTTATAGTGCATGCTTTGAACAAGCTTTTGTATAATGTATTTGTATAAAGTTATTATCTTCATTTTGTCTAATTTTGTACGAATACTATATACTAGAGAACTAAATCTATTAAAATTTGGATTTCTAACCATCATTCCACGCTATTACTTACTCAATTAAACAAAAACACGTGCATTGCACGTGGCTCGACTAGTATATATATAAAAGAGGAGCCGCAACAGAGAAGAATACACGCAGAAAAGGAGGAAAACAGATACACGGGAAGAAACAGAATTGAGAGAAATAAAAGAAAAAGGAGGAGAAAAGTCAAATATAGTGGCTGGAATTGTGGGAAAAACTGATGCTGCAATATATATTCATTTACACATGTAGCATAGCAGAAAACTGAAGCAGATTCATATATAAACATGCATAGTGGCGGCAGCAGCTTCCAGTTTCAACTGAAATTAATAACGTTTTGTCGATTCTATGTGATTTCTTTTCACTTTTGCATATTTAAATTTAACATTATGATTGGCTAAATGAAACTTAGGTTTTTATTATATATTTAATTTCAAAATTTTCATGTCATTTTAAATACTTGTTAATTAAATATTGTGTATTTAATGCTTTAATTGTCTGCGCAACAATTAATTGATTTAGGGATAATATTGAGATTGAGAGGTGATGTATAATTCTAGCTCGTGTAATAATTGACATAGACATTATAAGAGGTCGAGAGATAATTATAATCTATGCGATCGTTGTTGAATTCCTATAGATTATTGCATTCATATGTATGTGAATTTACATAGAGATATAGTAAGTTCGAGCATATGAATAGAATTAGTGTTGATTGAGAGAGTTCACTAAATACAATAGGTTAATTCGATCGTTGGCATGTATGAAAAATTGTTGAATAAATTGGAGTTAAATTTATGATAAATAACCTAAGTGAAATCAGAAATTTTAACTACCTCATCACATAATTTTATTTGCAATTTTAATTTTAGTTCGTCATTTTATTGAATAGTTCATTACTTTTAGAACCTCGCATAGAAAACAAAATTTGATTTGATTATTAATTACTATTTTAATTTAAATTGAAGCTAAATTAGTTTAAAATTTCATAGCAGATAATAGTCTCTCTGGAACGATATTCGGACGTAATAAATTCACCTCATTACTTGCCACGATCCGTACACTTGCGAAATTTCACGAACAAGTCGTTATAGTATTTATTTTGTTGTCTCAACTTAGGACACTGAACCTTCCAATGACCTTTCTGCTTACAGAAACTACACTCGTCGGGGGTAGCTCTTGCGTGAAATTTATTCTGATTATTAGATAATGACTTAGAAGGCACTACTAGCACAGAAGGATTAGAAGTAGAAAGGATTCCCTTTTCAGAATAAGACTTGAGACGTATTTATTCAGCCAATAACTCACTAACAATTGAGTCAACGGAAGGAAATGGAGAACGATGCAAAATTGAACCTCCAAGACCTTTAAAATCACTGCGAAGTGCAGTTAAAAATTGTACCAACCGTTGTTGCTCTCTATGAGCAATATAAGCATCACATGCCTTTAATTCGTCCGAGTCTGTAAAAGTCAATTGATCCCAAAGATCTGTAATAGCATAATAAAACTCCTGAATACTCATATTCTTTTGCTGAAGAGCTCATATGTCATTTTCCAATTGACACTGCTTTGCAAAATTTGATTGATTGAATAACATTTGCAGATGATCCCAAACTTCCTTTACTGTCTCATACTTTGTCAGCAGACCTATGGAATACTCAATAGAATTGTTAATCCAATTAATAATTTTTGCATTGTTTACTTCCCAAGCATCTATTAAAGTAACATAACCCCCATCGGTATTCTCAGGTTTCACAGAAATTCCACTAACGTATCCCCACATCTTTTTACCCTTAAGAAAATTTCTCACCACATAACTCAAATACGAATAATTCTTTCCATCCAACCTTACACTCACAGACTGAAGCGAATCATCTCTTTTAGTATCCATAATAAAAAAAAAAAAAAAAGAAAAAACATATCACAAAAGAAAGGAAAACAAAACACCAGATTGTAGAAATTGAAAGAAAATCCTCTCGAAATCGTCGCTTTTCTTAAAATAAATTTACTTTGATACCATGTTAAACAATACAAAGAAAACAAAGAAGAAAAGGAGGCTGGAGTTTCATTGATAGTGCATAATTAAATTGAGTATAAAAAGATACTTTAACCTAAATATAAAGAGACTATATATAGGATAAACAAAGAAAATGAAAAAAGGCTATTCTACCCTTAATAAATAATAAAACAAAATAATCATAAATTTCTTAACAATTTGGAAATGTGAAGTATGGTAAATTATTCGCAGGATAGCACTTCAATTGTAGTTTCTCTAAGGTCAGTATGGTTCGAAAGTTTGTAAGTACTTCACTCCACCATGTTGCAGTCCCCGTAAAAGTAAGGACTTGATGTGTACCATATAGGGATTTCGTAAGTGGCAATACATACATAAGGGAAATCCCTTTGAGAACTTGGAAATCAACATACCTTCTAGAAACTTGATGTTGGTTTGATAGACAATAACATTAAGATATATTGATATGTTAACTTTTCAAGTTTTCGATGTCAAATAGACGCTCCAGATTATGACATGCGTTGAGGTCCAAAATTTCAAGATTTACAAACTCACCCATTGAATCAGGGAAAGTGGTATGTAATATGTGAAATACCTCTTAGGCTAAGATACGTTAATTGTTTTTGTATCTTTAATCTGTCGAAAAAATTGCAATTTTCTACCTCAATATGATGAAGAGGAGAAATCTTCCACCTTCCAAGTTGAAGATCCTTGAGCTTCTCAATCTTTGAAAAGATATCTTCCCTTAAACGCAGATATTGCTCGTTGACATTGAACATGGTTAACATTCTTCCATGTGTATGATCATCATTCAAAGACCATCCTTTGTCCAGAATGAGCCGACCAGATTTAACATAATCTTTGGTTATGTTCCCTATCTTGTCTAAATTGAAGACGTTGGACTTTTGAGCCATCGATATCAATGTTCTACGGATTAACGGACTAATAGTACAACCATAGATGGTGGGACTTTTTGTTGGCTTACGACAAGGTTGTATCCAACTTTAGTCGATTAGTTCATCAAAGATTTTTCGCCCACTTCCTCAGCACTCATATTGCTAGATTTGGTCACAAAACCTACACCAATCTACCAATAAATTAGAATCCTCTTCTTCATGACTGCATTCTTAGGGAAAACTGCAAGTCTTAACAAACAAATCTTTATGTGTTGTACGCAGAACTTCATAATCCTGAAGAAACTTTGCCATCATAAGGGAAAGAAAAAGGCTTTGTTCAATCTGTTTGCTCAACCAAATGTCTGACTCTTTTATTCTCATCATTGGAAAAAGATTGTTATTGAAAAAACTGTTGTATTTTTTTCTATTTTTGGAAAATTTTTAGATTTGATTTTTATGATTTCTTCGTTTGTCTTGATTATGGTCTTTAGTTTTTTTTTTTTTGCTTACCTCTTCTTTGGAAATGTTATTTTCAAAAGATTTGATTTTTATGATTTCTTCATTTGTCTTGATCTGGCCTTGCCAAAGGCTTTTGGGCTGAGGCTACAAATACTACAGCTTATCTGATTAATAGGTCTCCGTCTAGCAGTATAGGATTTAAGACTCCACAGGAGTTGTGGATGGGGGAGCCTCCAAATCTAAATCACTTAAGGGTGTTTGGATGTGCTGCATATGCACATCAGTCTGAATGGAAACTTGAGCTTAGGGCTGTCAAGTGTGTGATGTTGGGGTATCCCGAGGGTGTGAAGGGCTATATGTTATGGGTTTTAAGAGTTCAAGACATTAAGATTATTAATAGGAGGAATGTAGTCTTTAATGAATCTGAAAAGTCATGTCTAAAATCGAAAATTGATGAAGTTAACAAATCTGAAATTGAGAGGAGTGTTCACACTGTGGTAAAGCTGACCAAGCTTAATTCACATACACCTGGGAATGATGATAATGAACCTACACATCATGAAACTGAAATTGAACCTGAAGAGGTAACTGGACATCAACATAACATTGAACCAGTTGAAGTTGAACATTTTAATGATCAGCCCTAATCAAGACTATCAGCTTACTATTGATAGGGCAAGATGGAAAATCATGCATAATCCTAGATATGAATCCCTAAATTTGACTGATTTTGCATTAGTTTCAGGTGAAACCCTTGAACAAATAGAACCTGCCAATTATGAAGAAGCTATTAATGGAAATTACTCTGAAAACTGGATAAAAGCTATGTAGGAAGAAATGCAATCTTTGAGCGATAACAAAACCTGAAAACTTGTTAAGAAATCTAAAGATCATAAATTGGTTCCATATAAATGGATTTACAAGTTAAGAGAAGGTTTGAGTCCTAATAATCCCGTGAGGTTTAAGGCGACGTTAGTGGCTAAGGGTTATACTCAAAGAGAGGGTATGGACTATAATGAAATATTTTCACGTGTGATCAAGTATAAGACAATCAGATTGATATTGACTCTTGTTGTTCAATTCAATTGGGAACTTGAACAACTCGATGTAAAAACTGCATTTTTACACGGGAAGTTGGAAGAGAAAATCTTCATGAGCCAACCACAAGCTTTTGTAGCTAAAGGTAAATCTGATTATGTGTGCAAGTTAGAGAAATCTTTGTACGAGCTGAAACAGAGTCCAAGACAATGGTACAAGAGGTTTGATGCTTATGTGCTAAAGATAAGGTTTAAAAGAAGTGAATTTGATATTTGCTTATACTTTAATGACGTGAAGAGTGGTTGTAAAGTATGCTTGCTACTTTATTTGATGATATGCTTTTGGCTGGACCTAGCAAGTCTCAGATTAATGAACTGAAAGATCTTTTAAAGTCTGAATTCGATATGAAGGATTTAGGAAATGTTAGAAAGATTCTAGGAATGGTTATAACAAGGAATATGGCTGAAAGTAGGTTGACTATTTCACAAAAAGCATGTCTGAACAAAGTTGTAACTAAATTCGGTATGAAAGACAGTAAAATTGTGAATGTGCCTCTTGCTAGTCATATGAATCTTTCCCATGCTCATTCTCCTAAATCTGATTCTGAATTGAAAAAAATGGAAAATGTTCCTTATGCTAATACCATAGGTTCTGTCATGTTTTCTATGATCACTACCAGACTTGATCTTGTATTTTCCATTAACCTCCTAAGCAGATTTATGTCCAATCATGGCAACCCACACTGGGCTGGAATGAAATGGTTGTTGAGGTATTTGGTTGGGCTGTTAAATCTAAGCTTAGTGTATGAGAAAATATCTGAGATAACCCTTAAAGGCTATGTTGATGCTGACTTTGCTGGTGATATGATAATTGCATAACATGGAAATCATAACTACAACCTCTTGTTACTTTGTCTAGTACTGAAGCAGAACACGTTGCCATAACAGAAGCCGTTAAAGGATGTATTTGGTTAAAGAGAATCTTAAAAGAATTAAACTTCATGCATGATACACCTATTATGTATATTGATAGTTAAAGTGTTTTATTGCTTTGTAAGAATCATGTTTATCATGAAAGATCAAAACATATTGAGGTGAAGTATCATTTTATTCGTGAGAAACTGTCCCAAAGTGAAGATTCATACTGACAGAAATCCCTCTGATATGGAGATAAAAATTCTACCTGTAGGAAAATTTAAATTGTGCTTATCTTTATTACATATTGAAACTGGTTAATTTTTCTTGCAGGTAGTAGGCGATGATGATGAACAGTTCTTCCATATGCAAATTCGCAACCGAGAGAGTGAGTGTGTTATGAGAACCAAAGTAAAGAATGTGGACTTTTGTGGTTCTCCTATGTGTTGGGCTAGTGACTTGGATTGTGCTTTTCTTTTCTTTAAATCATTTGCAGCCCTTAGATTAAACCAATGGTGGAGATCTATCTTGCAAGATATTTTTTCTTGGTCAATGCTTTTGAAAGGTAAGTGTGTACCTTCTTGGATACGTCTCTCTCTCTCTCTCTTTTATTTTTGGACCGTTCCCTTTATTTTAAAGAGCGGAGAGTTAGTTCCATAATTCTTCTTCTTCCTTGTACCATGAAATCAACTTGGTAGCTTGTTGATTAGGAGAAAACCTTGAATATACTTAGGTCTGAAATATGGACTAAGTTGTGTGGTATTTCTCGCTAGGCTTAGGTTCGATTTATGGCTTGTTCTTGACTATTTATGGTAGATCCTTTGGATCGATGACCCTAGTCAAGTGTTGAGTGTTCTTGGCTGGTTCTTTATCTCTCTCTGGAAGGTGATTTGCATGGCATGGAAGGCTGTTCCTGAGCCTAAAATTTCGATCATAAAAGGGAAGTTGCACTCTAGTTTTTCTACTGTTTATTTTCGTCTTCTATGTTCTGATGATTTCGGTTACTCTTGGTTTCTATGATTTATGTTAAGCATTATATATATGGTTAGTTTGTCTTGTGACTTTGAATATTCCTAGTGTTATATGCTATTTTTCCCAACACACTTCTTTCATTTGTTGAGATCCTCTTATATACCTTCCAGTGTGGATGCAACCTCATTATTGACGTGGCCATTTGTTCAAGGTATCGTCAATGCAATTAGATAGAATCTGTGTAATGCAAATTTTTATTTTTGGCATTGTAAACATTCGAATTAGAAAAATGATACAACTAGAAGAATTGTAGTCATTTGAGTTAACTTTCCAATATACTCAGAATCGCCTCAATTGAATAATGGAAGAGAGTTATAACAAAATCATTGATAGCTGGTCAAAGACAAAACCACTCACCCAGGCCACTTGATGCCAAATTCACCCTTCTAGGTGCGCACCTCATCCATAACCAAGTGTGCGCCTTGAAGAATTCTAAAGGAAAGAACTCTCTCTCATTTTCTTGACTCGACAAGTTTTGGTATGATATTTTATACATCATTTATAACCTAAAAGAGGTTCAGAATGTGGAGAACCAATATTTTATCATTGAAGATAGGCTAGCAAGCGGCCAATAAGAATTCTACAACAAGATTTGAAGATTCAAGGCTCAAATTGAAGATTTTCATGCAAGAAATCAAGTTTTTGAGTTCATCTATTTCTTTACTTTGGGTGATGTTTTTTCATATCTTTCATGTAATCTGAATATTATAATAGTAGGCTAATCTTATTTTATATTGGAAGAAGAAACCTACCGATTGTCATTTTTAATTCAAAATTCAGTATTTTAGTGAATTCTTGCATTCTTAATCACTTAATGCGCTTATTTCATTATTTGAATGCTTGATCACAGTAAAAGATAATTAGTTATTTATTGTAATTTGATCCACTAAATTATGAAGAAATAAAATTAAGAAATTTTATTAATGTAAGATGATGAAAAATAATAAATTAACCATTTATTTATAAGAGTTTACATAAAAAAAAAATTAGTTTAAACAAACTAATATTAAAAAGAATTCAAAATAAACTAAATGACAAAAATAGCATTAAAACTTGAAATGTAGTTTTTGAATCTAAAACGAACTCGGATGGCCAAAATCTACCGTATGTCACAACAAAGTAGTGAGTTCTACTCATCCCGACGTCCTCTTTCTAGAATGGTATTATGGGTTCAAATCGAAGCTCGACTGCCACACATGTACTATTAATATATATTTTTTCCTTTTTAGTCCAATTATTTTTCAATACATTCAACTATCCGTTCTACATCAAACAATAGGTGTTATGAATAACATTTATAGTAATAATCACGTAATTAAATAATTTCTTCGCATATGAATTCGAACTAGGAATATTATTATGTCGTGCTTAGGATATGTTTGAAAAAAATATTAAATATTAATGAGTTATCGATTGTCATGAACACTTGAAGAATACTAATTTACATAATTCGAAAATTGGAAATAGGAATTAATAGATGGATTTTGAAATCCAATACGCGCATACCATTATTTGATAAAAATCATTCTTTTACAGTACTCTTAGCTTAATTTAGGATAATTCAAAAAAAAAAAAAAAACATTTTTAGTGTTACATTAATCGAATTTGGGATCATTTTAGATCTGACCAAAAAACTTGGATATATTTGATTTTTCGGTCTTAATCAAATCAAATACCTTTTCAGAACTTCATGAGCTCTTGTATCATATCGATATTTGGGATCATTCTTAAATGTCAACCTTGATAACATGATTAGAACAGGCCATGATATGTTGATTTATATGCTATCGTTATTCAATGTAAGATTTATCCCTTTATATTAAGGAGATTAGGTCAGGGTCGTAGAATATCCCTCAAAATTCTCATAATATAAATGTAGCGCATAATAGCACTTTAAGATGGAGTATGAAGAATCAAAAGCCCATATTTAAAAATTGGGCCTCCGAATTCTATTGTTTTGGATCTATGTTTCTAACATGTCTTCACTTCACATAAACCTTTCACGGTTTAATACAGAATTTTTATTTTTATTTTTTATTTTTTCTATTAGGTACATAATGTGATTTTAAGCCAACTTCACCTGACATTTATTATCGAGTTTTGGGCTAAATAATCAATGGATATGGACCATATGGCGATTAATCCATGACACAAGATGATTAATGCTACAAATAAACTAAAGCATGTAAATGTTAATTGAAACAAATTTTTAAATTATTCTTTATGATACACATTCATGGAAACTTTAATTTTCTTATAGGTGTTTCATCTTGGGAAAAAACTATATCCTAGGCTAGTTACAAAGGTGGCCAAACACACTATTCTCACCACTTAGACTGTGATGAGAATGCTGGGAGTAAAAGTAATCGATTAGATGGTCAAATATATAGAAGAAATTCTGTATATTTTATATATTAGCCAAACGCTGGATCTATCAGATTGTATCATTGGGTTATTTAAAATATAGTCAATTTTTTCATTCAATCACATCTTACAAACACCTATCATGTCAGCCATTATGTCAAATATTTTCTGAAAAATAACATTATTCATTTTCTAACATTCCCACCCTACTTTCAATCTACTTTCCATGCATATTTTGGGACTGAATAAAAAACTATATAGAGAGTTGAACCATTTATGATTAAACTTTAATATTATAATCTATAAATCGTATTAGAGTTCATTTTCCCATGCATGAACATCAACTTTTTCTTGATGCCAATCCAAAACATAAAGGTTTTGCTTCTTCTCAACAAAATTTCATTGGCCCACACCATGGCTTATACCTAACTTACCTACCTAATATTCTCCCTCTTTTTTCTTTTATTTTGTTCACACATCTCATGGGTTTAATCATTGTAATTTATATAAGAATTACTCTTGATGTACATAATCCTCTACCTAAAGTTTCACATAATGGACAAGTGGCTCCCCCCCTATTGGGGGAGTGCCTGGGGCCAGGCACTCCCCCAATAGGGGGGGAGCCACTTGTCCATTATGTGAAACTTTAGGTAGAAGATTATGGTAGTGTAGCATAACTCTTTATATAAACTTCCGTGTTTGTGAGCACAAAAACAAACTCTATTACGCAGACCATCCTTACGTATTTAAGTTTACATTCTATTAAAACAAACTCGAAAATAAAAAATTTCTCGTTTTCGAGTCAAAGTCATATATCTCAATTATAGAGAGACAACTTACATAGTCATTAAACATGTAGTCCCACAAAATCATTTTCCTCTTATTGTCATTACTTAGCAAATTCACTAAGTGCTGACACAAATTCCACACTCTTTTCTTAAATGTGATATGTCAAATTTTGAAAGCATAAGCCAAATTTTAGTGCGGTATGCTTGTTAACTTTTTATAAAAACCGTGTTGGCTTTCAAAACGCGGTGGTATACACGTGTCCTTTAATTAATGGTTTAAATGTCATTTTTTTGAAGACGTATTATTCTAGTGGGGATGTCGTTTTATTGGTAAGATTCTAAAGTTTGCAAGTCTTGACGGACGTGGCAAATAATTATGGTCTGATTAAAAGTTGGGCGGTTTTTAGCCGTTGAACCGTTGGAACATTCGATTCTATTAAAAACACATTACAGTAAAACAAAGGAAAAATTGCGGCTAGATACCAAACCTTTTAAATTTTTGCAGACTTTACCCAAACTTTACCCAAACTTTTGTTTTATATCATCCACAATACCAAATCTTTAAAAGACTTGTACCCACAGTTCAAATGGACGGTTTCCGTCCTGTTGACCAATAATAGTAGATTTGACCAAATTTTAAAAGGGCAAAATGGTAACTTTCTATTTTTTCCATATAAAAAGGAATTAAATAAAAAACAACAAACCCTATTATCTTCTCCAACCACCCCCACACAACCCAAAATCAAAACTGTCGGCACCACCATAACCACCGTCTCCTCCTCCCACCACCACCATGACCGCCATTCGCATAACATTTCAAACACGATTAGACAGAGAATATAGTGCACAAATTTACTCAGTTATAGGTAATCAGACTTCAAAATTAGAAACTAGCTGACTAAAAAGGTGAATAAGCAACAGAATTTTTCATATCAAAATCAATATAAAGTACTGAAAATAAATAAAAATCTTCTCATATTAGTGTGTGTTTTGTGTGACAGAAGACCTGAGAGGAATGTTCTTGAAGCTTTTGAGAACTGGGTTTCCAGAATCCTATTCCACCAAATCGATTCGCCGCATCCTTCACTGACTCGAAAGGCACCGACGTGTCAATCTTAGCCCTTCTCCTACTCATTCTCTCCTCCGAACTCGGCTCATTTTATTGGCCCATTTTCAAGCCCGAATCAACTCGGTCACCATTGGCTTCAAAATTTTCCGCAAACATTGCAGAAACAAGAAAAACGTTGCTACAAGATCCTTCAAGTACAAAAAATGGCTTATTCATATGCTGTTATAGAGAGTGTGGGGATGATGAGTACGGCAGAACTGATCAAAGAACTAGTTGACTCACTAAAAGTGCAGTCCAATCCGAATGGTCCAAGGAATAAAGCTAAATTGGAGAAATCAAGACAAATGCCCAAGTTGGAGTGTTGGCGAAATAAAAGCCCGCTAATTTGGTAATGGCATCGCCCAAGCCTGCGCGATGCCAAGAATCTACGCAAATGGAATACCCTACGTCGCCCAAAGCAACGAGTCTATTATCACCCAGACTTTCGAATCGCCCAAGGTTGTAACCACGTCAGACATTGTATTTACTCAGAACGACGGTTATTGAACACTTTCGTCACGATCCACAATTCTAGGAGCCCAGTTGGGAGCAGTTGAACGACAACAACATGATGGCAGCAGTTGGATATGGCAGTTCCACGATTGCTCAGCCACCATGAAGGAAGTGGGTAGTTATGGATTAGTCAAGCAGTTTCCAAATGGTTTGCCACAAAGAAAACCATCGGAGCAGTATAAAAGGAAGAAGAGACATAGAGAAAAACCCCCAAATCAAAAAACTCTCAACAGAAAATATGTAATTTCAATTTCTTAGTGTAACTTTAATTTCCTTCTTTTAGTACTCGTGTGCTTGCGCCCTTTGGAGGCATTCTGTTCATTTCCGATTGTAAATCTTCGCCAATAAAAACACCCCTTTTTGGGACTTTGTCTCAAGAGGTTTGTTCTTTTCACAATCGTCTGATTTCCCTTTTTAATTGTTAGCGACCCAAAAATCGCTCGAAACAATTTGGCATGCCCAGTGGTGTTTGGTAAGTAAAGATACAAAAAGTAAAACATTATGCCTCATAAAAGTTCTGATAAGGAACCAGCGGGTCTAGGAGTAGTCCAGTCTATAGTCGAACAATATGAAGAGCAGCAAAACTCTCCATGAATAGATGGACGGAGTCAGAGCAGTCACAGTCATTACGAGCCAATGAAAGAGTTGAGTCATCGCACCATGTGTGCATTGCTTGGGGAACTCACGCAAGATGTCGTTGAACAGGTAAACATGCGAAATGTTCGTAATATAGAAAAATTCGTTCAAAATGGGAACATGCATTATGACAATATGGCTAAACAACTTAGTACATTAAACGAAATCATGAACAAGTTAGTAGGCCAAATATGTCAACCTATTGCACCCATAAAGAGTAACTTTCAAACTAGGACGACCGTAGGACATACTTCGCTACACAATTTCCATGCTTTGAACCCATCAGGTCAAGTTTAGAACCATCTTTCGGCCCATCTACCTCAAACCAAGGGGGTTGGAATGTCAAATTTGAATGGTGATAACGTGGTTACAAACTTGTGGGGTAATTCAAGCGTAAGAGATAACGGTCAGAACAATGGACAAAATACCCTACGTGCTAATGATGGGTTAAATACTCAAGTCAATGGCCATAATGGCCCAAATAATGACACTTTTACCACCAACCACGGGCCAATTGCCAGGCCTCACGTAAATCAACCAGTAAATCAACTCGTAGGGATTCCGTATGATCCTAACGTCATGTTGAGGAATCAGATAATGGAAATTGTATAGGATCAAATAGCTGTTGAAGTACGTCCTGTCATTAGGCCGACCTACACAAAACCATATCCTGATTGAATAGACCAAACATATTCATGGCCTAGGGGGTACAATGTGCCAGAATTTTCATTATTCACTGGTTTGGGAGAAGTATCTACCTTAGAGCATGTAGGGCGATTCACACTGCAAAGTGGTGAAGTGAATGATTATCATAAGTTGAGGTTGTTCCCTAGTTCGTTAATGGGAGTAGCTTTTTCCTGGTTCATTAATCTGCTAGCAAATTCCATTCAAACATGGCAACAAATGGAGCAGTTATTCCATGCTCAAGTTTATAAAACTAAGTTTGAAGTCACTCTGGCCGATTTGGCGAATTTACGTCAAATGCCCAACGAATGGGCAGAAAGTTTCCTTCAAAGGTTCAAAATAGCCAGGAGTAAATGTTTTGTACCTCTGCCTGAGAAGGAATTTGTTAAAATCTTACAAAACTATTTGAGCTTTGATTTAAAAAAGAAATTTCAGGATAGGGAGTTCCCGAATTTATTCCAACTCAGCGCGAATGTAATCAGATACGAGCAATTAATAAGAGAAGACGAACAAATGAAGAATTCTAGTAAAGAGACTTATTATAAAGACCCAAACTTCAATGTTCATGCCGTCAACGATGAATATTATGATCAAGCTGAAATATGTTTGGCCGAGTTAGTTAAGGAAGATGCATATGCTTGTCCCATAATGGCTAAACCTAAAGCGTCGGGCAAAGATGAGCCTGTAAGAAGTGAAAACAAAAAAGGCTAGGATATTTTCATTTGATGTTACTAAAGTTGACCTTATATTCGATAAGTTGTATAAGGACAAGAAAATAAAGTTGAGCGATAAGCATAAATGCCAGACCCTGAGCAAATTAAGGGTAAAAAATATTGTAAATGGCATAATGCATGGTCACATACGACTAATTATTGCTTGGTTTTTCGTCATGTGTTACAGGATGCTATTGAATCAGGACGAATCACGTTCGAAGAAAAGAAGAAGATGGCAGTGGATGAAAACCCTTTTCCCACAACTACTAGGGGTGAATATGGTAACAACCGGCTTCGAAGACAAGTTACCAAAATTCAAATTGGTGATTGATGATGGGGAGGAAGATCTCATGCCTCATCCCAGCGTTTTTGATCGTATCAAAGGGAAGGAATCTAAGAAGGATGAAGACGTCCTATGTGCGAGGTGTAAAGAAGAAGTGGGAGTAAGGTCAAAACCACCAAAGATATGGCAGCATCACCATCGCCCTGATTTCATTCCAAACGCTTAGCCTTTTAGAGGGCGAGGTACGTCTTTCTATAGGGGACGCCTTTAGAGAAACGGTTTAAGCCGACCAATCAGGGAAAAACGTTCAGGCTATAGCCTTACCAACGAAATGTATGAAATTCATTCCAGTATGATGCAGGAAGGGTAATACCTTTCAACAAGATGACCAGAACGCAACAGAGACGTTTCCAGCGCAATTATGAAAGAATGATGAGGCAACAACAGGGATTACCACGTCCTAAGGCGCCTAAACTTCTCAAAGTAAACGATCAAAATGTCCTCGAAGATAGTGAAGAAATCGGGATAGGTAAATCAATGGGGGAGTTGCCAGAAAGCTCATCCGAAAGGTCGAAATTTGAGCGAGATAAAAGAGATGAAGAAGATCCGGACCAACCTCTTACTATCCAATTCGGTACGTTACCTCATGTCCTGGCTAATAATTATTTACTAGCTGATGAGTTCAAGAGTAAAAGAAAACAAGAAGGAGGGGAGGATAACGAAGAAGAAGCATGTGTGTTAGAATGTGATGAAGGCTAAACTTCTAAGGAGGCAGGCGATGGGGAAGAAGATGATGGCATGACCGACATTGAAGAAGAAATTGATCTGGAGGCAGAAAGGAGGAAAAAAGGAGTGTCGTGCAACACCTTGTTGAAACAATTACACCAAGAGGGAGTTCGTGAGGTAGACTTTTGGGAGAACCATCCGGGCATTCTTTCAATTTTTATTTGCTATACGGGACGCCCAAGACGAAAAAGAGGGAGCCTCACTCTGAAAAGTACGGATCACCTCTGAAAATAATGCCTTTCCCCACGGGGTAACTAGAGAAGAAGCATTAGAAAAGGGAAAAGAAAAGGTTCGGGAAAAAAGAGTCCAGTGCGACATGCTGCACGTGGATTTATCCCAAAGGAGTAATTCAACAGATGACAAACAGGAAGTAGAAATAGACGCTGCTGAGAAAGTCATATTCAAAAGGCCGGTCATGAAGTTAACCAAACACTTGAGGTCGTTGTATGTGAAGGCTTTAGTCAATGAAATGTCTCTGGCAAAGGTACTCATTGATAATGCGGCGGCTATAAACATCATTCCGTCTAGAATGATGAGGAAAATAGCCAAGACCGAGAGTGATATGATTCCAACAGAAGTTAACCTGACGAGTTTTAACGGGGAAGTTACCTCAAAACTGAAGGTGCCATCAGATGGAGTTTGAGAATACGTCATTGGATATAAGATACAAGCTTGTTGGAGTTGGCCTGAGAGACTTAGCAAAGAAGCAAGAAGATGAATAGTGAAGATAATGATGAAGGAGCGCAGAATGCATAGACGTGGTTTAATAGTACTGTGAAATGGCGTGTCATTTGGGTTTATAAGGGTTTTTTGTAGCGTTGCACCTTTTCAGGCAAATAGAAAGAAATGATAATTGAAATCCTTGGGAATTAAAATGTCGCTGGAGTAAAGCGAATATGGCAAAAATTAATAATCGGTATTAATTTTGCCATATTGGGGATAATTGTTGACTCACTAAAAGTGCAGTCCAATTTGAATGGCCCAAGGAATAAAGCCCAATTGGAGAAATTAAGATAAAGGCCCAAGTTGGAGTGTTGGCGAAATAAAAGCCCGCCAATTTGGTAATGGCATCGCCCAAGCTTGCGCGACGCCCAGAATCTGTGCGAATGGAATACCCTCCTGTCACCCAATGCAACGAGTCTATTATCGCCCAGACCTTCGAATCGCCCAAGGTTGTAGCCACGTCACACATTGTATTTACTCAGAACGACGGTTATTGAAACGGATATCGAGCACTTTCATCACGATCCACAATTCTAGTAGCCCAGTTGGGAGCAGTTGAACGACACAACATGATGGCAGCAGTTGGATATGGCAGTTCCACGATTGCTCAGCCACCATGAAGGAAGTGGGTAGTTATGGATTGGTCAAGTAGTTTCCAAATGGTTTGCCACAAAGAAAACAATCAGAGCAGTATAAAAGGAAGAAGAGACATAGAGAAAAACCCCTGAATCAAAAAACTCTCAACAGAGAATATGTAATTTCAATTTCTTAGTGTAACTTTAATTTCTTTCTTTTAGTACTCGTGTGCTTGCGCCCCTTGAAGGCATTCTGTTCATTTCCGATTGTAAATCTTCGCCAATAAAAACACCCATTTTTAGGACATTTGTCTCAAGAGGTTTGTTCCTTACACAATCGTTTGATTTCTCTTTTTAATTGTTAGCGATCCAAAAACCACACGAAATAGAACTTTATAGAGAGAGACGATTACTGTAGGGTTTATCGAAAATAATTTTTATTCTTAAAAAGGACATTACAGCGTAGATCCTACCCTTTTCTGGTGGGTGTGATGGTGCTGGAGAGGTTGCGTTGGAGATTGGTGGCCGAAGGACGGGAGTGGAGGTTGGTATGGTGGCACCCGTACTTTTGATTTTGGGTTGGGTTTTTTGATTTTTGATTTAATTATTTTATTTTAGTTCTTTTTTATATGAAAAAATAAAAAGTTATCATTTTACCCTTTTAAAATTTGATCATATTTAGGGATGACAAAAAAGCTCGAACGCCTCGGGGCTCGGCTCGGAAAAAGCCCGAATCGGGCTCGTGTGTAACCGAGCCAAGGCCCGGGCCAAGCCCCATTTTGGGACTTCGGCTCGGGCCGGCCTGTGGCCTGGCCTTTTTTTATAAGAGCTGTATTTGCAGCTATTTTAGTTGCCTGCAAAGGCATCAAGCTAAAAAAAAAAAAATTCAAAAACTCGAGCCGGCTCGACCCGCTAAGGCTCTGTGCAAAAGCTCGGATCGAGTTTCATTTTTTTGATCGAGCTTTGCTCGGCTTGGGCCTAAAAAAGCTCGGGCCGTCGGACTCGGCTCGACTCGTTGACATAGCTAATCATATCTACTATTGTTGGTCAACTAATGGTCAATTGGACGAAAACCGTCCATTTGGACTGTAAGTACGAGTTTTTTAAATATTTGGTACTGTGGGTGACACAAAACAAAGGTTTGGACAAAGTCTGCAAAAATCTGAAAGATTTGATTCCGTAACTACAATTTTCCCTAAAACAAATTAGGGTTTGTTCTTTGGATCATTCTTTTTTGTGTCCGGTGAAAAATTGGAATGATTTGTTGAGTATCACCCAATTATTTTAATGAAGGCAGATAAAAAAATGTGTTACGATTTTTTTTAATTTGAACTATAAAAATTCATTAAATGTGTCTCACATTTGACAATTCTTTCAAATAAAGTGCTTTATTTATACACAATTATATGTCTAAACGAATCATATCAAAGTACCAAGGAAAAATATGTAATTTGATCCCCAATCTATTTTGTTTTAGTAAAATTCGATAACAAATAAAATAGCTACAGCAACATTCGAATTCAATACTCCAAAAGCTCTAATATGGACGGATTCTTTAAAAGTTCAAATTTTTACGAACGTAATTATATAAGAAATGAAGGTTTCTTCTAGTCACGTTGCCAAAGTCCAAAAGTCAGTTGATAATTCAAATTTTTGACATATATGACCAATATCTTCAAATATACATGCATTCAAAGACCTGTTTCTTGGAAGATGCACATGACCAATATCTTCTCTTTAACTCAGACCCCCACAAAAGAAAGAAATGGGTAAAATAAAAATGAAGTTTACGAGAAAGCATGTGCGGATCCAACACTCGACGAATCAACACGATCATCCGTGTTGGATCCATCGGAGGAAAAAATTAATGAAGATTTGTGTTAAATATTTATATATCTCTGTGTGCGCGCGCGCAAACATTCAATTACAGGGCATGTAGATTGTCTAGTTACATGTTTGCTTTTGCATCCAAGATACATATGTGCGATTCTCTTCAACGGCACTTCGCCTTTTAATTTTAAACACAGTAAATAATAACTAAATATTAATAAATAATTGTACCAACCCTCAACAAAAGGGAGGGGAAGCTCATGTGGTAGAGGGGTCATTTGTATCTAAAATATAAGGTAGGGGTTCAATTCCAAGTTTATCCACTTTTTTGTTTAATTTTTTGATACAATAGATAATAACTAAATAATGATATATTATTAGTTTTCGTTTTCGAAATAATTTTTTGAAAAATGTATTGACTCAAATTATTACTTCATAATATAGATACTTTTATTATTAAGTTTAATCAATTTATTTTATAAAAATCAAATTTGAACAATCTAAGAACTGCTCTTATTCTTTTAAGAGTTCAAAAAACACTTGTATTTTAAGGTAAAAAATAGTTCTAGTTCTAAAAATAATTGTTTTGTATTTACTGTTCAATTATGCTTTATGTATAAATTTCATCTTGTCTCGCTTAAATTCGTAAGAAACTTGAAACTTAATTATACATATATGATTGAAAAATGTATTTTTATTTTTTATTTTTTGGATTGTATTAGATTACACTTTCAAATGTATATAACTTTTACATTTTAGTGCATTTATATCTAGATTAAATTTTTTAAATATTATTTAATTAATTATTAATAAACAATCTTGCTATGCCTAACTCACTCAATATCATGGTCCGTCACGAGGAGAAAGTGTAGATTAGACCACCAATGAGCCTATTTCTAAAACAACATTTGACCATAAAGACTAGGAAAAGATGTTAGGTAATTGATTTTAACATTGCTTTGATTTGATGAAGTATTTAAAAAGTTGATTGTAGAGTATATCAACAATTTCACGTTATTTTAATAATTCTAATATTCTTTCAAGACGATGAACATCCAAGTTTTGCATGGGCAAGATTATGTGGGGTCAGTTAATCCCACAAAAATTTTGTTCTAAAATTTTAAATTTGTATTCCCACGACTTTTTTTCCTTTCACTTTCTACCTCCCAACTTCTCTCGAGCCCTGAATTTCATTCTTCTCGTAATACCTAGGTTTGCTATTTTTACCAAATAATTATATTTTTCTACTCAATTTATGTGTATCAACGCCAATCATCGACGACGGATCACGTTTTTTTTCCCAACCTCAACACCAGACTCCTCAAGTCTCTCAATCTACGGTGTGAACAACGCAAATAAATTGGAGATTCGATGGTTGAATGATAGTCTAATTTGTATATTGTGGATGAAGTATTTGATAATATTGATGATGATGTAAATATTTTGAAATAGTAATGCATTGAATTATTTCATTAATATTATGTTTATTAAGAAATTATAGTTTTTTTTTTACCTCAAAATATAGAATGTCTAACTCTTCCACCGATCCAAAACAGTATAAATCACCAAAAAAATAGAAGAAATGAAAGTGGCCCTTGTTAAATTGGCAAGTTTGTCATTCTTCGAATAAGACGATATACATAATCAATAGAAGAGGCCCATCTTTTCCATCTATATTATACTATCTTGCACTCGAGTCCTCAATCGAAGTTTGTTTTTGAAAAGGCCAATCCGCACGATATTAAAACAAGATCTTAAAAATTTAATCTCAAAACAGAATTTGAAGTGCAGAAATTAAAGATTGAACACAAGATATATTTCGGCTTAAGCTCCGGAGGTTCGACGACCACATCTAACGCCTACATCCCCCGTTGTGCATTCAAATAATATGAATATTGCTCGGTTGCACTAATAACCCAAAAATGGCAACCAACAGTTACAATCAGTTCAAGAATACAGATCGAAGTCACATAGACTTATCTTTTACACAAACTTTTGTATCGAACACACCCTCAAGGCACAAAACTGGTCAGATCACAAAGTTCTGCCAAACACCTCACAAGACCACTCAAACCACAAAGATTCAGAGCACAAAATATTAGGAGAAACATCACTTCTCAACAACCAGAAGTAAATCTAAAAGATTACACAGATTTACACTGCTCAAACACTCTAAAATGTAAACCCTAGATAAGAATGAGATCTTCTCTCTAAAATGGAAGAGAACAAGCGTGAGAACCCAAAAGCTAGAAGAACGAACTGAATGGCCTGCCAAAACGTCTCGTCCAAGATAAAGCCAAAAGTCTCTAGAACTTCATCCAACGGTAAGAGAGATGCCAAAGTGTCAACAATCCAGCCATTATCTCTAATTAATAGAAGTGTAATATAAGAAACACGACTTTAACATATCGTTGGAAGCACACTTTAATAGTTAAGTCAATGGTTCGAATCACAACAATTTTTGTCTAGTAGCTTAATTCAAATTTATGATAAAATCAATCGTTAGTATCACCATTGTCTATTTCACATATTTGCCTACGGATACAAGTATTTCATATTTTGACATTAACATTATTGTTTTATGTACAAATTTGTACAATTATATAATTGATTAATATCTCTACTCAGGTAAAAATGGCCAATATGAACTCATTCGTACCTTGAAATCCATGTCATTTCACATTGAGTTTTGAATTATATATATTGATGCACATTATAAAAATATGTTTCGACAAACTCTGTCCCCATAAAAAGCATTCTAGGAGATACTAACAAGTGTCCTTGTCTTTTTTTCCTTGATTAAAGTTGAATAATAGGGTAAACTTTAGTCAACTTGTGTTTGACCAAAGTCAGCTCCAACCCGACAATTGCGGGTCAAAAAATTAAGTGGGCTCCCGGGCAGATTTACCGACAAACAGAAGACTTGTCCGCGGGCCCAATTTGGGCCGAAAGAAGTTTGATTTCGCCCCCCCTCTCCCGCCCCCCCGGCCCCACCACCAACACCAAAAAGTGGAGTTCCCCACCTTATCGAGTGTGCGCTAAAAGTTACCTTTCGGGGCATTTGTCAGAGTTCTGTCCAGTCTAAGGATCGTCTCTAAATTGGAGCTCAGCCTCAAATAAGGCTTGAACCTGAATCAATAATCTAATGTAATTTGAGTAGTGTTACATGTACCAAATTATTTACTTAACGTTTTATCACCAATAAAGGGCTGCCACTTGGAGATTATGTAAAACTTTAAGTAAAAAATTATGTACGTAAAGATTTTTCCATGCAGTTTACTACAATCTCGATCTCTCAGAATCCCTTTCTTTTAAAGTACCTTTTATTTTCAAATCTATTCAAAATGAATAATAAAAATGTGAATAAAGAGTCGGACATAGAAAATTGATTCTAATTATTTTTTTCACATTTTCACTCGTGCACGCATGGACTTGTTAAATTTGGTGGTAATGTTATGATATAGAGTACTATTAAAGAAATTTTCAATGTCGATTTATGGTGACGATATCTACTTTTTCCAACATTTTATTTTCTACCAAAATTTTACTCGTTAACTACATCAAAACGACATGTTAGGAGCGAATCTAATTTTTTTAGCTCTTATAGAAAATGTCATCTTAGGTTTGAAAAACGACTATCATCAGCAGCAGTTTCTAGTTAAATATATCGTTGTAATCTAATATCGCAAAATAAAAATTAATCCGAAATTTTAAAAAGATTTTAATCCTTGAGCTTTTTAACAACCTTCATCTACAACCATCAATGAGTGATTTTTTCAAGCAAAATACTAGATGTACATTGGGGTGTACATCAGGGTGTCCATTAGACCGGCACTCCCTCCAATAGGGGGGCGTTGAGTGTCCATTATGGGCATCCGGATATACACCCCAATGTACAAGAAGCACAACCCTTTTCTCAATTTCTATTTTTGATGGTTGAAGAAAAATGCACTTATGTAAAATGACAATTGGCTCTCTTATTTGCTATTTGAACTCTAAAATGAAGCATGTGGGGGGTGCAAGTAGCAATAATGTTGGAACTATCATGTTGTGGACTTGCTATGACATGACCAAAATGGCAATAATTTCCCTATAAAAAAAAGTCGCCAGTCCAATTATTTTGTATTTTGCATTATTTGTCAACATTTTTAGATATTTATAAAGTCGGCATTCATGTGATGAATTGTATTGGTGTCAAATTGTCCAATTAAAGTAAAAAAGATAATGTCATTTCATAATAGATAGATATGAACCAAGTTCATAAAGAAATTCTACCGACGTTCATAAAAGTTTTTTGACATTGAATTTGGAGATCTTTAAAGAAATCGGTGTTCACCAACTTGGCTATTATGGAATTGATGAACAAAAGTGTTTACATTCGTGATGTTGTGTGCGTCACATACGAAAGTTTGAACTCTTAAAACCTAGCTAAAATCGTCGATAAATCTATAAAATGAGTTTCAAACATTTCAAGAAAAAATGTTGCATTTTTTTTTTTTTTTTTAATACAGGCGATTAATTGGATGCTTCCACGTGAACTAATGTGGGCTTTGTTGAAGTTGAGCCGTTGGTATCTTCACTCCTAAACCTGTTTGACGTAATTTTTTTGAGAATAAACTTTGTGAAATGTGATTTATTGGAGAATGCGTGGTTAAAAATTAGGAAAACATTATGGTCAACAAGCAAAATTATTTTATTAGAAGAATATGAAGTTGAAAATAAGTTTTGTGAAAAATGAGTTTTAAAAAATCTTTACCAAACATCATTTTAAAATTTCTCTTCAATCGTAACTTTCTTATTGTGAGAAATTAAGGATTGGATAAAATTTTGAGTGATGTCGAGGCTCGATGAAGTTCTGATTGTAATCTTGTAACACAAACAAATGGTTCTAGTGTTGTGAGCTTTTAACCGAACACCCGGCCTTAGGGCAACATATATCTCGATATTATCCCTATTACTTAATCCCAATAATTTTTACCATAAACAATTTTATAGTATTTTCTTGTGATAATGGTCCATTTTTCATTTTTTAGATGAAAAATATGAAATTATATATAGAAACGAGTGGTTCAACATGAAAAGATCGAGCCACATGTGATACGAGCTTTCCCGATTAGGGTTTTTTTTTTTTGTGTGCCATTGTCTTCATTTCAACTGTTTGAAACAGGACCCACCCCCTAATGCTCAAATATCCAACTGTCTCACATTCTGATTCCCTGTTGTTAATGTAAACCCTCTACCATATGCATGTCCCCATCTCTAGAGTATGACCTAGATAAAGTTTGAATAGAATTGTCACGTGAAAGTTGTCACCAGAGTCCATTAATTCCAGTGATCAGTTCAATCAGACTAAAGATTCAGATGAGTATACATATTTAAAGATTAGTGTAGTCAATCGACTCACTATCTTATGGAATGTGTTGAGGAATAAAATTTCACGTTAAATAAATATGAAATAACTGTTAAGATTTGGGATTCCATCTTAAAATGTCAACCTTATTAAAATGAGTAGCCTAAATCTTTATAAATTGGTCTATGTTTTCATTTTTATTCGATGTGTGATTTTATCTCTTAACATGTCCCCACAAGATGGTGACTCGTTTGAGCAAACCAATCTTGAAATTCGTGTACTCAATTTTGTTTGAGTCTTAATCGGATCGAATTACTCGTTGGAGCGTAACGGGCTCTAGCTGCACAGGATCTCCAACCCTGACATCAATTAATGTAGGATATTGCTACTACTTTCTTTCAAAAACTATTACTCATATCACTAAAGCCATCCACCTCTTATCACCAAAATCCATTCCGAGAATCCACTGTAAGTTCATTGGAGTACTCATCCCATTTTCAAACATACTCATGCATTAGTATCTAATCCAATTCTTTCTTGCATAGAGTTTGTTCTCAAGGATTATTCTATTATGCCATAATGAGTTATGAAATATTTTACTGAATCGCCACATGGCGGCCCTAGGGTGGCGCTGCCCCCCCCCCCAAATAGGAGGCCACCATGTGACGATTTGGTTAAACTTTATGGCACTCATTATGTTAGTATAGCATAACCCTTGTTCTCAATACATTTACACTAGAAAAATTGTATACGATTGTTCAAATAGTTGATGCAAGATTAATGCGACTTCAAGAAAAAACATGTGTTTTGGCATGCATCATGAGGTCAATATGCATTAGTTAGGAATTAGGATAATCATTAGTGACTTATAATCCCAAATTAAATTAAGAGGGTGTTTGGTAGAAATTAAAATTGAAAAATTAGTCGTTATTGTTGACTTTTATTAAACGAGTGAGACCCAATAACGACTATATTTTTAATTTTAATCGGATTTTGAACTATACCGAACACCCTATAGACCCTACTAAAGATCATGTCAAGTTGTTGCCATTAATTAGGTTGACTGTAAAATATATTGAAGAACATAGCTGAAATAAAAAATTATGTGATGGTGGGACATGTGCTAACATGCATATATGGTATGTAACATGCTAGTAAATATAGGAAGATCTTTGAGAAACATGTTGGGGCTTATTATTGCTAACCATAAGCCAACCTTTCTTAAAACGTACTCGATTTATATAATTTTATATTGAAATCATACAGAACATGTTCGATGAATAATATAAGAATGTAATGAAAATTTGTTTGTTATCGTATTTAATTATATCTAATGAGAATGACATCTTAAAAACGTACATGTATACGTTGATTCCTTCTTAAAACACATTGAAATAATCGTATTTAGACATGTACTCGACGTTGTTTTTTAATCTAACCTCGCAAAACGGTATATTAAACAACCTTGTAATCATCAACTATTTGTCTAATAGTGAACAATAATTATTTAAAAAAGGGCAATTGTTGGGACTGGTTATAAACAAAAGGAATAACAAATTTTTTTTTTTTTTTTTTACGAAATTACTAAGAAATGTTTAATGGAGAATGACCACCAAACAAAACCTTGTCAAAAGTGACACGTAGGTATATAGTTTATGAATGTCGAGTTTTAATATAAAAGGTTAGATATGGCAGGCAGCAGATATGAAAAAAGATCATCTCTATCAAATCAAGCCTTCTTTAATAAATTACTTTTTTGTATGCTTTACCATACATTATTAAATGGCCCCTTTTTCTGTTCGTTTGAGTCATCCGTGACATTAGGAAGACCTTAATTTCTGTTGGTTAGCCTATGATGTGAAATAAAATCTAATAAATGTGGATAACGAACATGATTAGGTGAGAAGGTGAATTATTTTAATTTTGTGCACTATTTGTATTTGAAATGTAAGAACAAAGTCTTATATCGGTTAAACACGGGATATGATAGATGATGCACTTATAAAGAATTGTCCCAAACTTCGCCACGTGTTGCAGCCAAACAAAGGTGGTGGGTCCTAAGTTGGACGTGATAACCCTAAAAATTCATAGTTCATTGAAGGAGGGGCGGCGGCCAAGATGATATGGAACTTTCTTCGAAGGTGGGATTGTTCGGAATGTAGGAATAAAGTATTGCATTAGTTAGAGATTGGGTAGTTGATAGACTTATAAAAGATTATACTATTCCACCTAATAGATGAATCTTTTGAGATAGAAAGCTAGCTCCTTACATATTATACAATTTATCATACCGACCCAGCTATATAAAAATAAGAAATTTTATATAAATACTAGTGCTCTTCGAGATCGAGTAATTAGCATATTCATATTTAACATATTATGGGAATAATGAATTTACAAAATTATGTAGTTGAAGACTATTTATCTTTGTAAATGTGATATTGTTGTTGAAAAAGGACATTAATAGATTAGTGTGACATTAAGGGAATGTTTTGAGTCCCTTTTTTTTTTTTTTTTTTTTTTTCAAAAAATGCATTTTGCAATAGTGTTATGATGGAGAATGTGTATTTCAAAAATAAGAAAATAAAAAGTTTTAAATTTATGTGTAATATTATTTTATTAAAAAATGTGTAATTGAAATGAGATCAAATCACTGTTCAAGAATGTATTTTGATAAAAAAAAATAAAGCTGAAACAAGGGTCCAACATTGTTCCTACATAGGAATTTAATAATGAAATAATGTTAAGAAATTTGTTTGACTGTGATTAAAATTCTAATGTGTTATTGCGGCTATGAACCATCTTTTTTGGTAGATTAATTACTTTTTTTTAATGGGTAATTAATTAAATAGTTACTATAGTGCCCAAATATCAATCTTGGTGCACTTCACCATAGCCAAGAAAGGGATAAAAAAACATTTGAATTTGTGGCTTGAAAAATTCCCATATCGAAGGAGATACTAACTATATTATTTATTTATTTTTATTATTGAACTGACAAGTTGCAACGATGCTGATAAGAACTAAATGGAAATGTTCATTAATGTAAATTATCTTATATAAAAGTTTAAATATTGTCTTTATTTAACAAGTTCCATGATCTCATGAATTGCTTCATTTTTTTTTTTTTAATTAAAGATATATAGGCACATTTGTACATAAATAGAAGGTGGCATGATACATCACGACTTTTGTTTATCATGTTAAACCAATAAATTAAACTGTTTGAAAGGTTCGTTTGTAAATTTTGTCTCCAGACACTCTTCGGTGCAGAATAGGAACTTTCCATAGAGAAGTAGCTGGCAAACTTAAATTTATGTCTTTTTTATTTATTTGACTATGTTAACGTGTTGACCATCTCGTCTATAAATTTAAATGATTAAAAATGCTACTACATGCATTTATTTTAAAACTTATTTTTAACAAGAAGTATTTTTGTATATAGACTATTATTTTGCAATTCATAATGGGGTTATGAATAATTTATGCTATAATTTTTTAAAGAATAAGTGGAGAGAGGAGCATCTCTCAATTGAAAACTTCTTTTCAAAAACTTTTATCATAAAAAAACCATAATTTATAATCTATAGCCAACCCTTTTTGATTCTCAAGATCTCGATATTATGTATCTTTCCACCATTCAATTTTTTGTCGAATAATTTCCTCATAAATACGAAAAAAGTTTCCATATTAGCGAACAATTCCTTAACCCTTGTACGCACTGGCGGACCCAAGGGTTCCGGGGACATGTCCCCTCCCCCACCCCCAACTTTTGAGATTTCTATTATTTTTATTTTTATTTTTTTATAAAATCATGTTTGGTATCGATTGAAATCTAAATTTTAATCTTAATCAAATTTAACAATTAATTTTAATAACATATTTCATGAAATTCATAATTGTTTAACTTTTATCAGAATTTATTAAAAATTTGATTTTAATCTCCACCAAACAGGGGCAAATTACAATAAATTTGAATTTCGATAACATGCTAATTTTAAAAATTCTCCAACGATCGTACGCTAATCAAATCTACAAATTGCTTATGTCATCTCAAAGTTTATTTCAAAAACTATATTATGGGTATGTCGAATTGTTTAAACATATATCGAAAATAATTAAAAATATGTTAAACGTGAGTATTAAAGAAATACGTCTAACTCGTATTTTTTTTAAAAAAATAATCAATTATTTCATTAACATTTATTATTTTTTGCTATACAAATTTCTCAATATAATTTTCATCAATTTTATGGAATATGACATCAAATATTTTTGAAATTTTACATCCGAAAAAATCATATCCCATGATTTTTTTGGACGTAAATTTTCGATTGTAAAATTTCTCAAAATTTCTTTGCAAATTCGATTGTGCCCCCTAATTTTAAAGTTTTGTATCCATCCCATGCTCATAGGGACAAAAGTTTTGGACATTCAAATAAATTTTTTAATTAAAGCAGAATAGTCTTTTTAATGTATTTAGACAAATTTGAAAAAAATGTAAATAAACTAAAACCTATTTTAATATAAAATAAAACTTAAAAAATTAGAAAATGGGTCTTGAAGTGACATGGTTTTCAAACTGGAAACGATAAAAAAGTTGGTGTTTTTTAGGGACAAGCGTGTTGGACATTCGATATGCCGACATTTAGGTTAAGATCCTTAATTTGACTGCCACGTATGGGAAAAGTCCTCTTTAGAGTCCAAAACGCGGCGTTCTAGACAAATAAACAAAAATGGACCTATCTCAATTATAAAAATAAACAATATCCCACCCAACTTTCTTGGTTGCCTAAAGATTTTTGTACAAAATTAAAAATTATTCAATTTGATAACAAAGATTAACTGCCGTAATAACACTTTTTCCACTAATCCTGCCTTTTCTTTTGGAAATTTGTTAAAATTTGTCTCGAAATAGTTAATAGTCGGTAGATTGATAATAATTCTTTTTTATCTTTTTTGGGAAAATGTGGATACGGTGTTTCTGATTCTTTTAATTCAGTTACCGACCTAAAAGTAAGCTATTATGTGCTTAAGTAAATAGGGTCGAGAGAATTTGCTAGCATTATTTGATTTGATTAGCGTGGACTTAATCGTTGTTGATTACGACTAAATCATCAAGATGCGATTTTTGTCACTATAGTAATAGGAATTCAAAAGGACCTCTTATGTTATCTCTTTCTCAATTTGATCACAATGATTTAAAACTTACCAGTCTAGCGTGTTTCGATCATATTCTGGGTGGAAAAGAAATGTCATGTCTTGTCTGTTTCGATCTAATTATGGGGTCGAGAAGAAATATTCAGCATCTGTTTGAGTCTCATTTTTTTTTCTAACAATACATTTTGAATTATTAGATTAATAGAGAACGTGTAGTTAAAAAATAAAAAATAAATTTGGACTTTCGTGTAATATTATTTTATTAAAAAAATATGTGAGTAAAAAAAAAAAAAAAGCGTGGAAGATATATTTTAAAGAAGAGGAAATTGCACAACTGTCGGGCCACCTCCCCTTTCATTGCCAATCCTTAGTTCTCTTTCGACAAGTCTACCACGTGGTCTTCTTTCTCCTACATGTTAAAAGTGGACCTCCTCCTCCTCCTCATTTCCCCCTATATATACTCCACATACTCCTCTTTCTATCACATCGACCAAAATACTCTTTAGTCTCTCTCATTCCCATTTCTCTCTCTATATCCTAACTCATAAAAAGAGCGCACCTTATACACACAAATTCATCCTCAGTTTCAGTGCAACAAAATTGGTAGAGCCATGGCTGCTGTAACACCTTCAACCAATACAACAAGTTCTTGGATTAAGCACAAAAATACTCATCAAACAAATTGTTGTCTACAAACTATCCATTTCCCAAAGCAATCTACCATTCAAAATCCACCTCCTTTTACAGTTACTACTGTTAGAAAGGAAGATTCAAATTCCCCCTCAAAGCCGCAATGGAATTTTATTCAAAATGCAGCTGCACTAGCATTGGACGCTGTGGAGAATGCATTAACTGTGCACGAACTCAAACAGCCTTTACCGAAAACAGCAGACCCGAGAGTTCAGATTGCCGGGAATTTCTCTCCGGTGCCGGAACAACCCGTCAGGCAGAGTCTTCCGGTGACTGGAAAAATCCCGGAATCCATTCAAGGAGTGTATGTAAGGAACGGTGCTAATCCATCATTCGAGCCAACTGCGGGTCATCATTTCTTTGATGGTGATGGAATGATCCACGCCGTACAATTCAAGAATGGTTCTGCGAATTACGCCTGCAGATTCACTGAAACTCAAAGGCTGGTTCAAGAACGGTGTTTGGGCCGCCCTGTTTTTCCTAAAGCCATTGGTGAACTACACGGCCACACGGGTATAGCAAGACTGATGCTTTTCTATGCCCGGGGAATGTTTGGCCTTGTTGATCATAGTCGAGGCGCCGGTGTCGCTAACGCCGGTTTGGCCTATTTCAACAACCGGTTATTAGCCATGTCTGAAGATGACTTGCCGTACCATGTACGCGTGACTGCATCCGGTGATCTTGAAACCGTAGAACGATACAATTTCGACAACCAGCTAAAATCCACCATGATTGCTCACCCAAAGATCGACCCGATTTCCGGTGAACTCTTTGCTTTAAGCTACGACGTGATACAGAAGCCTTATCTAAAGTACTTCAGATTTTCAAGAAATGGACACAAGTCTGAGGATGTCGAAATCCCAGTTTCCAAGCCAACAATGATGCATGATTTTGCTATCACTGAGAAGTTTGTGATTGTGCCTGATCAGCAAGTGGTGTTCAAGATGTCGGAAATGATAAGGGGCGGCTCGCCCGTCGTGTATGACAAGGAAAAAGTATCGAGGTTCGGAGTATTGGATAAGCACGCGAAAGATGCTTCTAGTATGAAGTGGGTTGAAGTACCTGACTGCTTTTGCTTTCACCTCTGGAATGCATGGGAAGAGCCAGAAACTGATGAAATTGTGGTCATTGGCTCATGTATGACTCCACCAGACTCAATTTTCAACGAATGTGATGAGGAATTGAAGAGTGTTTTATCTGAAATCCGACTAAATTTAAAGACTGGAAAATCTACTAGGAGGCCTATCATGTCTGAGAAGGATCAAGTGAATTTAGAGGCTGGAATGGTTAATCGAAACAAGCTCGGGAGAAAAACTCGCTACGCATATCTTGCCATTGCAGAGCCATGGCCTAAAGTTTCTGGTTTTGCTAAAGTTGATCTTTTCACAGGTGAAGCGAACAAGTATTTTTACGGCGATGAAAAATATGGTGGCGAGCCTTTTTTCCTCCCTCAAGATCCTAATTGTGAAGCAGAAGATGACGGATACATTCTAGCCTTCGTGCACGATGAAAAGGCATGGAAATCAGAGCTACAAATTGTTAATGCCATGAATATGAAATTAGAGGCCACAGTCAAGCTCCCATCAAGAGTTCCTTATGGTTTCCATGGCACATTCATAAGTGCTAACAACCTAGCAAATCAAGCCTAATCTATCGCGTTTTAAGCTCGTATTTTTTATTTTCTCAGGAGAGATTTACCAGAGGGCTGGTTTGAGATACAACCCCGGAATCTCCTTCCTGTTTCAGAACCCTCTTTCATTTGGATCGAGGTTCTATATATATATTTTTTTACCTTTTTTCCAGTTTATGTGAGAGGTTTTAGCAAACCAGCTTGTAGCTTTTGGATATAGATAGAAATGGAAGCTCAGCTGGTTTTTGCTTATTCTTTCACATATTATGTGAATCAGAATGTATGTATTTACAGGTCCTCTGTTTTTACTCTGTTTCTTGTACATATACTATGGCATAGAGTTTGTCGGGTATGCTTAAACATTTAGATAAGATGGTTCGTCTAATAATCTCAGCCATGAAACTCCACTTTTGGATCTCTTATTGGACAAAGGGTCAGTATAAATGAGCCAATGGGTTGGTGAAACTAAGGTAAAAGTGCGATGCTGCAGTCTTGAGATTCAGGCAAACAGTGTAATTCTAAGGTTTGTGATAATTGGAGTAAAAAATATTAATGAAGCACTATGATAATGACTGTCCAAAATTGGAAGAATGACCACCTTCAATTATTGTAATGGAAGATTATCAAATTGTAAATTTCATTAGTCAATTCTCATGCAAATCAACAAAGTTTTGGTACACTACAACACCACTTCATTGGCTATTTCCCTATATTTGGATTTGTTAACTAGCCAATCACAAATCGGTACAACGACCAATTTTTTTTTTCTTTTTTTTTTCCATCAAAAGTCATAACAAAAAACAACACTTGAGAGTGATGTTCTGAAACGTTGATTTGTCAGATTAAACTTTTAAACGAAATAGTTCAATTACATAAAAAAAGAAAAAAAAAACGTGTTACAAAAGATATCGAGTATCTAATTATTTAATGTTTTACAAGTGGAAGACCATTCTGAAATGGAATCTATACTATTTTTATCAATCATGTTGGTCTCGAGTAAATATAAAATGCAACAATAATGATGCAAAATCACATACGTGGAGATATAGAGAGTGGTCCAAGGGATATTTTCAATTCTATTGGTATGAGGTCTCAATAATAGAATATTAGGGATAGTTGTGGAAAATAAATGAAGTCCTCAAACCAATGATATATTGTATATTTGTTACTAATATATATTTGATTAGTCATTGAATGAATATTTCATACGTCTTTTTTCTTTAATCTTGTTCGTTCTATTATCCTATATATAAAAAGCACTAAATAATTTCTTGAAAGTTGCAAGAATAAGAAAGTGAAAAACATATAGATTAGCCAAATCAAATTGAAATTGACATATAAACTTTCTATGATGTCAAAAACACTTGTAACATCTTCGACTGCAGTTTTATATGTATTTCATTTATTTTTACTATATACGTGAGATGGATAGATCAAAACCCGATGCTACTTTGATGGAGACTTGAGTTTCTAGTTTTGTTGTAACTTTTTTCGCGCCCTAAATATTTTAGTTCGTTTGCTCTATTTTGAAACGAACAAGTATAAGAAAAGCTGCACAAGTTTGACTTTACTTAAAATAGAGCGAGATATCTTGCAATCTATTTGTTCATTTAGACTTCACACGTGAGAAATAAACCATGATGGTCCCTCTATAAATTTCATTTGTTATTTGCATAATGAAAGAAGGACATCATTTTGCATTCCTCATTTGCATGCTTAGAATGAACCATGTGTTAGATGCCCACTTTGGAATGTAATGAATTTTGGCTAGTTATGTAGATTGGCACTAAATACATTATCTAGAGTGCTTTATTATATTTAATTCAAAGCACTTGTCATACATTATTGGAATAAAATAAATAATGGTGGTATATATTGGAACATAAACAAAGATAAGGGAGGAAAATGTAATTTTGAGTTCTTAGTAGTATGTCCTATCTATGGACATCTTTATCATCCCACATGTAGACTACCTTGTATATTTTGAATATCATTTATTACTATTCATGGCCATACACATCCAATAAATGAAAGACCATGTGAGGGGATCAATTTGGTGAGAACATGACCACTCAACATATCAACATCATGCTTGTTTTTGTTGCACTAAGGGTATTGTATTTGTTATTTTAAAAATATTCACAAAAAATAAAAAGAATATATTTTTTTATTCTTTTGAATATGCCTACATCTTTGTGTTTGACACACGAGGAGATCTGACTGACTTTGAATCTTATAGATGTAGATGCTAGCTATCACTAATCGCGATTGTAATGCAAGGTTAATGTTGGAAAACTATTAAAATTAAAATTGCGCTAAATAAAAGGTTAAAATGTAAGTTAGTATTATATAATAAGTATATGAGAATATTTGAACGTTTTGTCACCATAGCCATAGTTACCATATGTTATATGTATTGGATGGGTAATTGGCACCATACCCCCTAAGCTTTGCCTATTTTGTGCAACACATTCCTAACCTTTCATTCTAATGCAAAATCCTTCTAAATCCCCAAACGTTGCAAAAAATCCCATGCTGTCCAGATCTGACAATTTATCTGTTAAATGGATTTTGAAGGCCAAAATTGATTTTTTATTTTTGTCTCATCATCTCCACATAGAAACCCTAATAATCCACCAAAAAATCCAAAATCATAAAAAATAATAATAAATAAGAAAAGTCTACACGCCATTGTACTGAGAAATTCACATAGATAAGTTGAATATTTACAGTTTTTGGTTGATATTTAGGTTTAGTTTGATTGCAGGGTGGAAAGAAAATGTTTTACGAGGAAAATATTTTCCTATAAATTATTTTACTGAGAATTGTAATTAATTATGTTTGATTGATATAATTTTTCATGAAAAATGTTGAAAGTTTGGTGTTCGTTTCACTTCGTTTTTTATGAAAATTGTCCATTAAAGTGATAATATTTTCTACCATTGAATCTAGAATTTGTTCCAATTCCAAAAAAAAAAAAAAAAAAATCATACCGAATACCATTCGTTTGGTTTTATTTTGCATGAAAATTGTCAATAAAAGTGAATTTTTTTTTACCATTTTGTCTAGAATTTCTTCCAATTGCTAAAAAAAAACCTGAAAAATATTTATCCACCAAAACATTAAGAATTTATTTTTCTCAAAAATTTGAAAATTTTGGAAAGTTGAAAATTTTTGCTTATCAAACACTACAATAATTGAAAAATTGAATTTTCCATGAAAAATCAAAGGTATCAAACGGACCTTAGACAAATAAGTGGATATATGACATGGATTTGTAAAATGACTTGGTTATTGATAATGTTGAATTTTTTTCCCTCCATACAGTTACTGTTGGTTAAAGTTTGTTATTTTGGTGCTGATTTTTGTTGTCTGGTGAAGTAAAGGTTCGCTGGTTTTGATGAAAATTTTGTATTCCATACGGTTTACCAATTCCAAGGTTGTATTCGGCAAAGTTTACCAATTACAAGGTTGCTTTGCACATGAACATTTGAACTAGTCTTCTTCTTCAATTCAGATACACATCCCATTCTCAAACCAACAGCAAAACCAGATTGGAAATGGGAAAATGAAATCGTATCTAGTCCCGGTTCGAAATCATACCAATTTCAAACCCAATTTCACTATCATTAAGCTCTAGAAGAATCAAGCTCATTCATCTAAAATAGGGAAATGAAAAATAAAGTAAAAATAAAACAAGCAATTTCTCTGTTTCTCTGAAATCAAATTCAATTTCTTCCAATTGTTTCTTCTTCACTCAGTTTCATTATTGCAAGCAAATCCAATTTCTTTGTATAAATTAGCTTCAAATTTGTTTCATTTTCATATTTCAAAATGAAAGCCACTCAAGAAATTTTTGCTCCTGATAAACTCTGAGTGTGGAGATGACGAGACCGAAATACCCTTGACGTTTTTATTGATTTTGACCTCAAAATTCATTTTAACAGAGAAATTGACTGATGCAGAGACAAGGGGGGTTTTCGCATCGTTTACAGGATTTAGGAGAATTTTGCGCCAAAAATGAAAGGTTATGTGATATTTTACAAAACAAACAAAGGTTAGGGGAGTATTTTGCTAATTACCCTTACTAGAATCATGATTGAACTTTTTTCTTCAAGCTACATTCTAAACTTAAGCATCGAAGTATAATTAGTCAATCTTTCGAAATTTGATGGTTGAGTTTCTCACAAGCAATTTTTATGCTTATTGTTATGAACAACGATGAAAATATCGGATAATTTCAATACCAATTTGTTGTGATAATAAGCGGGAAAATAATATGACACAATATGAGATAATTGATCACAAACTTAAGAAAAAAAAATTAGTAGAGGAACTGAGATTTCACTAAAATATGGAGAAAGAATTACAATGATTTTGTATTTTTTATTCGTCTAACTTAATCTAAAATACAATGAAGAGCTAACTATATATATGAGACATATAGAATCCTAAAAGTAGAGTTATGGATGAAATAGAATGCAAAAAACCTATTGAAAATAGATTTGAAGGCCAAAACGACACATAGGCAGAATGAGTGTCGGCGTCGAGGCACGTTGCTGAAATTAATTCTTCAACAAGTTTTTCTTCCTTTCTTTAGATCACTTCAAATTTTACCTCGACATGAATTCCACTGCACTGAGTAAATTTCAAACATTCTCCACCTAGAGACTAACTCCATTACAAGAAATGAACTTCAACTCTTAAAATAAATAAATAAATAAATAAAAATACAAACGAACTTCTCAATCAAAATTTCCAACTTGAAAATATTCTCCACCTCAACCACTAAACCAAAATGGGTTCAAAATCAAAAACTTGAGTAATCAAAATTCCAAGAACACCCTTCGATACCAGAGTTATTAGAATCACGAGCAACAAAAACAAATGTGATTAACAATCACCAAACAAGGCCGAAACAAGACCTGTAAAAGAATCACCACGAAATGCTTCAACTGAAGGATCTTTACTAGAATCATCACCTTCAACCACGAACGAAGCAGAATTAACTAATCCAGCATCTTTGTACCTATATGGAGGCATACTCTCAAAAAGGGTCTATTTCTTGAAATTGAATGAAATGACACCTTGATAATGGTGGCAAAGCAAAATTATCAATAACTTTCAAACTTGACTTAAATGTATTCATCAAAGTAGACCCCAAACAAAACTCTGATGGTACTGAACCAAACTCATAATCCACTTGAGTCCTGAAACTATGTTGATCCATCAAAGATTCGATAGACCCTTGTAAGATATATAATTGAGACTTTTTCCATCCTTGTAGCACAATATGAGCACCTCTACAAACCTTTAAAACTCCACATTCACCAATAAATTTGTACTTTTTCAAGTCAAGAGTAATTAAGGAGGTAATATTTTTCTTCAAATCAAGAACATACCGCATTGCATCAAGTGTTCTGACACTTCCATCAATCAACTTAATTTTGACCCTTCCTATACCAGCTATTCAACAAGGTATAATATTACTAGTTACAACAGCTTTGGAACTTCTTCATACGTTGTAAACGAATCTTGATTATGACACATATGAAAAGTGCAAGCCGTATCAAGAATTCAATCATCTTCAAGTTTGGAATCGCCGTTAGAAATCACCAAAAGATCTCTATTATTGTGAAAAGTTTCTCCAACACTAGCTTCACCTGAAGTATCTAATTGATTTCCCTTCTGATTAGCTACAGCCAATTTTTCTTTATTTTACAACTTATAGCAATTCTTAATCAATTGCCCTTCCTCTTGCAATAATTACAAATTTTATTTGGGAAGTTAGACCTCAATTTGCCCATTCCAAAACCACCATTACAATAAAGCTATCTCCATGAGCTTCAGCTCAAACGAGATGCTTTATCCTCTCTTTTGAATAAAGAGCATAATAAACATCTTCAAGGGTGAGAGAATCACGACTATATAGGATTATGTCTCTAAACGACATATAAGAAGCAGACAACAAACACAACAAAATCAAACCCACATCTTCTTTATCATATTTAACCTCCAGGGTTTCAAAATCAACAACGATTTCCTTAAACACGGCTAGGAGATCTTCAAGAGATGTATCTTTTGTTATACAATGAAAATAAAGGTGCTTCTTCAAGTGTAATTTGCTAGTAAGACTCTTCTTCACACAAAAATCGCTCCAATCTTAACTATAATGCAGCAACAGACTTCTCCTTCAAAACGTTCTGAAGAATGTTATTCGAAAATGAAGATGAATTTATGATAGGGCCTTTCGATCCCAATGTTGTTTCTCCTCCTGATTCTAAGTTGTAGGCATCTTGTCAAACCCCAACAACGTATCGTCCAAATCCATTTGAGCGATTATTGCTAACATTTTTACATGTCACAACGAAAATCTTGTGCTTCAATCCAAAAGTCATATTTCATGATTGCTATCCCAAAACCAAAAATCTTCATATGAATAAAGGCTTAGCTCTGATACCAGTTTTTTATAAACAACAAAGAAAATACCAAATAATTCTGATACTAATTTGTTGTGATAATAGGCGAGAAAATAACATGACACAATATAAAGTAATTGGTCACAAACTCTTAAAATAATTGGTAGATGAATGGAGATTCACTAAAATATGGAGAAAGAATTATAATGATTTTGTGTTTTTTTATTTGTCTAACTTAATCTAAAATACAATGAAAAGCTAACTACATATAGGGGATATGTCAAATCTTAAAAGTAGAGTTATAAATGAAATAAAATGCAAAAAAACATATTGAAAATAGATTTGGAGGCCAAAACGTCGCATCCTGGGCACCACCCAAGTAGCGCTCCAACTCTGGGGCAAGCGCCTCGACGCCAGATCACTTAGATTAATTCTTCAACACTTTTTTTCCCTTCTTTGTTCATATCTCGATCTCTTCAAATTCAACACAAATTCTAACTTCCAATAGGGCTTCCAAATAGAATCTCAACTAGAATTTGTCACATAGACTTCGAATAAGATTCCAAAAGCATTCCAACAAATAGAATTCTTCTTAATGTCGATCTTAATTAGAATACCAAATCATCTTAAAAATAGAATTTGAATCACACTCTAATTCTAACACTTATAGTGTGACGGAGTTCTTTTAATCTAATATAGAATATATTTTGTACTGATAAGAAATGTCTTTCTAGAGGAATTAAAAGGAGGTTATTTTTCTTATCCTTTCACAAATTTACTCTAACACGAATTTGAAGAACCTGCTCAAGAATGGACTATCCATGTTTCATTGCAAAATAGTTACAATCAATTAACAAAATTATAATCAATTAACATGTTACTATAACTTTAATTATAAATATTTTAAGTCTAGCTAAAGGGAAAATAGACTTCCATTAAGGAGAAACGAGGATAAAAATATTAAAAATAAAAAACTAACGTCACTTTACGTTATCGTTAACCATTATGTTAGCGGTGAATTTGTTTTTCTTTCTTTCTTTCTTATTATTTTATAATTGATAGTTCAGTCTTAGGTGACATTTATAACCAAGTGTTCATAATAACCGACCTCTCCATTCTTGCAAATTATAAAACTCTTTATTCTAATTGGTTAAATATAAAAGTTACTTTTAAATAGTTTTTTATTGTATTTTCGGTATTTACTCCAAGTCCATACAAGTAATTTAGCCCTTCGGGTATTGATGTGAGAAGTACGACTACAAGCACCCAAGGTTTCGGGTGAGGCCTTTTCCGAGAGTGGTAGGAGCAAGAAAGCTTCTACGACCCTTATCTCAATTTCCACGCCATCCTTCTTCTTGTAGCAAAAGAAGATTCCGAGTTTGAATAATGTGTTCAAAGCTAATTTGAAAAGAAAACCTTTTCAAGAAGCAACTTAATTTCCTATCTAATCCTTGCGTTTAAAAGTCTCGTTAAGATGACTAGGAGTTTTCTCATAAAAGACGATATTATCGTCTTTAAATCGAGTAAAATATTAAGTCGTTGTTTGATGTAGATTGAAATCAGATTTTTAGCAGATTTTGATAAAAGTTTGAAATGTGTGGATAAAAAATAATGGATCCAGTAAAGTATGTGATTAAAATTCATTATTAATTTTGATTTGAATTTTTTAATAAATTTTAATCTATACCGAAAGGTTTCACTTTTCAAAAAATCAATGATTAGCCATTGGAAAGGTATTGCAACCATCACAATCTCTCATTGTTTACATGAACTTATTATAAGAATTGAATGACCATTATATGATGCTCTAGAATAGTAGAATTCCAAGAAAATAGCCAAAAATAAAGAATAAAGCATCATAAGTCATAACTAACAAGGTGGGTCCCAACCACTCTAATTTCTTTACTATTTATGTCTATAAAGTGAACAGGTGTTCATCTAACACTAGCATTTAGCATCATCTTTATAATTATTTTAAATTGTAATAATACCAAAAAACGTAAAAGGGGGAAAGAGCATATTCCATGCCTTTCCTTAAGGAGTATGACCAATCATAATGGCTTCAGATGAGGGATATTGTCTTATCAAATCTCTCCAAACTTATTAATTTGTACTCTTTTTATGTATAATCGCTAAATTGTTCGTGTTACATACTTATAGTTTTGTATTTTTCAATTCAAACGAAATATTTCTATCGAAATAGAATGTTACATTCTACCTCTAACGAAGAATCGTCACTAATTATCCGGTCCCGACATCAACACGGTCGAGAAATTTCTCGTAATGGCCCACTTTCCAGGAGCTTCCCAGATTTTCAGCTTCAGAAACATGTAACCACCCCAAATTCTGAAATTGAAATTTAAGTTTTACGAGTCAAGATTCAGTGTTTGCATAGAGAGTTTTCTAGAAAGTTCTGCACAAAAGTGCAGCTTAGCTTGCGACAGTTTTAAAGGGCAGACAACATTCTCAGGGATTTTGTCTGCAAATCTTACTGACTTATTTAAGAAAGCATCAGCATCTGCATGGCCTTTAAGAAACTTGAAAGGGCAAGAAAACGAGCATCTATTACTAAATATAGTATCAGACACCTACTTTTCTTACACCTGTAAACATCATATTATATAATATTTGTGTAGCTAACCTAGTTAATTATCGGCTAAATTCCCTATCACCCTATTGGTGATCGCCAAGCACAGATGCTTAGCTTCTTTATCCCATTGCAGGAAAGGAGCGACGACTAATTATTCTTTCCCGCCTGGGGACAAATGATATTCTAAACCAGTGGTGAGATCGACTCTTTGGATCGCATTAATGCGAATTGGTGAGAGGTCGACACAACGTTTTGATGACCCCAAAAGAGATTTTCGTTACAAGTCGGACCTAGAACAACAGAAAATGAACGGCCCATAAATTTGAAAAGGATGATGATGAATAAATAATAAGGGATTTATTGGGTAAAATTCATGTAAAGTTTGCTGATTCTTTATGAACTGATGCTTGACATCATTGCATAAGTCACCCACATGACTTCTAACATTCAAAATCCAGTAAGAATTTAAAGAATAGAAAATATTTCTTTCATCACCTACCTTACAGTTACAGCTTAACTAACAAACATATAAAAATGTTGAAGCTAAAGCAAGATTGGCTCTCCAGGTGTAGCATTCACGTCCACATGTATTTAATCAAATAATATGTTAAATTCAGCATCCAAGAGTTCGACGTGGAACATCAGAGAACCAGAAATGATAATTTATGATTCGGAATTTGATGAAAGAACAAATATTAAACAACCAGTCCTGTACATCAAAAAGAAAATGAACCATAAAACAAGATATCAAAATGGAGAAAATGACAATTCTACCTTTCGTTTCTTCACATAAAAGTTCAATACAAATGCGAACTTACGTAGCTATAGTAGATATGAAATCTACACAAGATTGATTCAATCCAAGAAAGCCAAGAAATCAACGTTTAAGTTTAATTCAAAAATATTGAATCAAGGAACCAACACAGTCGTCGACAATATGTTGACTCCATGAAACTCGATTTGTTTGAATGCCACGAGAAATAATCTTGATAAGTTTTCGATTAATTCAATAAAGAACTAAAAGAAAGCAATATGCCTTGCAGTAAAATCTTTCAAATTGTGTGTTTCACAATGAATAGAATGAGTCATATTTATAGAGAACTCATAAAACCTAGCTAAAAAGTGGAATCAAGTCCTAAAGATATCAAAAATATATCATACAAGAGTATTAACTAAAGTAAAAGATTGCGCGAAATTTGAAAAAATCACGGCCGAAATTGTACTATGCGGCCGCATAGTATAAATCTATGATGTCGTATAGATCATTTGAAGACCTCCTCTTTGGTTTCAGTAAAGGGGCATGCGACCGCATGCTCGAACAACTACGCGGTCACATAGTTGTTCATTATGTCTCTTCCGTCTATTGTTTGAATCAAGTTTCTCCATGTCGTTTCATCTTCCGAATCTAACATGAAACTTGTCCCCATGTCGTGATTGATTGCCTATGAATGCATATGGTAAATGATTTATTACTCTCATAGAAATATTAGATGCATTAATATGTGTAAAAGTACACGAATCATGTGAAAAAATATTACTACATGCTAGACCATCATCTAACCTATGTATGGGATATTGATTATTTACCATGTCATAGTTGAATGCTTCTCATTCAATGCTCATTAAGTTCTCTACTTGCATCGAATCAATTGGATACTCAATGGGTGGTATCCCACTAAATAAGTTTTCATGAAACAAGTCTTTGAGTTCCTACAATAAAGAAATATTCAAACTAGAGATGGATATGTTAGTTCTCACTAAAACCTCTCAATCTCACACTTTTTTTTTTTTTTACAAAGAAACTCATTTTTGATTTTTTTTCCTCATCTCAATAGACTCTTTTTCTTCTCTCTCATGGTTCTGCTCTTTTTTCACAATTAGTCACCTCACTATTTCTCTCCTAATCTTCTTTTGGATTTCTTTGTTTTTCTTTTCTTCATCACCTCTCAATCTCAATTGATCCTCATAGACATGTTGTGGTGTTAATGATACAAGAGTAACAACTCTACCATTTTTTGCAAAGTTGTACCTGAAAATTACATATTATCAAATTAACGGCTTTTAAGTTACCAAATGATTATTATTATCCATTTTTTTATTTTGACCCTACGTGCGGAATTAATCAATCAAAAGCAACAAGTCACTTTTAATTGTTTCCAGGTGATTAATCAAGCAAGTTAATTGCAAGTTAATTTCTCTAAGTTTGAATGCTGCAGTAATAAATAACAAATACCAAAATGATGACGGAGAAACCCAAACTGGGTAAAAACTCCGAGACCAAGTTAGTTACCTCCACTATAGATAATATGGATTACAGTCTGTTTCTAGCCTAACAAATTCCACTAGTTCTCATTGTTGTAATTCCCGTAATCTTCAAAATCTGCTATACCCACCAACTTCTCGATTTTCTACAGTTAAATGTTGTTTAGCCAACTCCACTAAACGTCCCGATCTACTTCATGTGGCTTCTAAGATCTGCTGTCTCCTTCCAACTTCTTGATCTTCTTCAATTGTCTCTTCCAAGTGGAATTCAAAAAACTCCAATTCTTGTGTTTTTCCTACGCTTGTAGTCCAACCTCTCTCAACCTCCAACAATCTCTGAAGTTCAATTGAGAAAGTACCTTTATGTAACCAATAGAAAGTATGTGGTGTTTCGGTTTAATGGGTTGATGTTTTTCCAAAACAGGTGGTTATATGATCTCAAGAAGAAAGAAAGAATTACAATGAAAAAATATGTTCCGGATCTTTGGAGAATAAGATGAGGCAATGAAAATAATGAAAATCACCACTTAATTTCGTCCAATAGCTTAGATATTTATAGGAGATGGTAATTGGGTTGAATGAGCCAAAAAAATCTGTTTAAAATGTAAATTAGAATTTTTCGTATAAATTTGTCGCTCGAGCTAAACCTCAACGACGGGTGAGCGACGACCTATCACTAGGGGATTCTATTTTTGTCGCTCAAGCAGTATCTAGGCAATGCGGCGCTATGATTCTCTTCTTTTCAAGCTCGAACCCTAGACCCCATAACCAGATTTATACAAATTGCACCCTAGGTCCTTGACTTTTACAACGCGTTACAAATTAGTCATTTTGTCCATAAAATCAACAACACTAAAAACCTAAAAAAACTCCCCATTTGACATGTTGTGACAAAACTACACAATAAGTCAAGGTAAAAAAACAAAATATAAACTACCCAAGCTTCATCAAACTGCATTTGTCTCTTGCTTTTCTTATTAAACCTATTTCCTGAAATTCACAACTCAAATATTCAATGTAAAAGCATGTGATATAGCAATTAAACACATGATACCAAACTAGTTAGATTGAGACGTAACACTAATGTTAATCCAAACACCAATAAAGCATTAGCATCAAACTCAAACAGATATGCATATGATATGCAATGATGATGTAATGCACACTCTCCCACTTACTACAAACTTTCAATGTTTTTATGAAGTAGGTGTCACGCGTTTTATGCAACATGAATTATACCGTAAGTGTACGGTGTCAAGTTTTGTAATATAATATTGTAGTAAGAGTGCCGAACCCATAGGGATTGTAATTCAAATTTCTACTAAGTACTTAATTATATAGCCTCTATTTTATCTAGATAAATGAATTTTATAATCAATATTTTTAACTAATTTAACGATGATTTTAGTAACAAATTCAAAGAATACAAAGTAAACAAATGACTCAATATAAGAAAGGTCTAGGGAATGATTTCACTTTCAATTAAAATTCAATTATGTCTAAATATTCTAGTCAATTTTCTCATATTTAAAAGCAAAAGTTTTAATGTATTTCTCTCACATCTCTCAAGTGCCGGTTAGAAATTAATCTTAGAATTCAATTCTAATATCTCTATTCAGAATTAAAATCAAAGATTTTTATCAAGTTCATGATTCTTTTATGGAGTAAGTTTTATAGATCCTATACTTTCTCTTCAAACCCATAAAATCTATGTTGTGTCAATCATATGATCCCGCCAAAATTTCCCTCTCTCGAGTCCCAAAATTGACTAACATCTATTCATTCAATTATTGGTCAATTAATTGAAAACATTAATTTCATGACACAATCAAACATATATGAAAAATCAAATAGAAATAATTATGACAAAATAAAATCATCATATCAAGTTTGGCTACATCAAACCCTAAATAAATTGTTTAGTTCATGCTGTAATACATAAAATTTAAATAATTTATATGAGAGAACATAAGGAAGAATGGAAACATAAACTCTTTTGAAACTTTAGTTGGAATTCTTCTTGATGTTCTTTGCGCCTCCTCTCTTGACCTTGAGTATTTTAATGTTTTGCCCCTTCAATTATATGTTGAATTTCCCTTGCCTCTTGAACCTTTTCTCCCCCTAGAATTAGGTCTTAAATGTTGTATTTATAGTATTTTGAAGTCTTGGATAAGTTAGAGTCGTGTAGGGCCAAGAAAAGAGTCCCAAAAAAAAAAAAAAAGCCTAATTCTCGCACGGCGGCGCCTTGGCACCCAATATGGGCATTGCAGCGCCCATGATTCTGCTAGTTTTCAGTAATTTGGGCGCTGCGACGCCGAACCCGACGATGCAGCACCCATCTTCAGGTGTAAAAATTGACTGCGCATCCTTCAATATGTTTATCACAACTTCTTCTCCCAATGTCCGATTGAGGTGACTCAAGATGTTTTGGAAAGATGACACAAAGGGCTACAACTTTTCTTCGGATATCATTTTCCAATTCAACCATTTGCTATGTCAGAAAATGAGTCTCAATATGAGACTACAAATGTGGAGCATAACTTTTTTGGTTGGAAATTGATGTGTAATCATATTTTGATTATATTTGATCCCTTTAATTTTTTTCTTCATCCAATTGACTCCAAGCACTCTCGAATCTTCATTATGAGATCCGACACAATTTTTGAGTATTTGCACTTTAGTTCTCGAACTTTGGATCTCTTACAATTTAGCACGTTTCTCCAATTTTTGCTTATTTCCTTAAATTTCATCAATCTCTACAATATCAAAACACACATTAAAATGCCTTAAAACTCTCTCAAAAATAACGAAATAACAAATTAAGTGGCATAAATATCATAAGTGTAGAACACTCATCAAATACCCTTAAACTTAGTATTTTGCTTGTTCTCGAGCAAACACAAAATTCTAGAAAATAACTAACGAATCTACAAATACATCTAAATCAAACAAAATCACTTAAAACAAATTCCGCTAGATATCTTGCCTTCATAGCTCAAGATTGAAAATATAACATCAATTTCACGAATCATTTCAAAGTTATAATGTCCAAGCTAAAGTTTCACATATTTAATACAAAACGTGTGTGTGTGTGTGTGTGTGTGTGTGTGTGAAGACTTAAGTGCAACGTTGTATAATAATAAGTTGATCCAATTCTCGACCGTAAAAGTCAAATATTTCCTTATTTCGCTCGTGAGATTCATTCACCCCCAAACGTGTTTTATTTTCACTTTCCAATATATATTCTAAAGTTAATTTTCAATACTAAATTCTTATACCACTCAAATTTGATTCATTTTAGCCGACAATGTCAATAATTCAAGCCATGTGATAATTCTCCCAATTTATAAGTCCTTTGATAATCAAGCTCATACTAAGTAATTTAAACCTACTAGATATCTAAGCCCTCAACATTTTTCCACAATTGCACAATTTTTTTCGTTTTTTTTATATTATCTTTTTTTTAAGCTCAAGATTAACCTCACAATTTCTTTCTCTTGTTGACCCCTGTAGCGAGCTTTTAGTCGGTAACTCCCCGATTTTGAAATACCGAATGGTACCTGGTCTTAAGAAATTTCTAAGGACTTACTAAGTCGAGTAAAAAAGGTGCAGACTTGAAGCAATGAGTTAACAAGTGCAGCTCTTTCTTTAAAAAGAAAGCAAAAATGATTAAATGGCTAGATTCCTAGTATATGGTCATTACTTAGTTCATACTTGAAAGTTGAAGACGCTCCACACAATATTTTCTTCAACATACATGAAATTACCACAATCCTTAATCATATCACTTACCAACTTGAATGCCCCAAATTATAATAAACAAGGTTAAGGATATGGTGAATATTCGGTTTTTGAGATTGATCATCTAAGTTCTCTATTTCAACCTATAAACACGAATCAATCTACTCATATACAATATCACAATCAACTCACGTGCATAAATACTTTACGTTCTGCATGAATAATCAAAATTTTTAACTAAAACACATAATATATTCATGATCCATAAACTAACACATATCCTCAATAATATACATTCTTGTCGACGAAGTTATCTAACTCATACAAGCATGCAAAACAAAAAAAAAAAAAAAATTATTTTTTTTTAAATATGCACACAAATCACACAAAATAAGAAAAAAATACTAGACAGTTAGATAATTTACAATATACCCCCAAATTTAAATCGAACATTGTCTCCAATGTAAAATTTAAAAAAAAAAGTGAGGACTTCCCTGAATTATCTGCATTGCCTATGACGTTTTGGTGCTTATGATGCTAGATTTGATGAATGTTTGTCATACTTCTTCCCAAACTTGAGTTTATCCCATTTTTTCCTTGTCAATGTTGGTTTGAATGTTTCACGACGTCATGTTCTTGAAAAAATAAATTTTAGATATTAAATATATGGAATCGGGTTACTTTGCTCAAATATCTAATGACCAACTTAACTACTCAAGGACTTAGGAAAAGGCAATATAGGGATGTTGATTCCTAAATAAATTAAACTATCATATAACTCGAAAATAAAATAAATAAAAGGGAAGAAAGCTTAAATTGTCTCCCAAAAAGCGCTCATTTAACGTCATTAGTTTGACGTTGGCAATCCGCATCATGGAACTTTGAAAAAAAAAAAGCTTTTGATTCCTTGCTCATTTCTTCCTTTTGATTTTGTTCCACTCTTCTTATTTTTTCAAACTTCAACTTTGTCATTTTCAATGTAATAGGATTTTTCCATTACATCCAATTCAAACTCAACAACATAGACTTCCACTTCCTCATCAGACTTAATCACAAAATCAATTTCTATACAATCAATGAATTTGAATGAATGTACATTGCTTTCATTTTCATTGATTTCTACTTCTTCATTTGGTTCTTTTGTAATCAAGTTGTCATTCATTTTAAGCTCATCTACGATTGTTGAAACTTCCTCAGATTGATTGATCGATTCGAATTCTGAATCTATAGGCAATGAAAAGTCTTTATTTTCAACTTTTTCAAGTGGATTGTATTTCCACCTTTTAAATTCATTCTAGTAACTCCAATCTCCAATACATATGTTGTGCTCTTCCAACTTGGCAAGTTTATTATAGTACTTTGCAATTACCCTCTCGTTCAACAGAGGAGTGTCATTTCCTACAAATACGATGTCATCATCCTAATCCACAGATACACAATCTCCCAAAGGCATGTAATCTTCATCACATTTTTTAATTGCTTGTTTTCGACATCTTAAATATTGTATGAGACTTAGAAGCTTTACCGTACAGGAGTCGGTGTGTGTATGCAAACAGTGCTCTGTATAATGCATTTCATAGCAAAACTGACAAAAGATATCTTCTACAAGCACGTATCGACATACTTATTTCAATTGTTTTGCTCTCTTACCATTATTAGAATCATGCATATACTATCTAATAGTACCTGAAAAAAATACTAGAGAGATCAGGGTAGGTAGCCAAAATTAACAAAATAAAAAAAAATCTAAATTAAAACAAAGGCTAGTTGGTAATAATATTGGAAAAATCAAATACAACAATCCCCGACAACGACACAAAAAACTTGTCATATGTTTTATGCAACATGAATTATACCGCAAGTGTACGGTGCCAAGTTTTGTAATATAGTATTTGAGTAAAAGTGTCGAACCCACATGGATTGTAATTCTAATTTCTACTAATTACTATAGTTATATAGCCTATATTTTATCTAGATAAATGAATTTTATAATCAATATTTTTAACTAATTTAATGATGATTTTAGTAACGAATTCAAAGAATGCAATGTAAACGAATGACTCAATATAAGAAAGGCTTAGGGAATGATTTCACCTAACTTTCAATTATAATTCAATTATGCTAACTATTCTAATCAATTTAATCATGTTTAAAAGCAAAAATTTTAATGTATTTCTCTCTCCTCTTTTGAGTGCGGACTAGAAATTAATCTTAGAATTCAATTCTAATATCTCTATTCCGAATTAAAATCAAAGATTTTTATCAAGTTCATGATTCTTTTATGGAGTAAGCTTCATAGATCCTATAATTTCTCTCGAACCCCATAAAATCTACATTGTGTCAATCCTATGATCCCGCCTAAATTTTCCTCACTCGAGTGCCAATTGACTAGCATCTATTCATTCAATTATTGGCCAATTAATTGAAAATATTAATTTCATGACAATATCAAACATATATGAAAAATCAAATAGAAATAGTTATGACAAAATCAAATCATAATATCAAGTTTGGCTACATCAAACTCTAGATAAATTATTTAGTTCATGATATAATTTATACGATCTAACATAAGGAAGAATGGAAAGATAAACTATTTTGAAACTTTAGTTGGAATTCCCCTTGATGTTCTTCCCGTCTCCTCTCTTGACCTTGAGTCTTTTGATGTTTTGCCCCTTCAATTGTGTGTTGAATTTCCCTTGCCTCTTGAACCTTTTCTCCCCCTAGAATTAGGTCTTAAATGTTGTATTTATATTATTTTATAGTATTGGAAAGGTTGGAGTCGTGTTAGGCCAAGAAAAGAGTCCAAAAAATTCAAAAATGTAATTCTCACATGGCGGCACCTCAATGCCCATGATTCTGCTGGTTTTCAGTTATTTGGGCATCGCGGCGCCCATCTTCGGGTGTAAAAATTCACTGCGTATCTTTCAGTATCTTTATCATAAATGTTTCTCTCGATGTCCAATTGAGGTGATTCAAGTTCCTTTGGAAAGATGACTCAATGGGCTACAACTTTACTTCACATATCATTTTTCAATTCAACCGTTTGCTATGTCAAAAATGAGTCTCAATATGAGAATACAAATCTGGAGCATAACTTTTTCGGTTGGAAATTGATGTGTAATCATACTTTGATTATATTTTATCCCTTTGATTTCTTTCTTCATCCAATTAACCCCAAGCACTCTCGAATCTTCATTATGAGATTCGACACAATTTTTGAGTATTTGCACTTTAGTTCTCGAACTTTGGATCTCTTACAATTTAGCCTATTTCTCCAATTTTTGCTTATTTCCTTCAATTCATCAATCTATATTACAACATCAAAACACACATTAAAATGCCCTACAACTCTCTCAAGGATAACGAAATAACGAATTAAGTGACATAAATATCATGAATGCAGAACACTCATCAGTAGGCAAATGTATCTTTGTCTCTCCCTAACAACCCCTTAGATATAAAATGTAAATCACAAATATACAATGCTCCCCTAAATCAAAAATCAAACACTCTTCCCTTTCAAATTTCTCTATCTCTCCTTTTTCTCACATACTCAGTTCAAGTTAACATGAAGTAAATTGTCTAAGTGACCCATATGTGTAAAGTGTCCCTAATCCTTTTGTAAGTAGTATTCCAAACCTTAATTTTGTGAGAAATGACATGCTAAATATCACAGCCAATAAGTGTATTCCTCTACTAATGAAAGTCAAATCATTTAAAGTAAATTAGGACCTTTAAATAAAGGCTCATTTTGAATAGATATTTTCTTTTCTCCCCTGACTTTGAGAATATTTTATTTTCTCATCTTTCAATATTTTAAACTCATTATTATTTTCCACATCTTAAGTACAGACTATTCTTCATTAAGTGACTAAAATGACACATGTAACAAACTTTTAGGCCAGTTAACCCCAGTCAGTTGACCATAAGCACCAGACTATGAGAAACCATGTAGGCTTAATTGCTCGAATTAAATAGGTTTCGAAGAAGAACATAAGATATTGAGCTTTTTATTAATGGGGATAAATTTGAGTTTAGGTCTAATAAATAAGGTCAACTCATGTTCAAAATCACCTTACTAACATGTGACTACCATCCTAAATCTCACACACGCGATAGAATCTCAATAATAATATCATAGTGTGTGCAATGCAGATGGTACATGAAAACATATACTAAATACTCCATAAACAACCTAAGTCAACAATGAAAACTATAAACACATGCATGATCACAGCTCACAAGTTCAAGAATGTTATATATCATGCTGTAAAAATTTCCATTATTTTTTATTTTTCAATTTTCAATTTTTAGTTGTTTTTATTTTAAAGTATGAATACCAAGCACACACAAAATTGTCAAACACAAAAAAATAAGAATAAAAAAAATATGCATGCGTTTTCTACCTAGAAAACAAATAAACAAATATAATGCATGTATAAATCAATGTCACACAATGCTAAAAACATGAACATGCGCCGAAAAATACCTAATCAGTTAAGTACGTAAATTATCTTACCTTTAAGAGCACCATGATCTATTTCACAATTTTTGAAATCATTTTTTTTCACCCAAACTTGCCTAGTGATAGGAAAATTCCTATTCATTTGTGTCATTAATTTCGTCAATTGACTCACTTGATTAGTAAAAAAGTCAATCTGACCAACAAACTCCTTATTTTTATTCGTACTAAAGCTCTTGATTCTTTGGTTATTCATGAATGAATGACATATAGGGCGTATGTGTCTTAACTCACTATAGTGAATGCAGGTTCGGACAAACCTAGGACCAATGTTATGTGGATGCTGACGTCTATTCCTAGGTCGATGGGTCATACGCTGTCTAGTAGGCCTTTGTCTAACAAATCTCTTATCCTTAGGCACATGTTTGGGATGGTCAGTGACAGGGACAAATATGGTCTTAGAAGTACTAGCATTGTTATGATCATTTCTATTATATCCTAGACCTCCCTTATTACAAGCAAGCTTGCCCATTCCTAAAATGTTATCTAAATTTTCAGAACCACTAGAGAAGGCAAGCAGTTGAGACTTATAATATTTTAGATTGCTCAAAAGGTTCTTAACCTGAATTTCTAAGGTCTATTTCTCAATGGTCAACTCGTTGACTCTCGTAGAAAACTTCTCAAACTCGCTAGTGAGATTCTTAACATGGGTCTCTAATGTTTCATTCATGGATTTCATTTCACTCATGATCGAGGTAGATTCCTTAAAATGCGCTACAAACTTCTCATTTTCCAATTCAAGTTCCTTATTTTTTGCACTCAATGCTTTGTTTTTGTAAGAATTTTGAGAATTTCCTCATACATCCTATCATAAGCCTCTTGGATATCTTCCATACTCTCAGAATTTTCTCCACTATCAGAATCCTCACCACTATTTACGTTCTCAGCCTTCTCACTCCCCTTATCAAATTCATTCCTAATTCTAGCAATAAAGGCTTTAGTTCCCACTTTTCCCACGAGTAGATTTCTCACTCTAATTGTCCGAGCTAGACTCGTCATTGGTGAGAGTAGCATTCATAGCCTTATCCGAATTTCTCCTACTGCTAGGGCACTCACTCCTAATGTGGCCAAAACCTCGACAATAATGGCATCTCACAGATTTAGACCTTTTCCTAAACTCACTTGGACCACTTCTATGCTTTTCTTGAGGTTTTTGTTTATTCCTAAGCATTTTTTAGAATTTTTTAGCAAAATATGCTAACTTCTCTTCATTAGGAGAATTTAAATTTGAGGACTCCCTATGACTATTCCTCACGGTGTTTAAGGCTAAGGACTTATTGTTTGTAGGTTTATCAAATGTCAGCTCATAAGTCTGGAGAAATCCAACAAGCTCTTCAATCTTAATTGAATCTAAGTCATTGTTCTCTTATATAGTCGTGACTTTAGGCCTAAACTTTTCAGGTAAGGATCTAAGAATTTTTCTTACAAGTTTAGGATTCGGGATTCTCTCACCTAGGTTGAAACTAGAATTCACTACATCATTTAAGCTCGCATTAAACTTATCAAAAGTTTCATTCTCTTTGATTCTAATCTCTTCAAATCTAGTGGTCAGCATTTTCAATTTTGAGTTCTTAATAACCCGAGTTCCCTCACGTGTGATCTGTAGAATATCCCAAACATCTTTAGCTACCTCACACGTAGACACTCGCCTAAGTTATTCCGTAGATACCACCATAAATAAGGCATGTAAAGTTTTACCGTTCCAGTTACATTCATCTAAGTTCATCCTAGTCCAATTAGCAATGGGAGTTGGGATTACTTCATTATTAATCGTAGAATTAAGTACAACCGAACCATTCACAACACTTAGCCATATACGCTCATCCATAGATTTCAAAAGGCTCTCATCCCAACCTTTCAGTAGGCATAATTACTGCCATCAAAATAAAGCGGGACAGATAATGAATTACTCATCTAGATAATAAGTCAAGGAATGAATTTGGGCTTTGACACCAATTGAAAATTATAGATTATCAAATTAACGGCTTCTAAGTTACCAAATGATTATTAATTATCCGTTTTTAATTTTGACCCTACGTGCGGAATTAATCAATTAAAAGCAACAAGTCACTTTTAATTGTTTCTAGATGGTTAATCAAGAAAGTTAGTTTCCCTAAGTCTGAATGCCGCAATAATAAAGAAAGCAATAAATAACGAACATCAAAATGATGACAAAGAAACCTCAATTGGGTAGAAACTCCGGGAACAAGCCAGTTACCTCCAATATAGACAATATAGATGTTGTCTAGCCAACTCCACTAGACTTCTCGATCTACTTCATGTAGCTTCCAAGATATATTGTCTCCTTCCAGTTTCCCGATCTTTTTCAATTGTCTCTTCCAAGTGGAATTCCAAGAATCTCCAATTCTTATGGTTTTCCTGCGTTTGTAGTCCAACTTCTCTCAACCTCCAGCAACCTCTGAAGTTCAACTGAGAAAGTACTTTCCTGTGACCAATAGGAAGTAGGTGGTGTTTCAGTTTAATGGATTGATGTTTTTCCCAAACATGTGCTTATATGATCTCAAGAAGAAAGAATGAATCACAATGAAAGAATATGTTCTTGGATCTTTGGAGAATAAGATGAGGTAATGAAAATAATGAAAACCACTACTTAATTTCATCCAATGGGTTGGATATTTATAGGAGAGGGTAATTGAGTTGAATGGGCCCAAAAAGTCTGTTTAAAAACTCAAATTAAGGTTTTATGTATAAACCTGTCGCTCGAGCGAAACCTCAATGACAGGCGAGCAATGGCCTATAGCTCGAACGAGAGCCGGACAACAGGTGAGCGACATGGATTATGTTTTTGTCACTCGAGCAGTGTTCAGGCGGTAGGCTAGCAAAAATGCGGTGCCGTGATTCTTTTTTTTATGCTTGAACCCTAGACCTCCTAACCCAATTTATCCAAATTGCACCCTAGGTCATTGACTTTTATAACACATTACAAATTAGTCTTTTTGTCCACAGAATCGCCAACACTAAAAATCTAACAATACCTATTATTGAACCCATCATGTTTAACTTCCTATCATACTGATATGACCTTCACAAAAAAATGTGTCCAACATGCATATGAACCACATCACATATCACTTAATCACTATACCTCTCAATTGAGAGATTTACCAAAACTCTCATATTCACCTTAATCTTTCCACATTCCTCAAACAACTGCAATTTATAAGGTTTAGGATGTTTTATCTTAGTCAATCTTAATTTCTCAATAAGTGTAGTACTAGCAATATTAGTACAACTACCCCATCAATAAACAAACTACATACCTTATTTTTGACGTGGCATATAGTATGAAAGATGTTCTCACGTTGCTGCTCTACATCATCCAATTTAATTTGTGTACTGAGAGCACGCATCACCACAAGCAACTTACCTCCTAGCGGGTACTCTATTACATCTCCTTCATTAGCATCATCTAACGCGGGCATATCATCACCGCTTCTCTACTGTCGGTAAGATCATTGCCATTTTGTTTGGACATTAAGAAGCAATGTGCCATATCCCAAACACCTAAAGTATTTGATATCCCGTGTCTTAGAAGATCGAGAATCCATTTTAAGTGTAATTTTGTTAACTTCCTCCTTTTCCCTTAGTGCTTTCATCTTACTACTCGAAACAACCCTATCACCTCTATTATCATTCCACTTCAATTTCCAAGAAGAGTTAAAATCCAAAGAACTCGATATATATCTAGTTGTCCCATTTCTCTTCAATTGTCTTTCCGCCTTCATAGCTACATGTAGCATGTCTTTCAACTCCACATAATGTTGCAACTCTACAACATTAGCTATATCCATATTCAAACCATTCAAAAATCAGGCCATGGCAGCCTCCCTATCTTCTCAACATTCGCTCTAATCATAGAAATCTCCATCTCCTTATGATAATCTTCCATACTTTTAGAACATTGGTAGAGGCTTCGCAATTTTTTATGAAGCTCGCTATAATAATGATTAGGCACAAATTTCTTCCTCATAATAGCCTTCAATTTTTCTCATGTATTAATAGACCTCTCACGATTCCTCATCCTAGATATTACTACTTGAGCACCACAATCTGTACCTTGTTTTTCTCCAAGTAGTTGTAGCAATCAAATATCAATTCTACTTTTTTTTCCCACTTTAAGTATGCCTCCGGATCACCCCTTCCTTTGAATGAAAGAATTGACATTTTGATATTGCCCATACTTCTATCAACATCATTTACAACAAGATCTCTACCCTCCGTTCATGTCTAACTCTTCTATCTCTCATTTTTCCTAACTTGACATCCACCAATACATCTTCATTAATGTCCATATCCGCTTCCCATTCACCAGCAAAATTCGCTCAATTATCTTGCCTTCCTTGCCTCCTTGTATTAAAAATATCTCTAGGTTGTTCCTTACGTTAGTTGGCTAGCTGTTGAAATTTGGGTGTGACCCAAATTCATTTGTTGAAGTATTTGAAATATTAAAGAATTCTAATTGAAGTGCACGTCAATGAGAATTCAGTTTGAAATGTTATGTGAGTCATATGTCAAGTTGAAATTCTATTTTGGAAGCTTATTGAGAGTTGAAAATTTGGTATTAGATTTGAAAACAATTTGAAAAAAGAAAAAAAAAATTCACAAACTGAACACCCGGAGTCGGGGCGCCCACGTAGGCCTGTTTTCGGATTTTCCACATTTTTCTCTCCTACTTCGTTTTAGACTCGATTTTTTGGCATCCTACTACATTAACAACTCTACTAAGTAGGTTTGGATGTCCCCTATATATTTCCTATAAATATTAGGCTCTTCCATATAATTTTTTAAGTGTGAGAAAATAGATTGTTAGAATTATATGATATATTGTAATTTTTTTCTCTTATTCATTATTCTTGAGTCAATAAAATCTCTTAATTACTCTGTCATATTATTATCTTTATTATTCTTTTATTTGATCTTTTACTTTATTATTGTGTCATTTAACTTCAACATCCCAATTCGATGATTAGTTTTACGTGTATAAGCTCATGTATCACTCAAATTGGCTTTTTCCCTCTATCAGTCTTACAACTCTTGCATTTTTCCACTCAATGCTTTCTTGCAAGTGTTTCAAAGAACTTATTCGATTTCAATCAAAATTAATCCCTTTAGAGTTTCAAATAAAGATTTGAGTAAGAAAAATTGACTCTAAAATAACTCAAAAAATAGGAAATGTAATTTTGAATGGAATATTAAGGTTTTTTACTCAGACAAGTGGAAATTAGATGCTGCTGGCAATTTTTTGAATTTTCCTTTTTTTTTCTCGGAAATTCAACTAGATACCAACAAAAGAAATATAAACTGATTTAGATGCTAGATTAACACACAAACAAGTTATGAATTTTTTTTTCTTTTTTTTTTCGGGTATTTATGGATTGAAAACTTCAAAAAAATAAAGAAAAACAAAACACTCAAACAAAAATGACAAATAAATAGAATATAACCTTCATTTTTGGAACCTTGCTCCAATACCAACTGATGCGAACTCACGTAACAATGGTAGCTACGAAACCCACACAAGATTAATTCAACCCAAAAAAACCAAAAAAATTCAAAAATATTGAATCAAGGAACCAACACAATCAATGACAATATGTTGACCCCATAATTACAAAACTCAAAAATCTTACTCGATTTATTTGAACGTCCAAGAAATAATCTTGATAAGTTCACAATTAATTCAATGAAGAACGAGAAGAAATCAATATGCATTGCAATAAAATCTCTCAAAATGTATGTTTTACAATGAATAGAATGAGTTATATTTATAGGGAACTCATAAAACCTAGCTAGAAAACGGAATCAAGTCCTAAAGATATCAAAAATATATCATACAAGAGTTTTAACTAAATTAGAAAATTGCACGAAATTTGAAAAAAAATCACAGCTGAAATTGTACTATGCGACCGCATAGTATTAAATCTATGTGGTCACATAGATCATTTGAAGACCTCCTCTTTGGTTTTGGTAAAGGGGCATGCGTTGTTCATTCCGTCTCCTCCGTCCATTACTTGAATCAAGTTTCTCCATATCGTTTCATCTTCTGAACCCAACATGAAACTTGTCCCCTTACTTGTTGTGATCGATGTTTCGTTCACCGTAACTTGAGCGGGTAGTCACATTGCTTTTTTGACCCGCTTCACCCGCGACCTAGTCATTGGCCCTTCCTCAACGATCAATGGATTATTGTCGGACTTGCCCTCGTATCATGGATCACATCAAATACCAACAACCTCGTTTGAACAGAATATCTGGAAGAGTATCAACCAGCCATGCAAAATTCGTCATTCACAGTTGAGAATCCACTTGGTAATGCAAAGGCAAATTGACTGCATCGAAATTGAGCAACATCTTAAAGAAATCTCAACCTGCAGTGTGAAACCAAATAAGGAATATTGGCACGAGAAATATATTTTGATGACCAGAAACGCATATGTTTTTATTTAATCATGTCTGGCATCAGAAATAAGGAAACGCCATAAACATATCCAATGTATGTTATTGAAGGATAATTGATCCAAGCAAAAGTGGACTTTAATGCTTAGTCTATACCTACTGACATGGACTTCAATTAACAGGGGGAAAAAAAGATAATTATCCTAAAATAAACCTAGAAACAGCCAATGATCCGGAATTAATTCTTATAAAGCATGTAACAGTATACAGAATTTTTTTTTTAAAAGCACTTGATATAGGTGATACAAAAATAAACTCAAATAAAATTGAAGATAGTAAAAGAAAAGAACATATAATGCAATTCTGTTCAACTGAGCATTTTGTGCCGAAGGAAGCATTTTACATTCAATACATTAGACAATTAGACAACTGACAAGTGATACAACTACAAGACATTTGAATACATCTACCTATATTCATAAAGAAAGATTGATGAAGTCAATGAATGTTCCATGTATGACAGATGAGAAATATTCTAGTTTAACATTTAACATTGTAATGAGCCAAAACATAACATCAAATCCATATGCAGAGACAATGAAGAACGGAACAATTCTAAGGTTATACGGGCAATGGACGTGAATTATCACAAAAATACCATTAGAAATTCATGCTACACTAAAAATTCCAAGAGAGAATGTTCAAAAATCAATTGATGGAGGCATGTATTTGCACTTCCCTCGGTCATTAACACCTATCTGCCTTCATCCAAATAACAATGGAAATCTGAGGGAAATGCTAAGATACAACTCAAACAACAAACTAAGCCTCGTAACACTACAAGTTGGGGTCGGCTACATGAACCTTTTCCGTCATTTAGAGGCTAAAAAAGAGGACACTTACTTAAACAGCTCTACACATTCACTAAATGTCATAGGAAGTATCAGAGAGAAAATAATGCTCTTAAAGAGACACTGACACATTATAAAACAACGCACTTCATACTCAAATCGAATAATGACTTCCTTCTCCAGTTGCTGCTGCTAGTCATAGTTGGAAAAACCAAACTATGAGTATAACTAGAAATATGGATAAGGTAAGGCCTGCACATCACCCAAATACCCAGACTTTTAACTACGTTTCTATGAGTCACTGACAGCATGGAATATAATGAAGCATCACATTAAAGTTTCAGATTGAAACAGAACTAAGTTTCTTACTGACAAATTTAATAGCCAATGAAAACACAACGTCTCCAAAAAAAAAAAAATACATGAAGATTCTCGTACGAAGTGAACAAGGCTGAAATGTGGCCAAAAATTATGGCGAAGACTGAATCGACTAGATCTCACCGCTACTCCTGCAGGTGTTACTGACAGAGCTGCTCAACAGCAGCAACAATCTGTGCTGGTTGAACCACGGTCCATTCCTCCAATGTCCCAGCATAAGGAGTTGGCACATCCTGTGAGGAGAGACAAACAATTGGTGCATCCAAATAATCATGGAAATTCTCATTTATTGCAGCTGTAAGGCTGGCCCCAATGCCGCCTGTTCGCATGCACTCTTCAACTATAAGCACCCGGTGAGTCTTCTTAACAGAATTTCCAATTGTGTAGAGATCAAATGGTTTCAAAGATCTAATATCAATGACCTCCGGATCATAACCTTTGTTGACAAGAGTCTTGGCAGCTTGCATGACATGGTACCTCATCCGGGAATATGTTAAGATTGTAATGTGCTCCCCAGGCCTCACCATCTCTGCCTCTTCCAACGACAATACATATTCTTCATCAGGAATTCTCTCCTTGAGGTTGTAAAGAAGCACGTGTTCAAAAAGGACAACAGGATTCTCACTGCGGATGGCAGCCTTCATCAGACCCTTGGCATTGTATACAGTTGAACAGGCGACCAACTGGATCCCTGGAATTGACTGAAAGTAAGATTCCAGTCTCTGTGAATGCTCCGCCCCAAGTTGGCGTCCAACCCCTCCTGGTCCTCGGATAACTGTTGGAATAGTGAACTGCCCACCTGAGGTGTAGTGTAACATACCACAGTTATCAGATATTTGGTTGAAAGCCAATAGAAGAAATCCCATGTTCATGCCCTCAATAACTGGTCTTAGACCAGTCATAGCTGCCCCAACACCCATGCCTGTAAAAGAATTCTCAGCAATTGGTGTATCAAGCACTCTGAGATCTCCATATTTCTCAGCAAGTCCCTTGGTGACCTTGTATGAACCTCCATAATGCCCTACATCTTCACCAAAGACACAGACCCGAGGATCTCTATCCATTTCTTCCTCTAGCCCTTCTCTAAGGGCTTCAAACAGCAAGAGCTCATGCCTACACGTGTAAAATAATCATCCAAGACTTTTCCAAGAATTCAATTATTCAGACTAAAGACATGTTTCAATACACGAGTGGCATTGCAGGTTTTAGAAAATAATATCCAAAAACCATATAAACGTGAATCTGCATGTTGGCTTAGTAAAGTTCATTTCTTACTTCTGCTATGGTTTAAACATGGCATTAAATAACACGTGGAGATTAGACCACTATACAGATAACAAAATAATTACAACCAGAACAAATCTGCCCCCTACCCACCTAGTTGGGACCTCTGTTAGTGTTACGGGTCGAAAAGTAGAGGGCACCAACATGAGTTAAGATACATAGTGCGCCCTGATAGAGCATTAATGCATTGATTTCAAGAACTGTACAATAACGTTTAAGTTTTTGACCTCATCTCAGTATCTTTACAGCCTGCTCGAATAACACGATAGAGCCAACAAATTTGGAATAGTATGAAGTTAACTTGCTACATTATGTGTTGCATTGATTCTTTTTAACGAATAGAAGGGATCAAATAGGAAAGTATACCCTGAATCATAGAACTATAATGAAATATACGATCAATCAAAATTTATTGAATTTGAAAAACAGTCAGTTCAAACAATCTCCAACCATTTTAGGTACAAACACTTCCCTCATTGACTTCAAAGCTTTGACTTGTTTCACAAGAAAAAGAATGCCTTTAAATATCTTTAGAAACTTCTTGCAGCTTTGACTTTATTAGAAGGGAGTTTGTATAGATTCCTTTACAAAAGTTAGCTAACTTATTCTTCTCAGATTGTTGCTTTGCTCCCATATTTAATAAGTTCTTCACTGATGATATGAAACCAGAAGGTACGAATTATATTAGCCCATCAACTTTAAATAACACACTGACATTAAGTAGTATAGTACCTTATTCCTATGTAAAATATTTAATTGGCCTAGCATAAAGTATTCAGTTCACTTTCTTCATTCCCCAAGCTCGAAGAGAATGTAATAGTAATCAACTAATCTTGTTAAGCCAAACAACTAATCCTCTCCATAACCAAATTAAATTTTTGGCGGGACTACCATAAATACTAGGAAGATTTCGAATTCTCAGCTTGGTTAATACACTTTACAACTTCGATTATAACCTATTTTCTCATTTATCCACTAGGTTATGATGTTCTCTAACTTCTTGAAATGGCCATCCAGATTTCTTTAGTTTCTTCTACTTTTGCTCAGACTTCACTCTTGTGCACATTAAGATAATTCAAATCCCAAGTTTAAAGATTTAATTTTAGACCCTGTATCTATTTTGTCCTCCATCAGTTGTGAGTCTTGTGACTACCACTTGAAAATGGTATCAGGTCATTCAAGCTTAGACTGGGGCATTAATTTCTCAAATTCACTTAAGAATTAGGAATTGTGGAACCATACTTCCACCATATTTGAGCCATCAGTACTCCATGAAATGGCATCTGATCTTAGTACAGTCTAGACTGGGGCATTAATTTCTCAAATTCACTTAAGAATTAGGAAATGGTATCTGATCTTAGTACAGTCTAGACTCTTCCCCAACCAATCTAGAACATTTGATGTAGACAAATTCCACCAACCATCTAGAGCGAGTAAGACTTAAAAAGCACCAGCATTTTGAAAATGGCTATTGGAATTTTGAACAAAAAAATATTCCATACAACAGTCTTTGATATTCCTGAGTTTGCAGGAGCCTGCAGAGCCTCCCGTCTAGAATTTATTAACAAAAATATCTGGACGAGCATTGTAACCCTTATGGGACCTTGCATTAAATAATATACCAGTTGACCAAAAGGTTGGGGATAGAAAACTGTTAAGTACTAATCCTTAGTAATATACCAAAACATCTAAGGGAAAGGTAGGTCACGTGTTCTGGTGAATTTTAGAAGTTAGAAATGTGAAACTCAGAAGGCTTTCTCTGGAAGCCTCCTAATGGATCCAAACTAGATATCTGTATACTCTATAAATCAGAAGAAAATAATACGGCGAATTGCCTCAATAAGTTAATAATTAGATCTATCTCAATGCAGACCAATTAAAATCTAGTTTGGACACTGGCAAATCCCAGGCTTTGAATATGTTTCCACTTTCCAAAATGTCCTTGATATTGAAGACAACCTTCATTCAAAAGAATATCCCACTTGTTATCTCTTTCCCTACTTCATTCATTGGTTTATTGTAAAATATACCTAAGAAACCTAGTGTCCCAAATTCATGAGCATTAACTAGTCATAGCTTCTAACTTATAGCAGCTGCAATTGATTCTTTATATTACAGAACAGATGTTAAAAGAAGTAAACTTCTGTATAGATGCACCATTTCTGGTATCTGATAGGATCCCCTGCTGCTGCTGTGGATTATACTGATGCCTCAGATGCTGGCTGCTGCTGATCTAGGAGAAATGTTAGGCAATAGATATTGTAACAGGATTTTGATCTACTGAATTGGCTGATAATTGAGGCTTCCTACTGTATTGATTTGCTGAATTGTAAACAGATTTATTGAAATTCATAGAAATTGAAAGAACAATTTCAAGCATTCGAGAGGCTGGATTTCTCCTAATAGATTCAACCAACTACTAAATATTTGCATAACCATTATGCTCCCTCTCCTATTACATTTATACTCCTGCTTCCATACTCCACACCAGAATATCAATCTCCAAGTCTGTCTTTATAACAAAAGAAATTTTTTTTTGATAACCGTGGATGTCCGAGCCAGCTTGCGAGCACCTCGACTAATCCCACGGGGCCCTGAAGTTTACAGCCGTTTCTCACCTCAGTGGCCCTGAGAAGACTCGAATTGGTGATCATTGGGGAGCAAACACAAGGCCTGACCAATTGAGCTACCCATCAGGGTTCTTTATAACAAAAAAAATTACTAATCATTAAAACTGGTGGTTATAGGTATCTCATAAATAGAGTGCATTTTATGTTTTCCGATATCTTTTTACCTACCTAGAGTATAATCCTCATCACCACACTATCTCCATCTCTTACATCCTACTTTCAGGATTTCCCAGCTCATTGGCTCTTCTTGTGCCACAGTGGTGAGTCGGATTGTATTAGTACGTCACACCTTAAATAAATAACTCTACTGAGCAGGATATAATTCTTTTTTTTCTCTAGAATCACATGTTCGGGTTCTTGCACTTAGCAGCATCAACATTACACATGCACGAATAAAAGTGTTAGTGCTAGACATCACAAGTTGATAGAGATATGAGCATTATGAAGTTACACACTACATTTAGGTTTAGAATGCATTTGTTGAATGTGCCTACATATCCATCATATATTTATCTTGGGCTGTGCTAATCTAAATATAATGCAGATTGAAAAGTTGTATCTTCAAACCACATGGCAAAGGTTTATTAGGCATGGATACATGTTGCGGTAGGATTCACTATAATATCAAATTTGAAATTGTAGTAAAGTACAATTATGCACATTAGTATTTGTTTTGAAATTTGCACGCCACAATCACAATATTGCAATCGAAATGTCAAGCATATAAGCAGAAACACACGGGAAATACACTGGAATAAGCATATTTACAAAATAAGAATTTTACCCAGGTTTAGAAGCTGCTGAAGCAGAACTCTCCGTCTGCGTCTGATGAATTCCACATAGACCAAAATAGAACAGAGTATTTTAGACATGAAAAATTAAAACGAAAAAACATTAAGAGGGTAAATAGAAGGCACTAACCGCAGTTGCTTTGGTGATAACCTTTTCTGGCTTGAAGCTTCCATGAACAGAACCAGAACCAGAAACCGAAATCAACCTCGAATCGGATCTGATGACTGAATAAAAGAAGACAAAAATTAAACAGAGAGAAATAAATATATCTAACGTGGATTGACAGGATTGTAAAGCTAAGCTCAATAGAACATCACTTTCCTAACCCATGAATCAAAATCTCACATTTTTATTGTTTCCACTATTAGTGGATCTTCACAATAACATATGACAATACATCCAAAACAAACAAACAAACAAAATTAAAAAATAAAACATAGAAAAAGAGAAAAATAAAACCTGGGAAAGATCGAATAGACGAAACAGAGAATTTATTGTAGTGATCCGAGAAGGAAACTGAAGGTGATGCTACTCCGATTGCTTGAAGCATGGAAGCCATTTTTCTATACAATACAAAAACACCGTCCTCTATAAAATGTGTATATTTAAAAGAGAAAGATAATGAAAAAAACGAAGGGCTCAGCTGAGAGAGATTAATAAATAGGGAAGGTATTGAGAAAATTTTGAAAATGGAGGTGGCGGAGATTCAGAGGGGAAAAGAGAAGGTGGCGATGAAACCAGAAAGGATTCACTTCTAGGTGTACTATTTTGGAGCGATTCTATCATTTCTAAAATACATTTTTTTTTTTTTTCTATTTTCAATGCCACGTTGTGTTGCTAAAATAATATTACACTTAAATTTAAATTTTTTTCATATTTTTAATTACACATTTTTTATCAAATCACTATTTAAAAATATATTTTTGACTAAAAATAGGACCCAAACAAGCACTTATTTGAGTTTGACTTGTCAACTCTCATGACTCACCATTTTGCCAACTAACTTTCCCAACATTTTGAACCCACCCAAATTAATGATTTTTTTAGCTCATATCACTATTTACATCCACAATTGTTATATATTCATCCCGCCACCCTATATTCATCTCTACTAAAATTTTTAAAAAAATTATATTTTCATCTCCGTCAAATTTTAATATTATCCTTATTAAATTCATTCATTTAAAAACTATAAATCCACACAAATTTTATATATTCACCGTATTCTAAATACATTCCTAATACAATTTCACACACCGGTCACACAAAGGAATTCCTAAACCTAATGTCGATCTCGCTCATTCGAACTCCTCGGACGTCGATGCCTTGCTATTTCCGTCGTGGTTCTACAAAATCTTGCATAGGTTTGGTATACTAAAATTAGTTCAAATGTTCCATATATATATATATGGAATCAAATCAAATAGCGAATTTTGGTTCCATTCCCATAATTGAAAATCGGACCCCGGAGATCTAAGCCTTACAAGAAATTGAAAATAAACAAGTTAAAATTGTATGTATTCTCAGCTTTCCTCTATTTTTTAAACTTGTGTAAATATTTGATGTGTAAGATTACATGAATGAGGTTTCCCATGAAAATGAGAAGGGTGAAATTTCTTCGAATTTGAAGAATCTCAAATGAATTCTATGTCCATTGATTCACGTACATACACCTATTGTTTTGATCTATTTTTGTATACACATATTAGATTAAGTTGTACACATTTCCCTTTTTCGAATTCTGCAATGTGGGGTGTTTCGAACTAGAAGCATGTTATACGTTTTCAAGGGAAATTTGGCATTTTCACATTTGTCAAGAAGCAACGTCGGACTCGACAGAACCAGCTGTTGTTCTTAACGGTTGAGTTCTGAAATTCTCGACAGTTGTATATTTATAAAAACGATTTTCTTCATATTATAAAATTGGTCGAGCTGATGTTATACGTGTTTTATGAAGTATTTGGTCGACATATTATCATCTAACCTTTATTATTTTTCTGTGTTACTGAGTTATGTAGATGAATTTCGAATGTGTTTTAGCCAAAGAGGATCGGATCCATGCGACCATCTCTCTGTGCAGTAACATGAAGTACATAAAAACCATGATTGACAAATTTGATACTACGTAGAGAAATGACTTTCAGAATTCCTGCCTAGAATTCTTGGCAACTTTGCCAGATGTGCGGTTCACCTCCCAGCTCATTCAACAACTTTTATTTCGAATGATACGAAACGGTAAGAATAATGAGCAGTGGTTCAACATAAAAGGCCACGTTATGCGGTTTGGATTACAAGAGTACACTGTAGTGAAAGGATTGAAATGCTGGCTTATGCCCACTGGCAAAAAATTTGACGACGCCATTGGAAAAACTAGATTGAAGGACAAATACTTCAAATCTAGTGATCTTGTCTCCTGCTCTGACCTTGAGAAACCGTCTTCATCCATCGACTATAAGGGCCGATAATAGTTGAAGGAGTTTTCATTGCCCCCGATAAGAAGGTAGGTATCTATATGAGCACATTGTCCATAGTTGACAATCTTGACATGTTTTTTGATTACCCATGTGGTAAAGTGGGATTTCAACGTGTGATGAAGACTTTTCGTCGCGGTTGGTTGGAGAAAGTTGGAGGTGCAAGAACCAAGAATGACAAGGAAATTACGTACACTGTTTATGGATTCCCAATCACTTTTTAGGTTCAATATTATATTTTTACAATTTGTGTTTATTTTACTACACACTTTAACGGTTTTACAGTTGAAGAACACTAACAAGTTGTGTTGGGTTGTTTCGCTAGATATGGGCGTTCAGGGCGATGCCTAAAATCGATGAACGGTTCGGTGAGATATTGGGATATAATTTTCTAAGGATCCTAAGTTGGACGACCACTAAACAATCACAATATAGGACGTACAAGGCATTTATCAAGAACACGGAGGTAATATATACTTCGACTTTGTTAATTTTTTCATACTACATCTATTTTACCTAATCCTATATATACCTAAACCCGTATTGTAGCTCCACGTTTACACCATGCTTCGAGCTTCAGAGGAGGAGCAAAATCTGTCGAACGTGTCCACACTCGTTCCTCTTGACATTGATCCCATGCCTAAGTTGGATGACATTGTTAGAGATATGGTCGAGGCATAGTTTCAAATGCACAACAAGGCGCACCAAACCTTATACAACGTTGATCTTTAAGGGACTACAACCGATCCACAATTCAAATGAATTTTACAATACAAATCTTCTCTTCTTATCGAATGATAAAATCAAGGTTGAGTACAAGAAGAAAAGAGGCAAATACTTTAATAGATAGCAAATGAATTAAGCTCAAGTGTTGATATTATAAACTTTGATAAAAGATAGATGTTAAAATAGTTTGTATTGTTATCAAAGTTTTCAACCTATAATCTTTCTTAACAAAATAAAACAAGTTAAGTATGAGGAGAGATTTACACTTCAATATAAGTGTTGGCAAAGAAAACTTTTATCAAGATTTAGAAAATAGATGAGATTGAAAAGTTTCTTTGCAAAATTTAATTCTTGATGAAATAAATAAAACTAGTTTGAATCAATCAAGAATTTCTTTATAAATGAGATAGAATTTAAAAACAATTTAAGCTCAAAGATTTTCAATAAATAGCTCTCTCAATTTTTTCTCTAAAGTTGTGCAAATTGAATGTAAAGAGAGTGAGTATTTATAGATGAAAATCTGTCAAATTTCTACCGTACCGGACGACTCTTACCGAACGTCCGGTAAAAACTCAACGATCATTTTAGCCATTATTTTTTGTCAAAGAATATGACCGTTGTGGCCAAAAATCGATTTTATCGGACGTCCGGTAAAATCGTATCGGACGTCCGATACGACAGTCTTACGTCGGATATCTTTCAATATTTTGCTCATATTTTTTTCTCTCGATGTCTGATTAAGGTGATTCAGAATGGGTTGGAAAGCTAACTCAAAGGGCTACAACTTTGCTTCAGAAATCATCTTCAGATTAGATCATCTTCAGTGTCAAAAATCTATCCCAATATGAGATTTAAAATCGGAGTATAACTTTTTGATTGAAAGTTGAAGTGTGATCTTTTGAGGGATGTTTGAAAATGATTTTTCAAGGTTTTTGATATATTACAAATGTTCATTTTTTTCAAAATCATTCTCATGTCAAAATAATTTATACAAGTAATGAATTTATGAGAAATACTTGAGTTTTATGCACTTGCTAAACATTGACGAGTTCTACATTTATATATATATAAATGAGGTTCGATAAATAATTTTATCTTCAATGTTCTTGATCTCTTCGAGCCTCTCTTTGACTTGTATCTCGAATGATTTGTCTTGAATGCTCGTTTAACCTTCACTTATACTTCATTTGAGTGTGAATAATAATCTTTATAACTTTTAAGGCTTAAACATTCAATTCAATTTGTTAGTAAACAAGATGCACTTATTTGTTATAATCAAAATATTAAGGTGATGATCAACCATAGGTCAACAACGTATAATTCGCGTCGAATCATATTGGCGGTTTGGATCGTCATGTCTTCCCATTATGTGTTTGGTCACTACAAAACTTGTTGCATGTTGATATGCGCTACACCGAAAGTTGATAGAACATGTGTACGCATCATTAAATTTTCGAATCATAAAGATTACAGCCGCTTCACTGTAATATGAACTGGTTCTTCTTCATAAGTAATATTCTCTTTTAACTCTACTAGTTGTGATTCCAACACGTGAGACGGATTTGGAATATACTTACGAAGCATAGAAACATGAAATACATTATGAGTTCTGGACAACTCTGTTGGTAAAGCCAATCTATAAGCAATTGGACTAATGCGTTCAATAATATCATATGGCCCAATATACCTCGGACTCAATTGTTATTAATGGGGACCTGCAACAAGAGAGAGAAGAATGGGGGACTCTACTTTAAGTTATTGTTTCATCTTTCAACAACAGTAATTATTTTCAATTAGAAAAGGATTGCAATTGGATATTTATCGGCCTTAATAAAAGATAATGTGGAAGGAGAAAGGGGATGGAAATTAAAAAAAAAAAAAATTGATGAATTTTCTTTCATAGGTGGACTAAATTGGAAAAATAGAAAAGAATGAGCAATAGTTGAGCTGCTTATGTCTTCTATTGGTCCATTGGTTAGGGAATTGGATAAATGGTTGCTAATATGAAGAAATGTTTCATTTTTCAGAAAATAGCGAGGTCGGGACACTTGTTGTGGAAAAATTTAAATATTCTCCAAGTATTGATAAATTAATTATACTATTATACATTTTATGCAATTATGCGAATTATTTGTCCAATTACATGATTAATTTGGAAATATTCCTTTATTATGATCTATGTGGAATTTTAAAGATTGTGTATGGATTATTTGTGAATTGGAATGTGAGACATGTGATATTGAGATCGACCAGAAAAGCACCCATGATTATATACTTATTCTAGTTCGCTAAGGGGCATTGGCCGTGTTCTATACTATACTGAGGGGTCTTGACTGTGGATGAAAGGGTCTGACCGTGTACATATAGTTCACTGAGAGGTTTTGACTGTATTCTAGTATTGATTAAGAGATGTCTTTGAGACCCACTTTCATTCACGGAGGGGTCAAATGCCCGTGGTGAAAGTATTTAGCTCGAGGAGTGAATTATATATTTTAGTTAGAGAGTACATTACATGTGATAGGATGAGATGACGATTATATCATGACTATAATCTGAACTGTTAAATGATTTCCACTTGATTTTCGATAAAAATGTATAAATGAGAAAATATAATTACAGGTAGTATTGGTTCTTGATAGGTTGAGGAGCCTAATGATTTCAGAGTTACAGTCACACAATATAATGCATTTTGGTAGAGCACAAAATATTTATTTTGAGCCTATCTCACTATATTTTTCATAAAGATATGATTCTTGATATTTTGTAGTAACTCATAGTTAGTTTTGGTGGTGGATCTGGCATCTTGTCAGCATCTACCATCGGCACACCACGTTTCGGGTCCACTACGGTGATTCAGGACGAGTTGTGTCAGATATGCAACATCCAATGACAATTGGTATCTGTACAAACAACAATCAACTTTTTGAAACTCGATCTGATGACCTCGAACTAGAACTTATTTGTCAACGTAAGTACTTGAAACTTTGTGTACAACTCTTTCTTGTTAAAGAAAATCTGACTTGTAGCAATACATGACGTATCCATCCTTTTAACTCCTTCGTATTTTTCCAATGCCATGGAATGTGATAACACTTGCTCATCGCCACGAACAATATTTTCAGCCTCTAAACCATAGACCGAGTTGTCTGAGTTCTCATGTACGGGTGTCGTCTCATTATTATACAATACAATTTCAAGAACATTATCAGTTGTCATGTTATGCATGTCTTCGACCTGACGAGGTTGTAAGTTTACGTAATCTATCTTTGCTACAAACGAAGGTGCTTGGAAGCCATCATATTTCGTTGCATTAAATGCTGGATTCTCAGTTTCCGAAAAAACTAACACAAAAGGTTATTTCCTCATGATATGTACCGATCCAAGTCTTCATATTCGCATATTTCGACTAGAGGTATATTCATGTTCATGCCTATTTCCCCTTCTTGGACGAAATGATCAAGGAACTGCAATATGATTTCAGTGCATGGATCATGAATATGAAGTTTCTCCATCAATCGTTCAAAAAGTCCTAATAGGGTGATATTACTTGGAACTACGATTGAAGTGGTTTTGTTTCCTGCCACTTCCATTCGTCATCTACGTGGACAAATTATCCCACATGCGAGATGATGAATGTCAAATTACTACTCTTACCTGGAAATTTCATATATCAATTATAAGCATTCGACACATTAATATATCGAACTTTAATCGCATGCAAGTGGCAATTACAAATAGATATTAAAAAACAATAGCAAACCGGTGAGACCGACAGTTGAATTGTCTTTTCCGACATTTATGAACTATTGAGATCGATATTTTAACTGCCAGTCTTCATAGTATAGTTTGACAGTTCAAATTGTTTTTCCCGAGATTTACGAACTGTCAATCTTCATAGTATAGTTCGACAGTTGAACTAAACGGTTGGCAATTGATGGGAATCAATTAATGGGTATGATTGGACTACAATCTTCATAATATTAACTATATTCATCATTGCCCAACTACCAATTGACAAAATCTTCACAAACAACTTACGTAATGTTACATTAAACGGGGAATCCTCAACAAGATATTATGGAGGATATTGTCATTCTAAAAAAAATTGCAAAAGCAATCCAAATTAATGAATAAAAAATTGTAAATAAATAGGAGTATGATGTATTTAACAATTCCATAATAGTAAATTATAAGATAAAAGTATTAAACAATTTATAAATTCTAACCTCCCAAGCTTGAAGATGAATAGGAAATTACTTCCTTCTCGTGTTTACAATGGAAAATACTAAAAAAATAAATAAAAAAAATAAAAATTCATTGAAACAAATTATCCCTCGGCAAAAGGTTATGAAATAATTTTATTTATTTATTATGGTTAACAAATCTATTATATAATATAATGTATATTACAATTACACAGGATTTTCTTTCAAATATGAACTATTAAATCAACGCATTAAGTAGCATTAAAAATGCATGCATTAATTAATATCATTTTTTAATATTAATTAATTAATATTAAATACACCAAAAAAAAAAAAAGGGTAATAACAAGGGTATTGTGGATATTTTACTCCCAAACCATGATATTTTTGAATACCTTTTCAAAAAGTGACAATTTTTTTGACAATTGATAGCGTGCGGACATCTATACAAATTCCCCTAATTTATATCATTTCACTACTTGTATATCTACCAAGATCATACTCTCAAATGTGCTTCTGTTTTTTTCAAAAAATCTATCTGAAAATTACATTAAAGTCAAATTTCTCTAAATGTTCTTTTAATCAAATAAAATACTTTTAAAAATTATTCAAATATGTTCAAAAATAATTAATCTCAAAACCATTTTTTGTTTTTTTCAAAAGACCTACCAAATAAATACTTATAAGAATTTTTTGATATAAACGGACACATAGTTTCATTAAATTAATAAAAAAATTAAGGAAAAATAACATTTAAAAATTGAAAAATATAAAACCTCTGCTCCTTCGAACACCCTACCCCTATTCCCCTACAACCATCTAGGCACATGGTTCGAGGTACTTGTAAGCATCGAACACTACTACTTCCGCAACTTAAATTAAACAAATTGTTAGTCACATGACTTTGGTTTGAATAATGTTATTCAACATCACTGATGTTAAGTATCGATATAAATAGCAACTATATGACATCAAATGATAAACGCAAGTATATATTATAGAAATCTCTATTACAAAATTTCAAAAAGGAAACTGACTACAGAATACTTGGAACTAAAAATCTTTGTATCTTCACAAATTGAACACTAAGACAGCCTAAACTTCAATAACCTTGAACCAACAAAAGATGTTTCCAGGCAGGAAATATAAATGGCGTCAATACAAAGAATGCTCCAGGCATAATTTCAAAATCATCTACCCATAACTATATTAAGGAGCTCCGTCAATGCAGTTGTAATCACACTAAACCGAGCATTGATCCAATCCAGCAACTAAATTCGCTTAATGCATCTTGGGCACCAATAAGTCCTTTTCACCGAAGTACTACATGATACCTGCATCGGGAGCTCAAATGCCAACGTCAAGCCTTAGACAAAACAAATAAACAAGATTTATGGCAGTGTGACTTCTTCACACTGGATGAGTTTAATTTGAAAAGGAATGGATTTTTTACCCATGAAACAGCTGCTGCAACAAATATTTAGTCTTCCTCCATAGGTACATCTGGGATGTCAAACCTATCTTCTTGTATTGTTTTGTTAACCACAGAAATTGGAATTGGTACTAGGGAGTCAAGGAAACAAAAGTTTAAACAGAGGGAGCAAGTGGATATAACTTAAATCTTTACAAAATACGAGTAAATTGGGGATCAATGTGAAATAAGGTGACCTTTCCCAGCAGAGCGCTCATTGTTGTGTTAAATCCTCATTCACCACAATATCTACATGATAGGTGAAATTGGATATGCACCAACCGTGAAAATTGTTATTGAACATGCTTGAGAGGCTTAATGAAATTTCAAGTTATTATAAGTTGTGTGGTCCCACTGAATGTTATAATAAGCCCATGTTTGGCCCACATTAAAATTTTCATTCTTATTCTTCTACTCATTTTCAACCACATTTTTCAATAAAATAATATTTTTCATCATATCAATAACTTTTCCTTCTTTTTCAACCACACATTCTCCATCAATCTACTATTTCAGAATACATTCTCCTAAAATAATGTGGCTCAAACACAACCCTAAGTGAGTAATAGTTGTGGATCCTACAAAATGTGTAGAGAAAATGTTCAACCAGCTTAAATTATATTTTAAGTATTGCAAAACATGTACATTATCTCTTCACAATCATGCAGTTGACCATATTGCAGTTTATGAGCTTTCCCTTCATGTGTGAGAACAAACCATCACTCGAAACATTTATAAAACTAATTGTCAGGTACGTATATCCATGTAAAAAAGAAAGTAACTATCACACTGGGGGTAAAAAGGGGGCATAATAAAATCATGTTTAAATAGATAAAGCAATAAAAAATGTAACTTGCACATCAAAGGAAGAAAAGGATATACATCGACATAAGGTCATCATCCTTTTCCCCACGGTTGCGGCTGTTATTTAATTCCCTTAATATTTCAGGAGTAACCTGCATATGAAACAAGAAATACCAATTTATAAGATCATAAGTACCTATCAAACTGAAACAGTAGGTAACCATAATTGGGCTGATTGACTTACTAATTTATGTCTTTGCCTTTCGACTAGGATGTTGAGATTAGCTTTATCCTCCTTTGTCAACTCGTTTTTGTACCTGCACAAAATTTATGAAGTCGGGCAACAGGAGATAGTGTACACAATCATCGATCTCACATATAATCTCACTGATGGAATAAAGTTCAATCATGCATGTCAACATCCAAAACCAGCACAGAGAATAGACTAGAAATAAAAAGAATTTAATAACAAGAAGGAGAACTAACCTTTGGGCAAATGCAAGAAGTGACTGATGCCAGATCACGGGCATTATTCTGGAGTCCTCGTAGAATTTCATAAAATGAGCAACCAGGGCATCCAATACACGATATGGTAATGCATATTTCTTCTCAATCAGTAACTTTATAAAATAACTGCAACACAATACAAGAGGAGATATTAATAAATATCTCCAGGAGGAGGTGAGTAGAGAGAGAGAATAAAAAAGCACCAACCATGTTAAAATGATTATTTTCTAAATTCAATTTTTCACACACATTTACATCAGCAATCTTAACTAGAAACCATCATCTGAAGAACTAACAGTCTTAACACAACTGTGTAAATTTGATAAATGAGTCAGTGAGTCAACTAAGTAATTGTATATTATTCTCAGCTGAAAGTTAGATGTTTTAACAGAATGGAGAGAAGGAAATCAAGCGTGAGATGTGGAAAAAATGTATACCTTGTAGTGCCATAATACTCCATCTCTGCAAGCTTCAGTAGGGCAACACTGCATGCCCATTAGAAAATTATTTGAGATGTCTCAAGCTAGATAAATTCATAAATGTTACTCCATACACACAAAGATTCAAAAATAACGCTGCTTGCTAAAAGATTAAGCAATTACTGAAGTCTCAAATAAGGATCAAAATGATGCTTCATGAGACAAATTTTTGCACCTCAAATTTGAATGAGAGTTGGGCATTAGCGATCTACAGATTTCCAGGCAAGTTGAGAGTAATGGCAACGAAGTTCATAAGGCAAAGAACAATTAAGGCAAAGCATGCTAATAAACAGTATTGGACTGAAAATGTCTAGTGGATATCTGACGAGGCAAACTCCTACTTGTGAAAACCACACTAGTATAATAGCAGAGAATGGTAGAGAACAAATAATTAACTTGCAAAATGATTTATTTTTAAAGACCAAAATTAGATTATGACAATCCAATAGAGGGAGATTGGAAGTGGAATTGTTATTCTAAAATCATATTAAGGAAGCTGTTCTCCTTGATAGCAGGAGAATGAAGGTAAGTTTCACATTTCCCAGGAAAGGCCACCTCTTAGAGAATCTTAAGTGGTCAATGGTTTCCTTTTTCCTTTATAAAGGGAGAAGTCTTCGTATTTATACATTTCCTACAGAGAACTGTAGGAGGAAAAAGGACCACAGGAAACAGCAGAAATGTTTTCGTACAGCAAATAACATAGAAATTTGTAGAATCTTCTCTCTTCATGTGGAATGTCTTGGATTATTATACTCAAAAGCCCCTTAGCTCTTGGTGACAGGAGTGGAGGCGGCCCTTTACACAGGAAACAGCAGAAATGTCTCTACGAAAGTATATAGCGTTTACACTTTCTCCAAGGCTGGTCTGTACATTGGCTTAGTAGAAAAAACATGATACCTGGAATGAAGAGGAGGAATGGAAACCTTCTGAATAATGCTCCCAATAATGACAGCCTCCCTCAAATTGCAAGTTCTTGACTTTTACAGAGGAAAAAAATATGTGACCATCAGAAATGTAGTAAGATTCAAATAGTGGAATAGAATAAAAGAAGTAAGCAATGTATTTGAAATAGAATTTATTTTGACACTAAATATAAACTCCTCGCATTTGCCATAGAAATGATGGAACCATAGAAACTTGAAAAAGAATTCAAAGTCATTAGTCATGATTTCTAATCACATTGTAAATCAGAAATTTGCATTTATTTCTTGTATAGAAAGTACTGATGCAAATCCAAGCAGACTCAAGAAGAAAATCCCAACACAATGATGCAGACCAATGAACTAGTTCAAATATGTCAGTGCACGACACTCTAGCTTGCACAAGCTTTCCTTCCTAAATGCTGCAGAAAATCAGGAGCCACCAAACAGTATCACTTAAAGTGGAAGATCTAAAAGACTCAGGGCACTAGTTCTTGCTGCAAAATATAATGTATTCCAAGCAACAAATCAATCTAAAATATCTTCCTTTAAAAGGATCTTGTCACAAATATTGGACGAACCAATGTAAGTTAGGAGATGCAGAGCAAGTTTGGGATCTAAAGAGTTTGGTATTTACGCCCGAAGTTTTCTTCTAAATATGTTTCAATAAAATGTATTATACCTCACACAAAGGAAATAAAATTCCCTTATTGAAGGCAGCTGGTTTGTACAGAGCCTTTTTCAAAGATTGATACAAGGCAAAATGCAGCCTCTTATTCTTCCGGATGTCTTCTCTGACACGTGGTAGTAAGACAAGTTTGTAGAAGCGTTCAACCTTCTTGACACCCAAATTAGAAGCAAATATTCTTGTTGCTTGATACATTGCATTTGCAGACCATTTCTCAGGTTCAGTCAGGTACAAGACTTCCTCCCAGAGTTGTAGAGAAGATATGTGTTTGAAAGCTTTCGGCATCTTGCCAAAAGTGTATTTGTTAAGTAGCTTGCCAACTCTGTATTTTTCATTGCCACCCAACATCAGTAGCCTTAGAAATAAGGACAACTACACACAGAAGAAAAAAGAAAGGTCCAGCAAAATCACAATCACAAAGCAGAAGATGGCCAATATACCCCTTATACAACTCTATGATTGAGTCATCCAATTTGGGTAGAGGCTCCTGTCCTAAAATACAATAACAAAAAAAAAATCAAAATTATAAATAATATCATAGTTCTGCTCACCATACACAACTGTAAAGTACAGAACAGTGTCAAATCACTAAACTGTCAGGCCAGCTTTACAGGCAACAATTTGAGAAAACGTGAATATCTTGAATTCTTACAAAGATAATGTGCCATTAGGTGTAGATGTTGCATCATCGGAGAGTAATTTTAAATTAACATTAGATCCATAAAAAATTTTATATGAAAATACTTTAAACAATACCTGTAGAAACTTGGGAATCTTTTTCTTTGATCTTCTCAAGAATAACGTCAGCCAACGTGCGCTGAGGGCGATGGTCCTTAGACAAGAAGGCCTCCAAAAGCTTCTCATCCTCCTCGTCAATTTGATCCTATTGTGTTACCAAGCAAAAGAAAAATGAATAAAACAGATACAAAAAGCAAGTCCATAAAGAGAGGGGGAAAAAAAAAAAAAAAAACCACAGCAGTTTGTCATTGGCCTCTCAATAAGTAACCAAATCCCAATATTATGTTGTTGAAAACCTAGTAGCGTTTCATATTGAGCATCCTCAATTGAGGGTAACCAGAGGAAAATACATACTACAAAGTACGAGTATAAATTTCAATCAATTGGTCAAAAAGAAAGAAACCCAAACTCCTCAGTTAAGGTGGTATAATAAGTAGACATACAAACTGAACATCCTTGATTGTCGATATCCTTTTTCTCAATGCAAAGTTTAAGACTTCAAGAGCCCCTATCAACTTTTCCAAACCCCAGGAAAAGAACCAAAATTGTACTACATCCACGACAACATTGCTTGCGTGAATTGGACAGGTAAATCAGATATTCATAATTTAAAATGGTATATTTGAAAATCATAAGCAGTAGCAGCAAACGAAAATGCAAGAAATAACTAACTCCATACAGTATGCTCAATTCCAAAGAACGTAGGGACATTTAGTAGAACAATAAATTAAGCTTGGCATTTAGCTCCAAAATTCATTTTGAAAAGAAAGAAGTAAATCATCATTAACGTAGCTACTACCCCACTGATATTTCCTCACATTACAATTATATTTTCTGCAAATAAAACTCCATGAAAGGACCACTTATGTGGTAAGGACTTGAGCACAGACCTAAAAATGCTCTTGCCAACGAGAGTGTCGCAACTATTATAAACAAAAGTAGGACATGAAAGCCTTAGTGAACCAAAAACAGTTCCATGAAGCTGTGTTTCCAAATTGAGGGGTACTTTATCTTACTCTTTATAGAAAACAAATTTAAACAACAAATTCGACAAATTATTTTATCCAGCATCCATTCGAAAGAGAAATTTAACAACGCTGCATAACAAATTTCTCTTTACTTAGAATCGTCTCCAATACAAACCAGAAATTCCACATCAATTTCAGCAATACCTGCCGGAGAACAATTAAACCTCCGAATAAGTATCATAATTACAGAAACAAAGAAGTTAAGATAAAACCTCAAAATCCCATTGTCCAAATTGACTCTGCGTCTCGGAAAATCCTCCGAAGTCATCAATATCTTCTTCCTCGTAATCATTGTCTTTAATTCCACGCTCTTCAGAAAATACCAAACCAGTAGGGTTTTTCATCTCCTCTTCCTCTTGAATTTCCTTCTGCTGAGACAAGGCTTCCTTCAAAATCTTCGAGCTCATGCCGGAGGGCACTAGCTTCTCCTCAAGCTGGTGGGGCTTGGGTGGCCTGGAGCGTTTTTTGGAGGCGGCGCCGGCGGAGAATGACATGGAGTCATCGGCCAAGAAAGGCTCCGGATTTGTTATTCTCGCGCGTTTCTTTGCCATCAGTGGAGATTGCGGCGGCGCGTGAGAGTACAGCCCTAGCCGGTGGAGTTTTGGCGCACAGAACGTCAGAGCGTGAGTTGCTAACTAGGGTTTATGTCTGGGCATAGAACTTCTACTTCGTTAATAACACGTGGAGGTCGCAAACGAGTGGAGCCCGCTGTTGGCTCATTTTAGACTAGCCTGAGCACGAGCCGGCTCGTTAGAATTTTTTATTTTTTTTTTCCTTTTTTCCTCCTCTTCTAGGCTTATCTTACTTTATATATATAATAATAAAATAAAAAAATAAAAATAAAAATAAAAAAATTGGCGAGTCGAAGCTCAGCTCGCCCAAGGCCAACGAGTTGAGCCCCGCTCGGCTCGTTGGCCGGCGAGCCGAGCTCGCCCGAGTATGGGCCAAGCGACATCTCTAATAACACCTCCCCTTTCATTTTTTATTTTTTTTTAAATATTCAAATGTCTACATTCGACGATTAATCCTAGAGTCTACGTTTTAATAAAATGCATACCGATAAATCGCTAGATGTGCCCCAAATTGGCCAGGGCCCAAGAGCCCCAGATTGATCTGTCAAAATGTCGAGCGAGTCAACATATATTGCACATTGCCTTCCAGGAGAGAGTGTCTTCCCCAAGAATCGAATCCGCGACATCTGAACTGCCAGCAACTAATATCCCCTTCCTTTGCTAGTTGGAATGTGCCCTGGGGCGCTAATAACGCATTCTTCTTCCTTTGACGGCAGGTGCATGATGGGCTAAACTTAAATTTCTACTTATAAGTGAATAAAGTAAGGGGCGTTCTCTTTGCAGTTTCCAAGCCGTTTTCTGTTTTCGATTTTTCAAAATAGTGAAAACGCGTTCTTTTTTTTATTTTCAAAAACGTGTTTTTTAAAATTAAAAAAAAATTGTACACAAAACTCAAAATGACCAAAATTCAAGCCAAAAACTGATAAATGTTGAAAATGCGGAAAACGGCCGATGAACACATTTTTTCAAAAACTGCCAAAAAGCATCGGAAAAATTAGAGTTAAATTATGAAAAACAATTTTTCAAAATACAAAAAAGAACACATTTTCAACAATCTCAAAATAAACATTGAAAACACAAAACCCAAAATGAATTCAAAACTCAAAATACAAAACTAAAACACGAAGAGAACATGTTTTGTTAATTAAGTTGAAAGTTTTTAATAAGTTAAAAACAACTTATATACTGTACTATTAAAAATAAAGAGATTATAAAAAAAATTCTGATTAGTACCGAATTCCACGAAATACATGGAAAAATAAAATTTGGACTGAAAATTATAAGCAACTTATAATGCTTATTTAACACTATTTTATTTCATTTTATCCTTTTATTTTTTTATTTTTTTGGCGAAAAGGCGTGGATAACCCTATTAGTTCACCCTGTAGTAGCACACAACAAAAAAACAAAAAATGAAAAGAAAAAGTAAGTAATTTACTTATTCTAATCGTTAGTAAAAAAAATATTTCTTTCGACTTGTGTTAATTGTAGAAAATATAAGTAATTTATACTTAACCATAAATGTTCGAGTCTATTAAATGAATTTTAAAGTAAACAAATTCATCTTCTCCGTGTGTTTGCCATCAAATTTTATGCAATGCTGAAAATAACAGTAATCCAATCATCGAAAAATTATGACGCGAGGATTCGCTCCCATGCTTTGGGTTCTAGATGGCTAGAGTCTTAAGATTGAATCCCGTGGCCGAGTTAGCACTCGACATGCAATAGCGGTCGTCTATGTTGGCTCTGTCGAAAAAATTTCTTTTTCCGGGCTGCCGCTCGAGCAGCCGTGGAGCTTTTGCCCTTACTCAAATGAATTCTTGAATCCACCTCGGTTGATCCTCATTATTTCTCATTAAATTATAATCTATTTTTCTCTCTTTTTTTTTTATCAATCATATATTTTCCAAAAAAATAATATAATACGTAAACACAAAAACTTTTCCTTTTTTTATAACTACAATTTTTCAAAGAATTATTATTCATTTCATTATAATGTAGAATAATGAGAGCTAAACGGGCGATTGAAGTACTAACTATTTCTATAGATGAATCAACCCCACTGACACACTCACATTTACACATGCATATACTTTTCACGAGTTTGGAAATTGATATTTGAAAGAAAGAATATACAACGATACGAAGGCAACTCTGGCCATTTATGAAATTATATAGTTCCATCAGTATTCAAAGGAGAATCGTGTTCAACATATACGTGGACTCATTAAAATAAAAATGAGAAGGAGACATGAAATCTGTCGTACATTTGATGCACATTTCTATAACCGGGCAGCTGGAAGAGCGCGAGGAGCATCCCACTCTGTCGCAATGTGGCTACGGGTGATCTCTTTAAGACTAGTGCAGCCACTCAATGCCATTGTCAGCTCAAACTCATCACGCAACATCTGGAGTACTTTTCTCACACCGGCTTCTCCTTCGGCAGCCAATGAGAAGACCACAGGTCGACCGATCTGAGAGCAAGGCAACAAATTGAATTAGGCTGTTCAAAGATGATAAAATTTCACCAAAATCTTTTTCGGGTTGTTGTACTTACAAAGATACCAGAGGCTCCTAGTGCCAATGCCTTGAAAACATCTGTTCCACGTCGGACACCTCCGTCCAAGAATACTGGAACTCGGCCTTGTGCAGCTTTCACAACCTGAACTTGCATCAGATCAGTAGGGATAACACGAATAGCAAAACGATCAACTCATGAAAATGCATCCACGTGATTCTTTACGAATATGAGATTTTCTTGGCATTTCTAGTTATATCAAGTCTTATTACAAGTCATGAACGAGAAAGTTACCTCTTCCAGAGCCATGATAGTGGAAGGGACGTAATCAAGCTGGCGAGCACCATGATTGGATACAATAATACCGGCTGCTCCATTCTGAATAGCAATCCTTGCTGTATTTCGTTGCACATAAAAAGTCATTTTATCAAATACGAAAGAAAAAATGAGAAAATGATATGGACTTCTCTAGTTCTTACTGTCCTCGGCAGTGATTACACCCTTTACCAGGATCGGCATTGAAGTAATTGACTGGAGCCACTTCACATCCTGTCCATGTTCACAAAGAAACCATTATCACGGTTTGCTTTGTGACCAAGTCATTGTAGTTTAAACATACGTTTCTTTAGTTAGAGCATGTATGGTTGTACTTAAAGGTAACTTAAAAGCATTATACCTTCCAACTCAGAGTACGATCGATTTGACCAGCGACATATGAAGCTAATCCAGAGTCATTAGCCTAAACCCAATACACGAGTCAAAATAATGTGTAAATGTCATGACTGATAATACTTGAAAAGTTAAAAACTTCAACATTATGGTTGCCCTTTACCTCATCCATCTTCCCAAGATCCAAACCCTCAAAATTCTTCAACGTCAAAAATGGTGGCAAAACAAATCTGTACAAGAGAAAATCAGAGATTTTCTTGACAAATAACTCCAAGTGTAATAGTTCACTATCTAAAGATGAAGTGGCTCAATCAACTAGCGAGACGCCACAACATAACATGTTTGGCAAAGCTTAGCCAAATATACTTTTTATCCACGAATTTCTTAAGACCCGCAACTTGATGTCCACTTATTTTCACATAAATGATAATTTGAATAAAAGTTTGCACCTGTTCTTGATATCAGATTCTCTGCGACCCAACCTTGGTGTATCAACCGTGAGTGCTATGGCCTTGAAACCTGCCCTTTCGGCTCTCCTCACTAGTTGAGCCACAACATTTCGGTCCTTGTAGACCTGACCAAGATTCAATGGATTCATTACTCCCATATGCATCTCAAGAGCAAGATTATTCAATCATATTGCAATTTCAATCTTACGTAAAGCTGGAAAAACCGAATGCCAGGTCCTGTTGAAGCGACTTCTTCAACACTAGAAGTAGCCCATGATGACAATGTCTGACATATAAATTTGCAATTCATCAGTAAAGAGAAGAATTCTTGACATCAAAACATTATGAACCGTACAATCAAACGAAAGAAACTGAAAGAGGAAATAAAGAAATTCAGATGAAGCAAGGTATGTCAAAGCAAATCTCCATAAGATAGATTTAGAACTTGAAATAGAGAGAAATCGAACCATAATTGTTCCAGCTGCTGAGGCGGCTCTAGCTGTCGCATACTCTCCTGCACAATACAGAAACCATTCCATCAGACGGCTAATCTTTCCTTCGTGGGATATATTCACATCCTAAAAGAGAAATACCGTCCGTACTAAGCAAGAGGTTTATTTACTTGAAACAGTGTAATAGTAAGAACTCTGGGAAAAAAAACTCCATACCATCAGGGTGAGCCATTTTCTGCATGGCCGTTGGGGCGATCATGATAGGCATTGAAAGCTTGAAGCCCAAGACAGTAGTGCTCATGTCAATCTTGCTGACATCAATAAGAATCCGAGGCCTAAATCTGTTATTTTCATTGGAGAGTTAATACATAACGAGCCAAATCAATAAGGTGAGTAAACCAAATCTTCATTAAGAAAGGTAACTTTAGCAACTTACAGAATTCTTGAGAAAGCGTTGCGATTCTCAGCCAGAGTCCATTGGTCCTCTGCACCCGATGCATAGTAGTCATATACCATTTTTGGCAACTTTTCTTTGGCGATTGCCTGATACTCGGTGACATTAGTGACCTCCATCTCTTTTGTTGATTTTTCACGCGCCCCCTCCAAAAGTCTTGATCAAACATATGACATAACAAATTAGATCGTTGATAATGTTTTGTTAGTTCAAAATCTTTTTGGTTCTGCAAAATTTTCTCCATGGCACAATACACCATTGTAATACTAGAGAAGCAATGAATCGAAACACGACTCAAAGTATGTACAGAGATATAACAAGCATGTCACTTGACTCTGATGTATCAGTTATCATTTCAAAGATCAACCAATACCTATACTACCTAGTATCATCATAATATTTGCAAGTTGAAAAAACGTGGCGGACGAATTTTCCATTTACAAATAAAAACATTCTAATCTCCTATCAGAAAAATTCTCAATTCTTCTTTTGGTGCTTCCACTCTTACATGAAGTTTTTGTTGTTAAAATTTAGGGTTCCATCTTAAAAGGTCAACCTTATTAAGAGGAGTAGCTCAAACTCTTATAAATTGAGCCATGTTTTCATCTTTATTCGATGTGAAATTTTATCCTTTAACATACCCCCGCAAGATAGTGGTTCGTTTGAGCAGACCAATCTTGAAATTCGTATGCTCAATTTTTTTGAATCTTAATCGGATCGAATTGCTCGTTGGAGCTAACGGGCTCTAACACCGTGTTAAAATTTGGGATTTCATCTTAAAATGTCAACCTTATTAAGAGGAGTAGCCCAAACTGTTATAAATTGATCTATATTTTCATTTTTATTCGATGTAGAATTTTATCCCTTAACACTTGTTTAGACAATTCAAAAGATGGAGCAGGTTTTTAACTAATGATCAATATTCAAAACTATTCCATTAATTTTCTTTTATTCTATCAACGTATCGGGTTTCTAAATTCTCAAAGGCTCTTTCCCCGGGATTCCTTCCAGAGCCTGTTGGATAATTCTTAATTTTTTATGGATTAAGATATAAGCACAGATAAAACCGTACCAAATCTTGGACAATAACTACATGAGTCAAGCAAGACCTAAGAACATTAATTGCATTACAATGAAGTACATAGAGCCACATATTAAGAATTAAATTCTTCCTTAAACTAGTGAAATTCAAGAATCAAAACTTAGCTAAGAACCCACATTAGATATAGAAGTTTTGAATGAAAAGAAGTGCAGAAAAGAGAGAGAGAGAGAAGTAAAAGCAGACCTTCTGATTCAAGACTTGAAAGAACAGTACATGCAGAGAGACTAGTAGATAAACTTGAAAGAAAATGGATCCATAAAAAAAGAAAATTGGAAAATACAAGTTTATTAGAATGGATTTGAAGAAGACGACAAAATTGAGGATGAGTAATTGGAGGTGAGAAATCAAAGCCATATCCAAACTGGGTTAATCTCTACCTCATGAATCTTGTGTGTTTCTAAGTCATCCTTCATTATCATCATACCTAAATGTACATAGATTTTTCCAAAATATATTTGTATGTAAATTTGCATGAATCTTGCACTGTGTTATTTGTAATTTTCATCTATGTGTCTCTATCTTGTGATTTTTATTTGGATAATAGGGTACTTAAAGAGAAGGGTGGTGAGGGGTCTGAGTGTCATTGTCTTCCTGGAAAGATCGACACTCTTGAAGTTTTGTATATTTCAACACTGCCCTTTTATGGTTTATTTTTTGTGGTAAATGAAATCTTGAATTTTTTAAAACGGGTTTTTAAGTGACGGAAGGAAAACAACTTTGAAATTACGGTCGGTGACTATTTAGGTAATTCGAAAGTTCAGTGTCGTTGGGGAAAAAAGTTTGAAAATATGGTGATCATTGGAACTTTTACTCGGAGATAGAAAGGATACTCTCTCAACTCTTAAAATTGATCTCAGACCTTAAAAAAGGAGATAGTCGATCTACATTTTTTGGTGCTTGTTTTATAAAATTTATCAATTTTTCAACTGATCAAATTTTTTCCTACATATTTTATAGGACCCACAACTTTTATAAATTTTCAACCGCACAATTCATATTTTTTTGTCAAAAACTTTGTCAAACAAACCCCTTAATATAATCAAAAATCTATTAAGCCATATGTAATGAACTATTTTAGTCTAAAATTACTTTTAACAACAAATAAGTAAAAGAAAAACAAAAATAAATAGTGATTTCTTTTGTTTCTTTGTTATTGAAAACAAGGATAATTTCATCACAATAACAAAAATTAGACAAAAACTGTCTATGGAGATTGGTTAGTGGTTATGCACCTATTTCAAGGAGTTGGGAATTAAGATGCTCTTTTTTATAGATTTGGGACCAACTTACAACTCAATCAAAAGGTTAGGAACCAACAAATAACAATTCAAGATTTCCCTATTTTGTCAAAATAGCATTTTTCATTTTAAAAGATAACAAATGTCTATTCTATTTCTCATTGAAAAATAAGGATGTTCAATTTTGGAGTATAAAAAAATTGACTGAGGGAAGAAAATTTATCATGAGAAATTATAAAAGGAAGGAAACCTTCTATAAGAATTAGCGTTAGACATACACACGTCCTGTTGAAAAGTTAACGATTTAATTGTCGAGAATTAAATATTTGGGACTTATTTGCACAAAATGTATAGTTTCGAATTATCCATTGCAATTTTCGTCTTATTGCTATTTATATTATTTTAAAAGAAACGTGTTTTTTGCAATTTTTTTATTATTATACTATTTATGTAAGAAAATGAGTTTCTTTAATATTTACTTTACATAGTTTTTTATAAAAGAATATTTTTATTTCATAAGCTCTAAGTCCCTGTTTGGCCATTTTCTAAAATTTATTATTCCTCAAACTCATTCAATCGCATATTTTTTTTCAATAAATAATTTTATATGTGAACACATAATTTTAGTGTATGATAGAGATTAAAATCGAATTAAAATTGAAAAACTAATTGTTATTGTTGACTTTTATTAAACGAGTGAGACATAATAACGACTATTTTCAATTTTAATTGGATTTTAAGCTATATCGAACACGCCCTTGCCTACTTTTAACCACTTTTTTTTAAAAAAAAAAAAAAATCATTTTTCACAAATATATTCTAAAAAAATCTCTGCGAAACAGGGCTAAATAATAATACAATATTGAAAAAATAAATGACTAATTTGATGCTTGTTTACTAATTCTAAGCCAATACCATCGAAATTCAAAGGCAAACGAAAGGACATTCACGTAAGATTGAAACGCAACTGAATGCTTTCTTTATTAAAAATCATCTCAAGACACGACACGACACGACACGACTCTCTTAACTCCTTGAACACAACACAATGCTTTCTGTTGATGCTTGTCCAAACACATTCAACATATGCACAAGATTTATGTCATTGATGACAGCATAAAATTATCTGCTATTTCAAATGCTTTCGCGACATAACACAATCCTCACTACCCTGAACCAAGCCTCTTTTCCCACTCAACTGCTATTTCATAGACAATTTTGGGATCACCAAGAGACTTGGAAACAGTCTTCCTCTCCAAGCACCTCTTAACCCATGCAATTAGCTTAGGGAACTCAGCCTCTATGCTGATATTGGCATAGGTTTCATAGGTATAAAACATCATGTAGTATCCAATAAGAGAAATATCAACATATCCAAAGTTTTCCCCTCCAAAATAAGGCTCATCTCCCAATGCTCCTTCCAACGCCTTCAACATTTGGAGCAATTCGTTCTTGCTTTCCTCTGCCTCTTCATTGTTCTTGCGAAATGTAATCTTCCACCCAACATCGCGTATCTGCAATTTGATAACCCCACAATTATTACACGGACTTTAAATAAAGTTCTCAATAAAAAGGTTCATTACAGCATAAAAATGTTCAAACACATTACGAATGTCATCCATCCAAAAGATATCATACACAATAGGAACTTATCTGCAAGGATAATTTCTCGATTAGTCCTCCACATCTTACTGCAGTTGAGTAGTAGTTAGTAAAGAACAAGTAGCTCTGTCGCTCTTCAACATTAATTAAAGTGTAGCAGTTAATGACAAAAACCATTTGAATTGCAATTAAAGATTAAAATTTTAATGAAAATTTTGACTATTTCCGTCATTAAGTGCTGATTGTGCATCTCTAACGAATAGTGAATGCCAATATGCTCATTTAAAAAGTTGGTGGTTCCTCTTTTAGGCCTTACCCAAAAAATAAATAAAATAAACAGAAATTATAAATAATAATAGAAAGTATGAAAATGACTTACTTTATTTCTGAAGTCTTTGAATCTACAAGGATTGAATTTATAAGAATGTCTTTGAATTTTTGAGTGCAAATGTTATAGTGTGCTATGACGTAAATTGTTTTTAATTTCCTATATTTTATGACATTAGACGATTATACTTTGTTTTATTGTTCTTCAGAAAATTTTAAAGAGTCTATCAATATCTATCTAGAAAATCGAAAAATGGTTAGATTAGTTATTATATAAAGCCACATATTCTATAAATAACAAACATAATATTCACATTGTAAATGACTACAACGAAAAAAGAGTTCGAAAATAATTGTGGCCAGAAAAAAAATAATAATAAATTTCCTTAGTAATGGTGGGAGAGATTACTCACCTTGTCACCGTAACTAGCCCAAAACCTAGCTTGAGCTTTTTCATAAGGATCAGAGGGCAGAAGTGGAGCTCTGTCATTCCAAACCTCATCAATGTACTGAACTATAATATTCGATTCACATATTGGTCTCCCGTTGTGAATCAAAACCGGAATTTTCTTGTAAACCGGGTTCATTTCGAGCAGCAGAGGAGATTTGTTTGGCAAATCCTCTTCTCTGTACTCGTAATTGAGTCCCTTCTCTTCCAGTGCAATTCTAACCCTGGCTCCAAACAAGCTTGGCCAGTAATTTAACAAAATCAATTCACCATCACCCATTTTCTTGATTCTAACAAGAGAACCTAAATGGCAGCAAAAGTTGTGTAGAGTGAATTTAGGATAGGTTTCAAGAATGTTTTTTTTTTTTTTAGGAAAAAGAAGTGGGTGGTTGGAGGTGGTGCATGTCTGGATAAGCCAAAAAATATACTTGTAAGTGAATGTTTTTGTTGGTGGAAGTTAAAAGTAAATTAATTATTTCCAAGGGAAGTTAATTCGTTGTCAAATTAAGTAACTAGTTTTTTTATTTATTTAAAGATCGATAATTCTCATTACGACATTAAGAGCATGTTTGGTGGAGCTAAAAAGTTGATTAAAATTGAAAATATGATCATTATTGGATCTCACTCGTCTAATAAAAGTCAATCATAACGGATGATTTTTCAATTTTAATCCGATTTTAATTTCTACCAAAAATACTCTAAATATATAATTAGTTAACTAAGTCCTTGTTAGACCCTCATTTTTTAAAATCCTTTTTCAATCACACATCCACAACTTTTATAGACTTTTTAAAATTACTTTAATCAACTTTTATCGATATCTATTAAAAAACTGATTTTTAGCTAAATCAAACTAGGGCTAAAGCATTGGTGAAAACTAGAAGAAATACATATGTAAAACTTGTGGCTCGACACTACTTAGGATCTCGCATATGTGCTTTAGATGCACGTATTTCAAATTTAATGCTATGTAAAGGATGTCAATTATGATCCGTTTAATTGCAAGAATGAAATTCGGGTGGAAATGAAATGAATTCTATGAAATTGAATTGCTTAGAATTATTTTCTTGAGAATTGTCAATTAATTGTGTTTTGATTAGTATAATTTTTCACCTGAAAAATGTTGAAATTTTGGATCTTTTGGTATTTGTTTGACTTTGTTTTTCACAAAAATTGTCCATTAAAGGAAAGATCTTTTTTACAATTGTGGATAGAATTTGTTTCCATATCAAATAAAAAAAAACATTGAAAACCATGAAAAAATGAATTCCTAAAAAACCAAGAACTTGGAAACACTTGATACTTGTGTGTGATTTCACCGGTATCATCACAAGGAATAATAGGTTCAAAACTTTCATGCTACATAGGATTTCGATGATTACTTTGTGAGATTTATACTAAAGTTGGACTTTAATCGAAAGATATCCATACTTTATGCACAAGTATCATTAAAATTGAGTTTGTACTAATTTTATATTTGAATAAGTGGGGAATTGTTGGATATTGTTCAAATTAACAATGAGAAATATGTTTGAAGTGATGGAAGTGGTTAACTATAAGAAAAACAAGTAAAAACAAAATGAGAATAATAAATGGTAAAGGACGAAAAATGGCATGGGCTTAAGCCCGACCTTTTGTTGCAATTACAATGGCCATTTTGTTAAGTTGGGCGGGTGTTCAAAAATTTGCCCGTTGAGGTTTTGAATTGGGAAAATTAATCCCCATACTCTAAAAAGTAACCCAATTAGATTAATACTCTTAATTAATTAAACATCACGTAAATACGTATTAATTACGTCCTAAATTGAAACAAAACCCCAAAATCCCAAAATCCAACCAAGTACAGATATCACAAACGCCTTGCACGCTACGACTTCAGGTGCGATGATGCTGCTACAATAGTGATGGTGTTGCGCCGATTAGGTCCATGTTTATGCTTTTGATGTTTTGTCGACGGTAGACTAGTTGCTTCGCCTCCATATTATCAACAATTCTTGACCCCGAGGAAGAAAAAAATAGAGGTATTCCTGCTTCATTTACTACTGAGCTCAAATTAGACAATGGGGTAGACTTTAAAGGCCCTGAAAATCCAAAAATCAATAATTCATCCTCAGTAAACTTCAAAATCGCAAACCCAGTAAAATAATAAAATAAAACATACTCGGAAGTGAAGCGGGAAAATCTTTGGTATCAAATTCGTAGGGGGAGTATTGAATGAGCTTGTGCAGGTCAATTGCTTTGAACTTTTTATTATCTTTGCTATTGGTATTGCTGTAGCAGGCGTGAAGGGGGATTTTAAGGCGTCCTTGGGAGAGTTGTAGTTGGGTGTTTTGTTGTTTGGACCTTTGGGTACCTGGGGTTTTGCAGATTTTCTGGGCTTTTGGTTGAACGTGTTTGCTTCAATTTCATCGTTTGAAGGTGTATGTATTATGTATCTATTGTTGAATATAATAGTTCAAGGGAAGAGGTTGAATTTTCTTGTGCTGACTGTTGGTAAATTCACTAGATCTTGCTTGTCAGATTTTCAGCATTATTTCATGTGCATAACTTGCAATTTTCTGCAACTCTTGGTTTGGGGATTGCCATGTGTTTAAACGTTTGTCACTTTTCTGTATTTATGTTTTCAACGTGTAAGGTTTATGAAAGTGAAATGCAATTTGTAGTTATCATCCAACGAATCTTGTATGGGGTGCTTGCATATATATGTTTTCAATAGTAAATCTTCTTGTAGTATCATAATAGTTTATCAATTGTAATGTTATTGTAAGCTAACTAAAGAAATTGAATGGATTTGATGCATTGTTTATTTTAGAATATGAGCATTTATACATTGTGATTTCTAGCACCAATTTATTTTATGTTGCAGTGATTTCTTCTCAACTTCGTCATCACCAAACTTGGAAGATCTTTCAAGATGTTCACTGCACTGCACAAGATTCACGAGGATAAGGATGCTGAGCCTACCGAGTTCGAGGAGACTGTTGCCCAGGCTCTGTTCAACTTGGAGAATTCAAACCAAGATATTAAGAGTGAATTGAAAGATCTCTACATCAATTCTGCCATGCAAATTGATGTCCCTGGAAACAAGAAGGCCATTGTGATCCATGTTCCTTATCGGTTGAGGAAAGCTTTCCGCAAGATTCATCCTATGCTGATGAGGGAGCTTGAGAAGAAGTTCAGTGGAAAGGAAGTTGTTTTCCTTGCTACACGAAGGATGGTGGGACCACCAAAGAAGGGTTTCGTCGTGCAAAGGCCTCGTACTCGTACACTTACAGCTGTGCATGAGGCCATGCTTGAGGATATTGTTCATCCTGCTGAGATAGTTGGAAAACATATCCGATACAGGCTTGATGGATATAAGATAATGAAGGTTTTCTTGGATCCCAAGGCAAAGAATGACATTGATAATAAGCTGGAGACATTTGCTGGAGTCTACAGAAAGCTTTCAGGGAAAGATGTAGTGTTTGAATTTCCCATTACTGAGGCCTAAACATTGCTTCCTATTTTCTTATCGACTCTTCAGTTAACTTTCATTGGTATTTAAAGTTTTAACTTGTAGAGATTTTGATTAATGGTCATTGTTCATTAGGAAGTGAGAATGTTAATGACAGGCCATTTTCTTGTTGGAAAAAAAAAATACATTGCGATTTCTAGTAAATTAACATTTGCAGAATGGTTTTGGTAATCAAGATTTTTGAAGAGAGAAACACTTATTTTTGTTTTCTAGTAATTTTGATTGAAATTTTGGTTGAAAATTAGAGAGAGAACCGGGGGTTGGGTGAGAAAAAGAGTTGTGAATGAATGGTTTGTCACTTTTTCGATTGGTGTTTTGTCACTTTTTCGAACGTTTACAATTTTTTTTTTTATAACTTTTGTCACTTTTTTAAAACTAGACTTGGCCCGTGCAATGCACGGGCTTTGTTATTTTTAAGGTAATGTTAATGTGTGCGCAAAATAGATTTAGACAATCATCAAATTCACCATTCTTCGGATATTGGACCCTTCAATTTGCAAGATGGAGTTACTCATGAAACCAGAAGGGAACAAAAAAAATGTCGTGCAAAAGAGACGTGTGAACACTTGAGTATAAGGAAGGCTAAATCATTCAATTTCTTCCTGTAATATATAGTACCTAACATGACTATTTTCCCAACTAAGTTCATAGGCCTGTTGAAAGGAGCAATCTAAAGAGAATTAGTTGTATATGCTCTCGACATATTCAAAGCATAAGAAAATCAATTTTAGTTGTGTGGTCTAGTGAGTAATAAGACGTCAGATAATAATAGAAGAACATATTTTAACAGAACTCTCATGTGAAGACAAGTACAACCATGAACAAACTTTTACCAAAATAATTAATCATAGTTGGTAAATTCGGTTGCTTATTTAATTAAAATAGAAAGGGGCAAATTTATTTGCTAAGGATGTGTGTCAACATATAGAAAGTAAAAGAGTATGAAACTAAGTATACAAATTGAAGTGATCCAAAAGACTCAGTATTTTTTACCTCAAGGCTATTAGAACTTTTTAGTACCGAGGTGAATGAAGCAACAAAAACGTGTTCGCATCTTCCCCCTATGGCTTTCCTCTTACCAGCTACATCAAGAATGACAGTGTCGTCCTTATAAATTGTAACCTACAACATGTAAAAGTGGAAAGAAACTTCAATCAAGGAAAAAAAAAGTCTTTCGATGAATCACTAAAAGCTCAAAAGCATATTTATAACAAGAGAATGAAATGTGTTACTGGCAATACAGTTTACCTTTTTCCATGAGCCAGTCATATCTAACTCCACATTTTCTAGATTCAATCGAAGCTCCTGTTGTAATAATAAGACTAAAAACAACAATAACAAGAAGAAGAATATGAGAAAGATTAAAACCTCATAAGATGTCAACTATAGAGTTAAAGCTTAATAGCTTGTTTGGGAGGGATTTTTTGGGGGAAGAATTGATTTTGAATAGTGATATGATGGGAAATGTGTGGTTGAAAAAGAAGAAAAAATTATTGATGTGATGGAAAATATTATTTTATTGAAGAATATGTGATTGAAAATATGAATTGTTTACTGTAAAATTTGGAGAATCCGTACCAAACGGGCCCTAAATCTAAATTAAAGAAATCACAAAACTACCTCAAGTTTTGACAATCTCACAAGTGCATTCATTCGAGTATTATTATATTTTTGCTTCTCTAAATCAGCACCTTCCATAATCTCCATCATTGTTTACAATTCTGAAGCCTGGAAAAATTACCAAACAAGTGTTGACTGTGGAATTGGTATTACAAAGGCATAGCAACTAAAGGTATCATAACAACAATCAAGGAAATAAATCAATTCAACAAACAGAAGAATGAAAAGGAAAGATGGACGACGATAGAAAGTGTTTAGAACTTATGAACAAAAATGGGTAAAAGTTTCGCAAACAAGTAGCTCCTAGTTCATCAGAGAATATAACAACTGGTAAGCATGTTTAAATTAGAGAACAATTCCTATGATTAGTATTATAAAGAATACCTACATCATTGAATCACAAACAATTTAGTAAGACAAATTATTGTAGCTCAATCCATAACACTGGTGTTAAGAATGGAACAAGTGAAAAGAGTGGAGAGTTTAAGCTTGTTACTCATGGAGGACAATTAAGTCCCAAACATCTTGAGACTCTATTAAGACCTTTCTGTACTTATGTATCGCATAATAATAAGAGTAACCATCTTGATTCACTTGCTCTAGAACGACTTGTATTTTATCTCTAAATATGGACTTCTCTCAGTAAGAAATGAATATTCCTTGTTTGGCTTTATCTAGATTAACAATATTGTCACAAAGGAAAAAAAAAATACAAGAACTCATTTTACAACAATGTATAAACATGGACTTAAAAAAATAAAAATAGACCAGCTATCTCCTATATAATTAAATACATCTACATGTCTTGATGTTCACATAACAGAAAACCCATTGTCAAGTCTTAAGAAATAGCTAGAGCATAGAATACTTACAATGAGTTTACACCAGCGAATAGAATGACATGGTTTTGAAGTAACTTTATTAATCACTTTAATAATTATTTCAATAATAGTACATCAAAAGAACATGGAGTAGCCCTAAAGTACTGACCTCTTGTACTTGTTGTTTGGCACGCTCTTCAAGTTTTTTCCCTAAACTCTGTTTCTTCCCTTCCAATTTAGCAACCTGATTCTCTAGTTCTTTGATAGCCTCAACTGCTTTCGCAGCCGCCCTTTCTGCCAGAATCTGCTGCTATCTCTTTATTCTTTCTGCCCTGTCTCATTCTCTCTCTGAATCTGAAGATGAAGTTGAATATGTCTCAGAATCAGACTCACCATTGCTTCGGGAAGAAGAACCCTTCATCATAGAACTTGAACTTCTGGAAACTACTTTCGACTTATTGATCTTTAACATTGCACTCTTAAACCTCTCACTATCCTTTAATTGAAACCTTATACCCGATTTCCTATCAAGAGAAGCTGAGACCATATCCATGGGACAATTTTCATTTGTCAAACCATCTGTAGGACGTAGCTTTTCTCCATTTCCAATGCTATTCACCTCTTCATTTTTTCTTATATTTTCTCATTCTTGTTATCAGGTACAAATGCATCACTCATGTCCTTTCGAACTGATTCACCTCCCTCACTCTGCAACTCAGTAATCGAAGTTCTTGCCCTCCTATCTCCAATGTCACTTGCCCTCCACTATCCGAACTACCACCACCATTTGCGTTATTCTCCAACTCAACATTAGATTTTCTTGAGTTAATTTAAAGTTGTAGATAATCAGGAAATTTAATCTATTGAAACTACTTTTGATGGCTAAAAGTGCTGTTTCATTATCACAGTAGGCAGATGTCAGTTGAGTTGATAAAAGGAAACGAAAGGGCATTATGTACACAACCTTCTCCATATATAATTGAAGCACAAAAGTCAAATATATATTTCCTTGCCAACGAACTTGAGAAATGTAACAAACGATTTTCTTGGGTACGAGTGTGTTTCCATTTTTATTCCTTAGCGATTTTTAGTTCTTTTTTGGTGATGTATCAGGAACACAAGTAAAACCCTATATATCATTTTTGTAAATCTTGGAGCAAAGATGAAATGGTTCAAATCTTGAAAATTCCTATATATCATTTTTGTAAATTAAACTCATATCATCTAACTTCTCCGTGACAATTTTGCAAACACATACAAGTCTTTAACTCCAATCACTCTTTAATGTGTTTCTCTGCTTTATTACTATTTCCAACTCCATGAAACATTTAACTCATAGAGGAAATTTCAACCAAATTAAAATTTCTAACTTACCTTAGATTATATTATTCTAAGAGCAAAGATAAAATGGTTCCAATCTTCAAAATTCCTTGTCTTTCATTTTCCTTCCTCTGTTTCATGGAAAGAATGCTAGAAAACCTTCAAAATTCAATCAGTTCAAAAAACCAACAAAACCTTATTTTCTTAAATTCGACAAATTATAAAGCCTTGTGAACAAAAGCATCTCCATCATATAATGCCCAAAACACCCAAATGCATTTTTAGTAAGATCCCACATCCACAACCCAATTAAATTTTTTTTTTTCAAAATTATACTATAATTTAAAAGCAAATCTACAAAAAAAAGTCAAACCATCAAAATTAAAACCTAAATAATCACGAATTTTAATTATATCCACTGTAATCCAACAAGAAAACGGGAAAAAAAAATACATTTCAAACACAATAGAACTACCCATCTGATGCACTCCATTTATAACTGTAAAAATGCATAAACTGAAATTAAATAGTAATTCGATTCTCCTCTTAAAAAGATAGCAACAAAATAAAGGAAACGAAGACACCGACCTGGGTTTGCTTATTTAGAGACTCTACTTCTCCAGAAGATTTATTATGATCGGAAGTAGAGCTGGAGGACCGGGTTCCGGGCAATTCCGCCATTGGAGATTCTTGGTCTCGGGCTCCTAGATGTAAAATATTTGGGGTTGTTTAGTAATTGCTTGGAAGACATGTTTGGAATATAGGGTGGGTTAGGGCTACCTAAATTCAGTCGGTGAATGCACAAATCTGATTATTCTCTTTCTGATTTTTCATATACAAGATATTTATACCAGATAATGAACAGTAAGTGTGAAAACGAAGGTGCGGAAATGATTAGTACACTCCCCATCCCCTCTTCTATAGTAGCAGTGATTCATGTCACTTTTTAGTATTTGTCACTTTTTTTAATAACAAACATCACTTTTTAATCAGCATGTGAATTGGTACTATTTTGGTATTTATCACTTTTTTTGAGTTTGTCACTTTTTAAGAGTGTCACTTTTTAAAAAAGAAAAGAAAAAAGTAAAAGTCACAATTTTTATAAAAAAAAAAAAGTGACATTGTATCATTTTTTCATTTTACGCAGTATTTTCTACTTTTTTATTGTTTCACTTTTTTCATATCGCTTTTTACAAATTAGTCACTTTTTTTAATAACAAACATCACTTTTTAATCAGCATGTGAATTGATTATATTTAGTATTTGTCACATTTTTGAGTTTGTATCACTTTTTTTGAGTTTATCACTTTTTAAGAAAGTGTTACTTTTTTTGAGTTTGTGTCACTTTTTTTAAAAAAGGTAAAAAGTGCCAATTTTTATAAAAAAAAAAAGTGACATTATGTCACTTTTTTATTTTACACCGTATTTTTTATTTCCTAAAAATATTTCATATGATTTTTCAAAACATCCCTAATTTTAAAAGTATTTTTATAAGTACCCCTTCTGAATTCTAGTGTTGTTTTGAAGGTTTTACACTATTTTGGCTTAGTATTTGCACATTTTTGTGCATGATTGTAATCCTATATATATGAATAGTTTGCATGATATATATGATGGTAAGAGCATGTTTGATGTCCATTTCTTTTTATGAAAATGCATTTTGAAATAAATTTTAATGAAAAATGAATGGTTAAAAAATAAAGAAAGATTTTGAATTTATTTGTAATATTATTTGATTTAAAAATATTTAGTTTAAAATAAGAGAGATAAAAATATATTGTGAAAATAATAGAGATCGAATAAGAGCTTATTATTTTATGAAATACATTTTAAAGAACTTTTTTGACTTCTCTCTGAAGAAATTTAAAGATGTATCCATAATAGTAGTTGTGGACCCAACACAAACAGGACGGAGGTTGACAATTGACCGTTGGCAATCAGTGATCGTAAGGATAAAGTCGTTTATTAATATTTAATTAAATAATATTAGAAATTATTCAATAGGTATGAACTTTCGTTTCGGTTAAAAAAGTCGTTCCATAATCTACAATTGCAAAATACCTCGATTTGTTTTTCAATTGCAATTGATTAAAAAAGTAGAGTACACATTGTTGAATCGTAATTCTCAAATCACAACTCAATGACTTATTAATGATAAATTAAAATTCATAATTCAAACAATAGCGCAACATAAATTATTTACCCCAAATCACAAATTCACAAATCAGTGAAATCACAATTCTCATTTCAAATTTTCAACGTCAATTCACCATTCATGATTCATAGTCATACAACATAAATCATAATTTCAGCTACAAGGATAGTCATAACTCATAAATAAAAAATAACACCAATATTGAAAAAAAAAAAAGGGTAGGAGAAGGAAGAGGAACGGTTAAGAGATTTTGAGTTTGTTTTTGATAAAATGCAATACCCATCAATATATTCACAGATCAAAGCACAAGCAGCACAGCCACAATTCACAGAACGTCAACAATTGAAGTGCCCAAGGTGTGAATCCACAAACACAAAATTCTATTATTATAACTGTTACTCATATAAATTATCGTACAATAAATAATACACCACGTGGTAAACGGACAAAGTCACTTGTAGCATGGAGACGGGAGATCCGATTCGACCATATAGCAATTCGACCGACCCTCTATTGGCCGAACCCCATGGGCCGAACCTCTATTGGTCGAACCCCTATTGACCAAACCCTGTGCGCCAAACCTCTATTGTCCGAAGCCCCATGAAGAACTTATGAAGATCTTGTAGCAAGTAGGTGATATGACAACTCACTAGACATGTAGTTTCAATCAATCAAACAAGTCAAGTCTAGTCTTACATATCAGGCCTAGGCTGTCAAGACGTCACAATATTAAATACAAAGTGGTCTATGAATGATTGATTGATGGCTATGACAAGTGGTTCCAGCAGTGTGTATAAGGCCACCCATCATCTTCTACTATAAAAACATACACTTAGCACCATTTGAAGGTAATGCAAGCTTATGCACTCAAAGAAAACTTGGACCCTCTCTCTACTTAAAAGCTTACTCATCAAGCCGACCCCCTCTTTATCATAAAAATAATCACATTGCGAATCAAGGAACACTTGGAATCCATCATTTTCTGTTGAACCATTTTTTGGGGTCAACAATAACTACAACCTCACTCGGCCGCGCCACTTTTGCAAAAATTGCCGGAGGTAATGGACTTAAGGCGGCGCTCTTAGAAATATCCATGTCGCCTGTCGACGGCTGCTCTAGGAAGAACACTAAGCGCACTTCCTCCTCCTCCATCTCTTCTTCCCAAAACAACCACCCCAAACGCCCAGTGCTCTCCTCCACAGTCTCCACGAGTCCACTACCCTCGCCTGCACGTCTATCTCCTTCTTCCCCCAATGGCGCGACACTGTTCCAGCGGAACCCAGCACGCGCGGCCGCAGCCCCCTCGCCGAGTGTTGGGTCCGCCGCTGCATAATAGGCCGACATTCAAGCAGGTAAAATAAGCTTTTCTACCCACTGTTTTTCTTATTGGCACTCACTCTTCAAAAGACAATAGCATTGGATTAAAAAATAAGCTTCATTTAATGTAAATCCGAAGACCTTGAAAGGGTATCTTAGGACTTAAATTAATTGCACTGCTTGCAATGGGACGAATACAACTTCCCTCAGTCGATTTGGGTGGCATAGTCCATTGCCAAATTCCCCCCACTCGGTCCTAAGACGGATCAAAGAAGACCTCTCACCGATTTTTGGAATTATTATATACATTGTTTATTTTTTTTTTTTTTGTTCTAATTTTAATAGAAAGAACTATTTCATAAACGTGAAATTCTAATGAAAACAAAAAACACATTCATGTAAAGTACAAAATATATAATAAAACCAATCAACTTCAAGACACAACTAAGTGTCTTCTTTATTAAAAAAACATCGAAATTCACCACACAACTCAGGACACACGGACAACACATAACTCTATTCTAGTCCGAATGGCATTCGACTAGTCGGGTTTATTCGAAAACATAACACGACTCCTCACGACTCTAATCCAAACCCCAACTCTTTGTAAACTTGAGCACTATTTCATAGACAATTTTAGGATCACCCAGAGACGTGGCAACGGTCTTCCTCTCTAAGCACCTCTTAACCCATGCCATTAGCTTAGGGCACTCAGCCCCTATACTGAAATTTCCACAGGTTTCATAGGTATGAAACCACATGTAAAATCCAATAAGAGAAATATCAACATATCCAAAGTTTTCACCTCCAAAATAAGGCTTGTCTCCCAATGCTCCTTCTAACACTTTGAAGATTTCCAGCAATTCTTTCTTACCTTCTTCTGCCCCTTCTTTGTTCTTATACCATGTTATCTTCTTTCCAGCTTCATATAACTGCAATTGCATAATCCCACAATTTTTACTCAAAGTAAAAGGGGTAAATAACACATTAAGGCATTGTTTGATTTCCATTCTATTCCAAATACATTTTTCTCAATTTTTTTCAACCACGCATTTTTCAATAAATAATATTACACGTAAAACCAAAACTTTTCCTTATTTTTTAATCACGCCTTCTCCGTAACTATTCGAAAATACATTTTTTTGCAAAAAATAGGCATCAAACAAGCTCTAAGATTAAATCCCACCTCAAATAACAATGAAATAAGTACACATTATATAAAAATTTGAGCTACTAATCTTAAGAAAAGACTATAACTCATATTTTAGGCCGTTTGGCATGTATTCTGCTCCTCGTCGAAGAACTTTTAGAGAAAGCTCACTTTTAGCGAGACAAATTACTTTCAGAAAACATGTTAAAAGCATATTCTTAGTCGCATTTAACTTTTCAAAAGTATGGCAGACGTGACCCTAATATGATACAAGGAGCCAAAGCCATTAAGCCATTATTTCGATTGGACGATTTCAAGATTGATCTTCTCAACACCTTATGTTAAGGGTAAAACTTCAAATAGTATAATGATGAAATAGATTGAGATGGAACACCAACCTTTTTGTCAATGTAATCAGCCCAAAACCTAGCTTGAGCTTTTTCATAAGGATCAGAGGGGAGCAATGGAGCTTTATCATTCCATACCTCATCAATGTATTGGACTATAGAATTGGATTCACAAATTGGTTTTCCATTGTGAATCAAAACGGGGACTTTCTTGTGAACAGGGTTCATTTGCAGGAGCAGTGTAGATTTGTTTGGCAGTTCTTCTTCTCTGTACTCATAATCGAGCCCTTTCTCTTCCAATGCAATTCTAACCCTGGATCCAAACATGCTTGGCCAGTAATTTAGCAAAATCAATTCATCATTACCCATTTTCTTGATTATAACAAGAACACCTAAATGGCAGCGAATTTATGTAGGTAGAGTATATTGAAGACTGGTTCCAAGATGGATTTTTATGGGAAAAGGAATAGGGCGGTTTGATTTAGTACTTGTTTGGCTATGCCCAGAAATATAAACGTTAAAAGTAAGTTATTTTAATCTGCCTATTAAAATTTGATATTTCATTTTAAAATGTTAACCTTATTTAAAAGCTCATTTGACACAACTTCTCTTTTTTTGCTTTTATTTCTTGTAAAAGATAATTCTAAGGAAGCTACTTTAATTAATGCTTGAAAACTATTATAAATGGTAAGTTATTGGTGAATGACAATTGCGCCCTAGCTCTAGATTTTATTATCATATATATCTCTGTTACTGTCCTATAAATATAGGGCTTTTGGTCTCATAATAATACACACAAAAGTCTATTGGCGTTAATTCTCTATTTTCTTTCTTTCTTTTATAACACGTTATCCGCACGAAAACTTAATTTTTCAAAGTTCAGAGAAGTTAATAACTTTTTTTAATCATCAATCATATGTACCAAAATCAATTTGGTGGCATGTGAATTATTTTATATACACGTGCATTATAAATTGGTAGGGATTTCTGTCTACCCTAATTTGCATTGATTTTTGTGTCAATCTACCCTTTATATTTTCTATCACAATTTGCACTAATTGCTAACTTTTTTTTATACATACATGTGAATTGTTCTGATCCATACATGATGCCAAAATTGCTTATGCCAACAATGAAGTTTGTGCGTCAAAGAATTAGGTCAATTTATGATAGTGTGTACTGTGTATTGATAGTGAATTTAGTTTTATGAATAAGGGTGTTCGTTTTCACGTTTGTATAGATCAAATTCATGTCTTGAATACTTGCACACTTATGTTTCTCTATCCATTTGATGCAAAAAAAAAAAAAAATTTGGGAATGCGTGCCTATGAGTTCTGTAACTAGTGTTGTCCATGTTTCAAAAGAATTTTTCTTTAATAAGGGCACTATGAGTCTGTCTATTGCAATCCATGGTCTAAAATATTATATGTGCACATTTATTCATGCTTTAATTAATTTTTGTCTTAATTTCTTTTGCTTACATTTCATATTCGATTAAATATATCACTCGTGTTTTTTTAATACAAATATGATCTATGAATTTAGTACCCTTATATATTTGTTATAAATAGTTTGTTGTTGCTCCAACAGTAGCACATTATTATAAATAATATTTCAAAAGAATATTATTTGCTCCTAAAGAACATAAATTATAATTGTTCAATATTTCAAAAGAATATTGACATATTGCTCTTGAAAAAACAATGTTAAAATACAACGTGCTCTTGAAGTAGCACATGTTTCGAAGAACATACTATTTTAAATTAGTTTTTTATCTCTGAAAGAAAATGCGTAACTTATGTCATATTGATATTGACTGTTGATGTAATCATATTTTTCAAAATTAATTGTATTTTCTTTTGCTTTATTGTGTAGTTAATCAAATGTCAAACATTACAAAACTTGAGTTTGCTGCACTTGACATATCTGACAAAAACTATTTGTCATGGGTACTCGATACTGATATCTATCTTGTCTCAAAAGGTTTGGGAGAAATAATAAAAGAAGGAAACAAAGAATCCATGCATGATCGTGCAAAATCACTCATCTTCTTTCGTCATCATCTTCACGATGGATTGAAAATTGAATATTTCACTAAAAAAATCCACAAGTTCTATGGGAAAAATTAACTGAGAGATTTGATCATCAGAGGAATATAGTCCTCTCCAAAACTCGCTATGAGTGGATGCATCTTCGTTTACAAGATTTCAAAACTGTGAGTACTGTGTATTGATAGTGAATTTAGTTTTATGAATAAAGGTGTTCGTTTTCACGTTTGTATAGATCAAATTCATGTCTTGAATACTTGCACACTTATGTTTCTCTGCCTATGAGTTCTGTAACTAGTGTTGTCCATGTTTCAAAAGATTTTTTCTTTAATAAGGGCACTATAAGTCTGTCTATTGCAATCCATGGTCTAAAATATTATATGTGCACATTTATTCATGCTTTAATTAATTTTTGTCTTAATTTCTTTTGCTTACATTTCATATTCGATTAAATATATCACTCGTGTTTTTTTAATACAAATATGATCTATGAATTTAGTACACTTATATATTTGTTATAAATAGTTTGTTGTTGCTTCAACAGTAGCACATTATTATAAATAATATTTCAGTAGAATATTATTTGCTCCTAAAGAGCATAAATTATAATTGTTCAATATTCCAAAAGAATATTGACATATTGCTCTTGAAAAAGCAATATTAAAATACAACGTGCTCTTGAAGTAGCACATGTTTCGAAGAACACACTATTTTAAATTAGTGTTTATCCATGAAGGAAAATACGTAACTTATATCATATTGATATTGACTATTGATGTAATCATATTTTTCGAAACTAATTGTATTTTCTTTTGCTTTATTGTGTAGTTAATCAAATGGCAAACATTACAAAATTTGAGTTTGCTGCACTTGACATATCTGACAAAAACTATTTGTCATAGGTACTTGATACTGATATCTACCTTGTCTCAAAAGGTTTGGGAGAAATAATAAAAGAAGGAAACAAAGAATTCATGCATGATCGTGCAAAATCACTCATCTTCACGATAGATTGAAAATTGAATATTTCACTAAAAAAATTCACAGGTTCTTTAGGAAAAATTAACTGAGAGATTTGATCATCAGAGGATTATAGTCCTCCCCAAAGCTCGCTATGAGTGGATGCATCTTCGTTTACAAGATTTCAAAACTGTTAGTGAGTACAAAACTAAACTATTCAGAACATGCTCACAATTGACATTGTGTGGAGAAAAAATCACTGATGATGATATGTTGGAGAAAACTTTTTCCACCTTTCACGCCTCGAATGTGCTTCTATGGCAGCAATATCATGAGTGTGGTTTCAAAAGGTATTTCGAACTCATATCTTGCTTGCTTGTGGCTGAACTAAATAATGAACCGTTGATGAAAAATCATGGGTTACGTCCAACTGGTTCTGTACCATTGCCTGAAGCAAATGGTGCTGCATTGTTTGAAACAAATACAATATCAAGATAGGGACGTGGACGCGGACGCGGACATGGACGTGTACGTGGAATAAATCATGGACAAAATAATCAACAAAATTATCAGCAACAAGGCAATAATTTCAAAAAGTACAAAACAAATGTAAGTATCACATTCAAAAAGAAGCATGAAGAAAATTGTTTTAGATGTGTAATGAAAGGGCATTAGGCACGTACCTGTCGTATGGCAAAACGCCTCGTGGATCTCCACCAAAAATCAATCAAAAGAAATGAAAAATTAGAGACAAATTTTGTTGATTATGATGGTCCAATTGATGTGACTTATTGGATCTCTTTGATTTCTTTACTAATCCAAATGGGAATATTGATCATTTGATTGTGAGTGGTGTAATGGAAGATATATATTATTTTATTTTCTACTATTTCCTTTTGTTTTAGAAATTCAATTTAAATTATATTCTTATTTTTCGCAAAAAAATTAAAAATTTATTATGCATCGTTAATTTTATAATACTAATTATGTTTACTCTTTTAAATTTAAATTCAAGTATTTTTAAAAATATATTTGTTTTCTTATGATTCGCGATAGATTGTCAAGATACTTGTTTGATTGATAGTGCAAATACACAAACTATTCTTCAAGATAAAAAAATATTTTTTTGACTTAACATTAGCAGAAAACAATGTTAATATAATATCAGATGCATCGAATATTGTTGAATGCTCCGGAAGAGCTTATATTATTTTGTAAAATAATACACAAATTATATATTGACTATGCACTTTATTCAAGTAAATCCAGAAGAAATTTGCTTAGTTTTAAAGATATATGTTGCAATGGATATCACTTTGAGACGATACAAAAAAATAATATTGAATATCTTTGTATAACTTCTTTTGTATCGGCGAGAAGCAAATAAATGAAAAAATTTATGTACTTTCATCTAGCATGTATTATACATTTGTAAAAATGGTTGAATCAAATATTATCACGAACCAGAAGTTCGTTGATCCAAAAAAAATTATACTGTGTCATGATCGATTTGGACATCCATGAGCTATAATGATGCATCGAGCAATAAATAATTCACATGGACATCCTTAAAAGAACCAGAAGATTCTTTTACCTAATGATTATCCATCTGTGGCTTGTTTGCAAGACAAGTTAGTTATTAGACCTTCTACTACAAATGTAATATTGAATCTCCAACTTTCTTGAAAATGATTCATGGAGATATGTGGGCCAATACACTCATTATGTTGACCATTTCGTTATTTATGGTATTAATTGATTCTTTTATTAGATGGTCACATGTTTGCCTACTTGTTACTAGGAATGTAGCTTTTACTAGACTACTTTCTCAAATCATGAAATTACGTGTGCAATTTCCTGATTACTCAATCAAGACTATTCGTCTTGATAATGCTGGTGAATTTAGATCACAAGTATTCGATGATTATTGCATGTCAATTGAGATTGTTGTTGAACATCCGATTGTGCATGTCCACACACAAAATGGTTTGGCGGAATCATTTATTAAATATCTACAACGTATTACCAGATCATTACTTATGAAACAAAACTCACAGCTTCTGTTTGGGATTATGCGATATTGCATGCTGCGTCATTGGTTCGTATCAGACCACCATATATTATCAATATTCAGCTTTGCAAGTAGCATTTGGTCATGAACCTAATATTTCTCACTTGCGGGTTGTTTGTTGTGCTGTTCAAGTCCCTATTTCACCTCCACAACGGACTAAAATGGGTCCCCAACAAAGACTTGGAATTTATATGGGTTTTGATTCACCATCTATTATTAGGTATCTTGAACCTTTAACGGGTGATTTATTTACTGCACGTTTTGCAGATTGTCATTTTGATTAAATGACTTTCCCAACTTTGGGAGGGGAAAAACTACACCCTGATAAACAATGTAACATTTATTGGAATGAAACAAATCTATCTCATTTTGATTCCCGCAGCAATCAATGTGAGCAAGAGGTTGAAAAAATCATTGATTTGCAAAGAATTGCAAATCAATTACTAAATGCATTTGTTGACACACAAAAAAAAGTGATGAAGTCATATATACCAGCAGAAAATATTTCAACAAAAATTGATGTTCCTGTAAGACAATTTGTTGTAGCAAATGAATCTCAAATACGCTAGAAGCGTGGTCGACCAGTTGGTTTAAAAGACTCTATACCTCGAAAAAGAAAAGTACAAGAGAAAAACCAACCAAAAACTTTAGAAGAAGTAACATTAGAGAAAATTGATCAATCAAATATTGAAAATATGGTTCCTGTAGAATCACAACTGTTCGAGAATAATGAGATTTCTATAAATTATATATTATCTCATAAATTATGGGAGCGAAATAATGTTGTTATATACAATATTTTCGTCTTTAACGTAACTCTTGATATTATGCAAAATGATGATCCAGAACCACTGTCTGTTAAAGACTGTCAAAATAGAAATGATTGGCCAAATTGAAAATAAGTCATACAGACGAAATTGAATTCCTTAAAGAAACGGAAAGTGTTTGGACATGTAGTTCGAACACCTGAAAATGTAATTCATATTGGATACAAATGAATTTTTGTACTAAAGAGAAATTAAAATAATAAAATTATAAGATACAAGACCTGACTCGTAGCTCAAGGTTTCTCACAAATACTTGGAATTGATTATGAGGAAACATATTCTCCTGTAATGGATACCATAACTTTTAGATTCTTAATTAGTTTGATTGTGTCACAAAAGCTCGATATGCGCCTTATAGATGTAGTGACTGCCTATTTGTATGGTTCACTTGATAGTGACATATATATGAAAGTCCTTGAAGGACTTAAAGTGCAAGAAACAAATGATACATGCCTGAGAACCATTCTCTCATTTAAACTGCAATGATCATTATATAGATTGAAACAATCCGGACGCATGTGGTATAATCGTCTTAGTGAATATTTGTTGAAGGAAAGCTATAAAGTTTATGATGTTTACTCATGTGTTTTTATAAAGAAAATGAATATTGGATTTGTAATTGTGACGGTTTATGTTGATGACTTAAATTTAATTGGAACTTCTAAATAGCTCAACAAAACTGCAGATTATTTGAAAAATGAATTTGAGATGAAAGATTTGGGAAAAATTAAATTCTGTCTCAGGTTGCAAATTGAACATTTTTCAGAAGGATTATTTGTTCATCAATCTACATATATAGAAAAAGTTTTAAAACGATTTTATATGGATAATGCGCATTCCTTGGCATCACTTATGATTGTTCGATCACTTGATGTAAAAATAATCATTTTCGTCCACCTGAAAACGGAGAAAAGATTTTTGGTCCTGAAGTACCATATCTCAGTGCAATTAGAGCATTAACTTATCTTGCAAATTGTACTTGACTCGACATAGCTTTTTCTGTAAATTGTCTTACAAGATATAGCTCTACACCAACCCAAAGACATTGGAAGGGTGTTAAACATATTTTTCGTTACCTAAAGAGTACTATTGATTTGAGACTATTTTATTATCAAAAGTCGGGATCAATTTTAGTGGGATATGCAGATGCATGTTATCTCTCTGACCCACATAAAGCTAAATCACAAACAAAATATGTGTTTACACGTGGAGGAACAACTATATCATAGAGATTTGTGAAACAATCATTGATGCAACATTCTCAAATCATTCTGAAATCATTACAATCTATGAAACATGCCGAGAATGTGTTTGGTTGAGGAACATGACCCATCATATCCAAGCGTCATGCGGATGGATTTCAACAAAAGATAGCCCAACACTTTTGTATGAAGATAATGATGCTTATATTGCACAACTCAAATGAGGGTATATCAAATGTGACATGATGAAGCAGATTTCTCCAAAATTCTTTCGTACACACAAGCTTCAGAAAAATGACGACATCAATATTCAACAAATTCGTTCAAATGACAATGTGGCTGATTTATTTACAAAATCACTGCCAACATCTACATTCAAGACATTGGTTCACGAGATTGGAATGCGTCACTCAAATATTTTCAGTGATCAACATCAGGGGGAGTAACTGTACTGATGAGAACCACGTAGCAACGAACACTACACAACCCACAACGAGATTGAAGAACTCAAGAAAGTCCAAAAGATAATCCCAGTTTTGAGTTTGAACCAAGAATTAAATGAATCAAGCAACCAATCAAAAACGGTGTTTGAAAGACCTCTTGATTATACAATACGTTGATCCGCACTCGGTGTTGAACGCAACAAGAATCCTCTTGATAAGTTCAGATTGTTCTAAGAAGAACGAAGTTGAAAAGCACAATAGCCTCTCGAATATATCTCAATAATAAATTTGTCAAAAGGTCCATACATTGAATAATGAAGTCCTATTTATACTAATGGCCAGAAAACATAGTAAAAACGTAATTATGTTACAAAATATTGTAAAATTGAAAATAAAATAGAATTCTAGTCTAATAAGGAAATTCGTGCAAAAGGAAAGTTTTCCGACAACTTGTTCCCGGCCTGTTTCTATGTGACTGCAAGTCCAAAAGTATTATTCGCTCATGTAGCTTTGTGCATAATCTCGTGCCATTTTCGGAAGTACTCATGGACGAAAATCGGACAACCGAGCTGAAAATTATGCCCGTTTTTATCCACGTTGCTCGTTTGCTGCTTGAATCGAGTTGATCCATCTGATTTCTTCTTCCAAATCCAACATGAAACTTGTTCCTTGACTTGTTAACTTTGAAACTTCGTCCATCATAACTTGAGCAAGCAATCGCATTGCCTCGTTCACTCGCTTTGCCCTCGAACGTGTCATCGAGCCTTTTTCGATAATCAACGGGTCCCGTCCCAGGCTTGTTCTCGTCGGGCTCAACTCTTGAATCATATCATGTACTCTTTTTCCTTCGCTTAGGTTTTATTCCACTGGGTTTTCCTTGTAAGGTTTTAATGAGGTAGCATTTAATACTGCAAAATAGCTATACTTTTTTTTTTCTTTCGTTTGTTCTTTTTGTCCCATTGAGTTTCTATCAAATAAGGTTTTAACGAGATATATATTTTGTAATGTGTCATTCAAGTGGGAGTATTGTAAATGGTAAGTTATTAATGAATGACAATTGTGCCCCTACAATCCTAAATATTATTACCATATGTATCCCTATTGCTGCCCTATAAATATAGGGCTTTTCTTCTCATAATAATACACACATAAGTCTATTAACTTTTATTCTCTCTTCTGTTTCTCTCTTTTATACCAAAAACCAGTTTTTATAAATTTATATTACAAAGGAACTTTTAAAAAGAGTAAAAAAAGTTCCTTCAGGTCAACTCTTTTTAAAAAACTTTATTAATTAGAAGAAACACTTTTATGAAATATAAATTCATTTGGTCTCAAAGTAGCTTTTAAGTTTTAAAATTTCTTTTGACTTCTCAAAATTTATGTCAGTGACTCAAACATGTATATTTTATTTATTTATTTTACCGTCATTCGACGTGTAATTACCCTTATCTTGCTTTCCAGATAGTGGCTCGTTTAAAAATACAAATCTTGCAATTCTTGTACTTATTTGAGCTTTAGTCAGAATGAACAGGTAGCTATAGTTGTAAATGAAATGAACTGTTCATTTGAATTTCAGCAAGACTATTTGAATTTAATGGATTATGATATTTTTGATGTGAAATTTTACCTCAACACTGCCAAACATAAAATTGCAGATGGGTACGGTGGACCCATAGTCCATATGGCCATGGGTCTCTCTAACCTAGAAAAATCGAGCAAGCGTAGTGCTACACGTACAATATGCTTTACAGAAGTAGTTACAGCATGATGACGAGGCAGAACTTTTCAAAATCTCACTGAGAAAAAAGAAGAAGGAGCATTTACCCCCTTTTGAAACCATATACTTCACATTTCAATTCCTAAATCAAGCACGAACGAAAGCTTATCCTTCGAATATTGAAATGAAATCATGGCAAAACCCATTCCACGACGCCGACATCGATACGATGATAAATGTGCTTCACTCACACCGGCTCCCGATTTCTGAAATATATGGGGGGGAAATTGTGGGACCCATAAAATATGTGGTTAAAATTAATTGTTGGCTTTGATTTAGATAAAAATTTTAATTTTAATTTGTACCAAATTGAGGCTAAATATATTATAGATTAATTGGCTTTTTATATAAAGTCTCCTTTAATTATTGATGTAAAGCCCAACTGCCCAAGAGACCACATTTTACACTTTTTTATTTTCAAACATACATTTTTTAGTAGAATAATATTATACGTAAACTCAAATTTTTTTTCTAATCTTTCGATCACACATTCTCCAAAACAATCACTATTCCAAAGTAAATTTCCTTTCGTAAAACCTATTTTTAATGGAATTCAATCAGAGCTTAAATTAACCCATGTTTGGTGGGATTACAATTTTGATTTTTATTTAAGTCAAAATAAGTAGTTAATTTTAGCCAAATGTTCAATGGACCCACAACTTTTTAACGTAATATTTCAACATCTTTTATTAAAATCTACTAAAAATTTTGAGCCACATTATTTTGGAAGAATGTATTTTGAAATAGTAGATTGATGGAGAATGATGGTTGAAAAAGAAGGAAAAGTTACTGATGTGATGAAAAATATTATTTTATTGAAGAATGTGTGGTTAAAAATGAGTAGAAGAATGAAAATGAAAATATTAATATGTACCAAACAGAGGCTTAATTTTAATCCCCAACAAAGAAGGACTAAGTCTTATACGGTTGTTTTGTTTTTACGCACATATTTTATGATGATAAATTTTCGAGAAAAAGGGAAAATTTGTGCGTAGTTTGTGATTGAACGTAACTATTAAGATTTTCCCTTGAATAAATCTTTCTCTTAGTAGATCTCTTCTCGTTTCTCAATCTTTGAAGGATGTAACGTATTATTTTAAGTTCTCCATTCCAAAACATTTCATGAAATGCAATAGCGATTGCTTAAAACATTACAATTCGTGCAGAAAATAAGAAGCAAATGCCTAGACCACCCGAAGAGCCACAATGCACATTCGATAACAAATGTACAATATCGTTCAGGATCCCTGCATTCGGAGCATAACTGAAATCTGATCGGAGCAAAGCCTAGACCACCGGAAGAGAATCATACTCCACCTTCCCCAATTTTATTTCTTGATAACACGCTAAAGACATGCAAGAAAAAATGAAAAAAAATAAAAATGACCACACAAATCAAGAAAATTAAATTGTGTCAAATCCATTTGTTTTATTTTTATTCAATTATTCCTTTTGGAACCAGTGATTTGTGTATTGATTATGTGTTTTGTGAAATAAGATTTAAATAAGAAAAGGATAATTATAAATTGACGATACATTAAATAAAATAAATAAGAGTTGGAAAAAGTTGGTTTTTAGAGAGTCATAGTAATGACGTGTTCGGTAGAGATTAAAATTGAATTAAAAGTGAAAAACTAACTGTTATTGTTGACTTTTATTAGACGAGTGGAACCCACTAATAGCTATATTTTCAATTTTAATTGGATTTTAAGTCGTACCGAACATGCCCTAAATGTTGTTCTAAAATCGTAATGACCTCATTTTATGTAGGAATTCACATCTCGATATGAATCTTTAAGAGGAGGCTCGATCGAAGCTAGGTCATGAATCTGATAGGACTTCATTTTTACTACTTGAGCTATATCAACCACCAAAATAAAACTGAAAATTAAAATCATGAAACTATGAAAGGTTTAAGGTTTAAAGCTTTCTTAAATGTTGGTTACAATTGTGTTTTGAAGCCCATTTGTCTAGCCTAGGTGTCTTGGTCACATTCTAGGCCTTTTGGCAATGCTCTTCAACTTGACACTTCTCAATATGCATTTCAACGTGAATGTTATCGAACATATTTGTACACTACGGCCCTTCGATCTTATGAGGACGAATTGTGTTGTCATGTGATGTCGATAGATCTCATTATTCTACGCTTGAATGAGAGATGCAACAAAACTTGTCCGACACAATAAATACAAGTTAATTTTTGGGAAAAATTCTCTCTGGGGTTTACAATCTTCAATTAATTTACTTGTACAGATGATGTTTACACTTCTGTAGACAAATCAATGGCCAAAATACATGCCACCTCATCATCTGTCGAACTAACTGTACATGTAGCATAACTCATGGGTCTCAACCTTCATAAAAGACTTAAGACACATAATATGACTTTACGTAAAAAGGAACCTAAAAACACTTCTTAGAAGGTGTTTGGTGTATATTAAAATTAGATTTAAAGTGGATTGTGATAGAAGTTTTTGATATGTGTGGTTGAAAAGATGCGGAACCCATAAAAGATATGATTGATATTAATTGTTTGACTTTGATTTAGATTAAAAATCAGATTTTAATCCGGCCAAACATTCCCTTAATTAATTAAAAGCTGGAAGCAATTGAATATTTATTTGTTATAATTGAACAACTTTGTGTTAAAATTGATATAAATTTTTCAGCGTCTCTTCATTTTCCCAGCTTATCAGTTTCTCTTCGTCCTTTAACTCCATTTGTCCATTCAATTTCCACGTTCATAAATTTTACAAGCCTTCCTCTCCTATATAAATGTGTGTGTATCCTAGTCTCGTTCAATCTCACAATCACAAAAATCTCACTTCAAAACTCAAAAAATTATCGACTATGGCTTACACTTCCAGTCTCCTTGCAGTTATGCTGACTTTGTTGTTGGTATCGACCATGGTACCAGCACGTAAACTTGAGTCGACATCGACCCTTTCAGCGCGTCTTAAATTGGACGAAGAGGTGTCATCTTCATGTTGGGACGCAATGTTTGAACTCCAATCTTGTAGTGGAGAAGTGGTGTTGTTCTTTATCAATGGAGAGACACATCTCGGGCCGAGATGCTGTGATGCTATACGAATCATCGAGCACCAATGCTGGCCTTCGATGCTTGGATCACTAGGCATCACGACCGAAGAAGGCGACATTCTACGTGGCTTCTGCGATGCAAGTGTTGACTCAGGCTCGATCTCAGGCTCAACCACTCTGACCACTAATCTCACCACTTGCCACTCATTGTCTCCATAGTCTTACACGATTGATATTGCATATTGTGATCACTGCACTATCAAAAATATGAAGTATTGATAATAACAATAAGAGCCATGACTTTATTATTCTCGTGTTTGATCTTTGATAATGTTACCGTTTCATTGATTTAATCGTTTGAATTGCATTATGATCCATTTTTAGTACTTTGAAGGTTTGAATCGCTCCGTTTACCTGTAAATAGTTGAAACTTATTCGAATTCGACTGGCGTAAGTAGTAGTTGCATCTCCTAATATAATTGTCAAACAATTGAACAAAAAGCTGCCGAATTGGTCTATTTCTTGGTCGTACCAATTGAAATGTTAGGTAATTTGTTCCCCTAATTGATCAACACACACAGTTACACTTAAATTAACTATGCAAGTTGGAGAATCTTTCAATTCTTTTCTCGAGCTGTGATTGAAAATACAAGTTAATGTTTTCCTCGAAAAAGGGCTCGACATAAAATCGTATGCACGGAAAATTGTGCCACTTATAGTATTTCGTCGCGTATTTTATGCAAAGAATGGTCGTAGCAAGATCATTTTTTTTAATCTTTTCATATATTATGAGTTGGTAAAAAGTCAACTCTTTTCCTATTCAACCTTGCACAAAACCAGGATCCATGTCGAAGCCACATGCTATTGTTAGTATGTTCACATGTCAATTACACGATAACAACTTACAAGAAATGCTAACTCTTGTTACTCCTAAAGGACCACATATAGCGTGCACACATGTTAGTGGGTTCGACTTTTGAAATCCATTTCTCGGTTCTTCGATCGAACTGTATTTTTCAAATAATTGTTTCGTGAAAATAATCTTTACGAAAACACGGGTTTCTACAAAGTCATGTATAGACAGAAACGTCAAGAAAGTAGATGACTAAATGACAGCAAGCCAGCAATCAAAATCTCACTGCACGACGATCGTAACCGTAATGATCTTATCAAACATATCATTTGAATTACTATCGAGAAATATTGAAAAAAGTAATACACATTTAGAAGAGATAATCAACATGGAAAATCAATATACAACAAGTATGAATTTTTCTAAACATCATATCCTTTACATCTATAAATCTCTCAGTGAAAAACTCCACCATAAATTTATATATTTTCTGACCTAATCTATAAAGCTTTTACAATACATACAAGTGTAAAACAAAATCAAAAGATCAAAAATTCAAATAAGAATCTCAAGAAAATTTCTTGTTCTTGTTATGAATGTAAGCATAATAATTGTGATTAGAGTTTAAGTTGTACTTAGACCCTTTAATCCTCATCGAATAACTTAATCTCTTCCAAAAGCAACGCCTTCTAGGGGTCAAAACTCCGGTCACATGACTCGTGTTCGTCTTAATCTTGCTACGTTTAACGGCCAACCCACGTACTTCTGGCGGCCGGTATGTACGGATTAACGGCCACTTAACTCCGTTAAAAAATGGGTGACATTTAATATCGGTTGCACCCCTGGTAGACCCTAGCCTCCTCCGCGGGTCCTTAACCAACAACTTCTCTATCAAGTCCCGAGCCTCGGCCATCCCGGGTTCCTCCCTTCCTCCTTCTGCCACCTGGAACCTCACCCCTTTAGTAGACGCTATATTGCGCAGGGTGGATTCTTTACTTGCTCCCTTAAACGGGGTCGTCCCATACAACAACTCGTATATTAAAACGCCAAATGCCCACCAGTCGACTCCGTTACCATGGCCGTTGCCGTTAACTAACTCCGGCGCCAAGTACTCGTGGGTCCCGACGCACGATCTTGAAAACGCTGTCGTTGGCTCGGCTACAAACTCAGTGACCCGTTCCTCCTGTTTCCGGTTACCAAAACAACTTTTTCTCGAGCCCAAATTAATCTCGGTCCGATTTTCCAATTTTGGCGAGACATCAGAATTGAGACACAAATCAAAATCTGATAACATAAGGTGGCCATCTTCGCGGATCAATATGTTCTCCGGTTTGAGATCACGGTATACAATGCCTTGTGCATGTAAATATTCAAGTGCTAGTAGAATTTCAGCTGTGTAGAACCTGACCGCTTCAACCAGGAACCGGTTTCCGGGTTGCTTGCTAAGCAAGGAATGCAGGTCACCATTGGGACAGTAATCCATGAGAAGGCAAGTGTAATGAGAAACTTCCAAGTGAGCATAGAGTGTAGGTAGAAAAGGGTGATCAAGCGTGGAGAGGATTTGAGCTTCAGTTTGAACGTGAGATAGTTTCTTGGAAGTCAAGGAATCACGGTCAACGACCTTGAGGGCGAAGTTTGCGTGATCATAGTCGCGTAGACGACAGAGGAAAACACGGCCGAGGTTACCAGAGCCGACAAGGCGGAGAAGTTTAAGATGACGAAGGTGAAGTGCTCCGTCAGAGGATAACGTGGTGACGGCCTTTATAGCTGCCCAGTTGGGATTGTTGTGGCGGGAGTGAGAGCGGTGGTGGAGGCTGGGGATGAAGGTGGAAGGGGTGGTTGTGGAGGTGGTGGAAAGGCGGTCATTGAAGCTGAGAGTCAGGCTACTGCGTGCTAAGCTACTACGGGCGCTAAGAGTACGATCGGTGGTGGTGGTGGTGGTAGTGGAGGCGGAGGCACAGCTGGTAAAGCTAAAATCTAGGTCTGAGTCTGGTGTATTGAAAGAAATTTCTTCAATGTCCATCTTCGCTTAATTTGTAATTGTAAGGTTGTATTGCAAGGTTGCTTGTATAGGTATATATATACAATAAATTAGTAGTATAGAGAAGTAGGGTGGGGTGGCAGGGAGTTGGGAACATGTTTGGTTGACCCAAAAGTATAAAGAGTAATTAGTAGTATAGAGAAGTAGGGTGGGGTGGCAGGGAGTTGGGAACATGTTTGGTTGACCCAAAAGTATAAAGAGTAATTAATATGAAATTTTAAATTCCATTTCATCTTATCATTAAAGAAATTTACAATCCATATAATAATTTGATTCCTTTCTCAAAAGTTCTATAAAATTCTACTTTTCTTATTTTCGATTTGAAGTTTGACTTACAAGTCAGAATTTCTGGTCGTTGGCTTTTATGTGACGCTGATAATTGGTACTAAGTTTTTTGGAACGAAATTCATTATATCTTGTGAGGTAATTTACTCAATGAGACAATCACTCGAGCCTCCAGAGAAGATTACGAGTTTAATAGGCTCAAATTATTTTCAAACTAAGTTCCGAGAAATTATAAATTATTGGTTATATGTTTCCATTTATTACTTTTCAACCAAATTTATGTAAAATAATGCAACTAAGTTCCGAGAAATTATAAATTATTGGAACTTGAATTATTAAGATTAATTTTAGAGTGATAATATAGTACCTTCTTGTTTAATTTAATTATTATTAAATAAGATTAATTTTACTTAATTAGGCAAAGGGTAAAACCCAATGGTTTGGGTCCCACATGGAACGTGGACGCTGATGTTCGCCACGTGGTCAACATGGACCCTACATTGTCGGTTCCATCAGCTAAATTAACTGAATTCTCTGATAAAAACTTATAAATTAATGGGAAAAAAGAAATAAAATAGTTTTTAACTTACAAATAATTCATCAATAATTTCATACCAATTGAGTTAATGCACAATAATTCAGAAAAAAGAAAAAGAAAAACAAATTATTAGCTTGCCATTGGCACGTGATCATGGTTGCATTTGCAGTTTATGTCTTTCTTCCTTAATTTTTTTTTCCCATGTTTGTATCATATATTTTTTGGGACACGTGATTGTGGGGGTTAATCACAATGTGTGTTTCCCATGGTTTCATTTCGATTCTCATCTTGGAACTTTCCTTTGTCGAAAATATAGTTCTTTTATGCCTCCCATGTGATTAAAATGTGGTTAATTGTGCTTTCACTTAGGGACCAGAAAAAATAAAATTTTGAATAATATTTTTTGAAGAATCTGTAGTGGAAAATTAAGTGTGTAGAATATTTTATTGAGTGAATATGTGGGGGAGATTGTTTACTGCAACAAACAATGTTTGAGAAAATGGATGACAAACATGCGCACACGCAGCACGCACGGCCGCACACAAATATATACAAATATATATATATATATATATATATATATATATATATATATATACTAGGTGCAAGCAACGTGCAATGCACGTTTGCTTAGTTTATATTTAATAGTTTTGTTTAAGAATTAATTTGTTATTAATAAAGATGTAATTTTTTTGGTTAATTAAATAATTAATGATGTAATGTTTATGTAATTGATAAATAATTAAATAAAGTGCTTATTTCTGTCATCTCCAACCCAAAATCACAAACAGAAAACTCAAGGTATGTTAAGGGTAAGAAGATGAGTTTACTTAGGCTCCGTTTGATTCTCATTAATGTAGAATTAGAATGAAAAATATAGTCATTATTGGACCCCACACAAGAGATAGAAATTCAAATTGATGTGACGGATAACGGTCATATTTTTCATTTTTATGGGTTTTAATGAGAAACAAACGGAGACTTAAACTTTTTGCATGGCTTAAGTCTTTACTCATTTTTAAGTAATAATACAATTCATTTTATCGTTAAAGTATGATATGTATTACGATAATATATGTATATCATGTGTTAGATTTAGTATTGGTAAGTGACGGGTAAATCTTCAAGGACGAAAATATTTTAAGGGGATGAGAATGTAATACCCCGAAAATTTTCATAAAATATAATTCAATTTTTATATACTATATTTTAATATTTTGAAAATTAGGGACTAACTGATACATTTATCAAATTATATTTTTTTTTTGTCAAATATTTAGATATTGATGGAGTTATCGTAAATATATGAATATTGGTCTCGTTGGATAAATCGTAATTAGATACATAAATCAGATTCGAGAAAAAGTCGATTCGGATAAGTTAGCTCCAAGATATTTTAGTTTGAAGGAATTATCAAAAACTAATTTATTATTATTATTATTTAATTATAATTTTGAAAGTAAGAGGTGGTGAAAAAAGATATTCCGTTAAAACAAGAAATTCCGTTAGTTTTTCCGTTAAACCAACAAATTCCGTTTAATAGCCACTTTATATATATATATATATATATATATATATATATATATATATATATTGTTAATTGATAAAATTTCACATAAAGACGTCTACATAGAAGGGTTTGGATTATTTCTCTTAATAAGGTTAATATTTTAAGATGAAACACAAAATCTTAATATGGTATCAAAGTCTGTTAAACTCATACGATCAATTCGATTCGATTAAAACTCAAAAAATATTGAACACATGAATTTTAAGATTGGTCTGCTCAAGCAAGCCACCTCTTGCGAGAGCATGCTAAGGGATAAAATTCACATCGTATAAAACTGAAAATATAGACCAATTTATAAGAGTTTATCTTTTAAGATGGAACTCCAAATTTTAATATGGTATCAGAGCATGATGAACTCCACTTTGCACAACATTAAATTTCCAATTGCATTGTGTAGTTGCAGCCATAAAATTCCACATCGAATAAAGATGAAAATATAAACTAATTTATAAATGTTGACATTTTAAGATGGAACCCCAAATCTTAACATGGTATCAGAGTCTGTTAAGCTCCAACGAATAATTTGATCCGTTTAAGACTCAAAAAATTGAGCACACTAATTTCAAGATTGGTCTGATCAAACGAGCCACCATCTTATGAGAGCATGTTGAGAGATAAAATCAACATCAAATAAAGCTGAAAATATAGATTAATTTATAAGGGTTTATCTTTTAAGATGAAACTCCAAATTTTAACATGATGAACTCCACTTTGCACAACATTAAATTTCCAATTGCATTGTGTGGTCGCAGCCATAAAATCTCACATCGAATAAAGATGAAAATATAGGTAAATTTATAAAGGCTGACCTTTTAAGATGAAATCTCAAATCTTAACATGGTATTAGAGTTTGTTAAGCTCCAACAAGTAATTCGATCTGATTAAAACTAAAAAAAAGTGAGTACACGAATTCCAAAATTGATCTGATCAAACGAGCCACCATCTTGTGGGGGGCATGTTAAGGGATAAAATCCCGTATCGAATAAAAATAAAAATATAAATCAATTTATAAGGGTTTATGTTATTCCTCTTAATAAAGTTGACATTTGTAGATGGAACCCCAAATTTTAACATATATGGAGTTATTGTTGACATTGCTATTAATAATCAATGTTAAATCTTGCTAGCAATTGACCGCTCAGATAGTTTGTGGTTGGCTACATGATCCATCAATCTAGAGTAGGAAAAATTACGGTTTTAAAAAAATAAGTCATGATTTCGAGAGTCATATTTTTTATTTCACTATTGTAATAACACGATAATCAATTTGTGTTGCGCAAAAAGAATTTCGATTCTGTAATCTAGGGTTAAGGAGGTCCATAGCTAGGGCAAATGCATGTGCCACAAATGTGTGCATTTACTTTAGGACATAGCACAATGTTTGTCCATGATATATTTTAGAAAGAGACATATGATGTTGTATGTCCAATTGGTCTCCTTAGGAGAAGGGCCACAAGATCACATCATTAGACCCATGCAATTTCATTCTTGGGTTGATTTGTCTCCCTCTCTTATGTTAGAGATATTATCTTCAAACGCGTTCATTTCAAACGCGTTCATTTTTACATAAATACTGAGTTTAAGTTTTTGTTAAATAAATTTCAGACTAGATGGGTATAATTTTATATATGTGGAATGCTTGTGCTTGATTCTATCTCAAATGTGACTATAAGATGCTCATGGTTGAAGATAAGAGGTATTTATCTACGACATGTTTAGCATACTGGCCTAATGTTCGAAACATTGGCTCGGATAGTGACTTGAAAAGATAAAAAAAAAAATGGTCGAAGAGTTGAAGTAAGGTCGAATCGGTTGTCAAAAATTTGAATTAGTGATTTTTTTGGATAACGGATTGTTAAAAAGGGGGGAAAAAATTGGGTGTACGTGTAAAATTATTTTAGGATAATATGTGACTGGAAAATGAGTTTTGAGAAAAGTAGGGGGCAAAAAGGGGCTTAGTAAATTAAAAATAATTTTTTCCATTCTTTTTATAGTTGAATGGAGTTTAAAGAGCGTGTTGAAACTTCTAGTTTGTTACACATAATCGAACTTAGATTTCTCTAGTTAAACTTGCTTACTTGATTCAATTATCATAATACTGTCATTGTTGAAATGTCATCTTTAACGTGACCTGTATTATATATAGTAGTTGTGAAGTTATATCCATGCCTACCCCAACACCAACACCATCCCCAACCCAAACCCGTTGGGAGTGGTCATGATGTCTTTAGCTACAAACATCCAAAAGAACTCATTCTTGGCACCTTAGTCTCCACATAAAAAGCTGTGATTTGTGACATTTGTGACAAGAAACTATTAACTAAGCCAAATTCAATGCACAATTATAAGATATGATAGAAGTAAACTATTGAAGCCAAAACATTTTCACCCCTTTTCTGCAGATACATTGTATATGTCCAATCTTTATTAATTATTGAACTCAACTTTATTAATTTATTATTTAAACTTATAATTTATTAATCTTCCAAATTGCTCCCTGCTTCTGCAGAATTCCACATGCATCATCAATTCCCATAGTTACTATTCATTATTTTGTCAGTCTTATAAACTCCTAATCATTACTTGGATCCTACAAAATGAATATAAAATTATGTCTTTAGAATCAAAATGAAACCCCCAACTAGAAAGATGCCCAAAGTTTAATGTGTTGTCTAAGGAGAAGGAAAGGGATACTTAATTTTGCACATATACAGTTGGCTAGGGCTCCAATTTGTCTGCTGACCCACAAAAAATGGGTACCTCAAATGTCAACAGACAAGCCATGATTAGCAGGAGATGCCTAATACATGTCAAATAAAAAGTTTAGAACCAGTCCACAAATATGCACAATAATTTATTTCGACGTGATATGAGGAACGATCGAAGTCTAGAATTTGACTCTTGGTTTGATTCATATTATGCACATGCCCGCATGTATGTACGACTTGTATATAAACTTAAGCTTTAAGCCGATGTAATTCAAAAGAATGACACGGCATATATTTTTGAGTTAAAGTAGTCATTTGCTAAGCTAAAGCGATCCTCTTATTCTACCATAATCTAAGCTGCAACTCTACGAGTCTTTGTCATCCATTGAAACAAGTAAGAGAATCTATAGTGAATGAAATTAATGAATTGAAGATTTATGGGATCTAGAAATTTTTAGAAAAAATATATGCTATGTCGGACGCTTTTCTCTCGTGCTCGAGAAATACAACTCAACACACACACAAACACCATAGGCCAGTGACAAAGAAAGAAAGTAATGAAATCACCATTGGCATTGAAGAAAGAAAGCAAATTGTTGTTGAAAGTGACACTCACATGGAACAACACATATTTAACAAGCCAATGGAGAGACAAGGAGGGATTTGCCAGTTTATAATATGATGAGATGAAAATGACAAGCTGTCAGATGAGTTTCCACAAGGGTAAAATCTTCATTTTGTTTCTAAGCAGAATGTTGGACAAAAATGAAACAATCTCAACTAAAAAACTTCCTACCAAACTAAAATTGAATGTATTTTATAATATGGATGCAACAAAACTAACCTCTAGTTCAATGAATGGAATTTGCCTCCAGCTTAAAAGATTCTTCTTGGGGATAATTAACTAATTAAGTACTAAGACTTTTCACAAACTGGAGGGACATGAGTAAGGAAGGAAGTTGTGAAATGAAGTTTACCTAAAAGCTTTACCAATGGATATATATGGCTATAGGAAGATTTTGTTGCTAGATACATAATATATAGTAAAAATACGTGGATCAAGGGTTCAGCTAACGATAAGGAAGGTGTGAAACAAGATATTGGGTGCCGCCTGACGTGAGAGAGAGATGATTACGAGTTGTACTCTTTAAACAAGGAGAGATCTTCGCTGACAAGGAATGAAAGTGTAGATGAGATGGACTTCTAAGTATGGGCTCTGATAGGGCCATCACAAATGCTAGGCTCTTCTCGTGGAAAAAAGTTAAGCTCGACCCATCCATTATACTCATGGGCCGGGCTGGGCATTGGCAGCCCAAAAGCCACTCAAATTTGTTTTTCTTAAAATATTACATTATTTTAATATAAAAAGTAAAACTTTAAAGCATGTTGTCAATATGGCAAATGCAAAATCGACAAATATGTTGCATTTTTGCAGCTTATTACAAGGGCACGTGAGCTGGCTCATGAAAAAACGAGCCGAGCAATGATTGCCTTGTGAAAACACAAACGTGTGGGCTCAACTCGTTTGCCAAATCCTGACCCGTGACCCATTAGTTCACAAGCTTGGGTTTCCCTTGGGCCGAGCCCGAATAAGCTAGCCGATGAGCTCACAAACTACCTGGTTCCATTCGAGATGTGGTTGAAATAATAGGCCCACGACAAAATCCCAACCCATGGCCAATGGGCTTTTCCTCCTACGAAGCATCTCCTTTGCCACTATCCCTCCCTCATATTTTGGCCCACCCTAGGCCCATTAATACCGTAAATCTCTTGAGGTCCAATCTTCAGAACCCTTTAATTCCTATTTCCGAAATTTAACGGGAGTATCTACCAAACCTAAATCCACTCGTTGACGTGTCAAAATCCTCAATTCCTATTGATCCAAATAACGTCATTTGACTAAATTTTTCGCGCGTTAGTTATATTGATTGGATTCATTAAAGCTTCCATTTTTTCTTTCTTCATCCATGTCGCACTAATGGAAGGTGTACTACACGCTCCATTTCAAATGGACACGTCTTCCAATTTCCCAAACATTTGCTGACATCTCGAGTAGGGAGCCCACCCCCTTAACAACGCCAGCAAACCGCCACCATTCCCCGACTATTTCAATTTGCGCTGACCGCTGAATCTGTGTGTGTACTTGTTTCTATTTTATTTTATTTTTTGTAATTTTCCCAAAAACCCAAGAAAGGTACAAAACTGTTTTGTTCCTTCATTTTTTTGTGGGATCATAGATTGTGGGTTTTGTCTGTAGATACATATAGACCCAAGAAAGATTTGCAGGCTTATTATAGATGGTGGAAGCTAGGGTGGTTGTAGGGAATAAGGAGTCGAAGGAAGGGAGGAGAGGGAGGAAGAAATGGGCGGTGATAGGGGCCGTGCTGGTGGTGTTGGTGGCGATAGCACTCACATCTAAGCATGTCCAGAATCCCAAGTCCTGTCGATGTGCTCAGGTATCATTCTTGCATTTCTTTTTGTGCAATTTAGCTTTCAATTTTCTTGTAGGGAGGTTGTGTAATATGTGCACGTTTCTTGTTTTGGGTATGGCAATTTTGAATTTCTTGAATTGATGAGATGTTATAGCATAATTGGGGAAAGAGAAAATTGGTTGAATAGAATCACCCCTTTTCAAATTAATGTTAGATTGTGTGATTGTGAAATTCTGAACTGGATGTTTCTAAGCTAATGAGTACTTCATGCAATCAATTAGTAATTATACTGATTGAGTAGTAGTAAAGTTTTCCACTTTGTTTGCTGCCAAAAGCACCACATCTACTCTTTTAGTTAAGAGTTGAGAATGTTGACCTTTTGTTATGTTGATGGTAGAATAATATCAACCTTTGAGTAACTATTTGGTATAGCCTCTATGACCATTTCCTTCCCAATTGATGTTCATTAGTTAACACTGGGATGATAACTATTTCTATTCCACCATGTATCTGTTGCTGGAAGTTTTGGATTTACAGGCAATTGATTGAGGTACATACTTAATTTTCTGCATAATTTAGTACAAAATGGTTTTGATAGATTCAAACAACTTTGCAATTCTTAGATAGCGCCAAATGAAGATTGATTGGACTAGGCTTATTTTGTTGGGACTGTCCGATAATTTTTTGGGCACTCTTATAAGATGAAAGCATTTAGAATCTTTAAAACAAGATTGTGTGTAGATAAATTGGCTTGTTAAGATAAAGTCAGCATTTATTAAATTATGCACATTATATAATTTCTCTGGTTTTCTTGATGCTTGATCATAATTATTGCATCTACATCACATGCTTGCTCTGTTGTTTTGATGATTTGAGCGTAGGAAAAAATGATTTTCTACATATTTGATTGGCTGAAAGTGATTTAAGTATCTCGGTTTTTACTTACCCTTTTTTGCAGGACTCTCGAAAATATACAGGCATCATTGAGGACTGCTGTTGCGATTATGAGACAGTAGACAGTCTTAATGGGGCAGTACTACACCCATTACTTCAAGAGCTTGTGACTACTCCATTTTTCCGGTACTTCAAGGTTGGATGCAAACCAATGGTGTCTACTATTACAAGAATCTTTTTGTCTAGATAATATTCTGAAAATATCATTTACAGGCTTCATGCAAATTTTAATAAATATATTTAATATGGTTGAAACTAGTATGCATGGTTGATTATGACCGACTGTGTATATTCTTACAATTGCTAATATGATCTTGTGTCAAATGTTCTTATTTTTTAGCCAACTGAATAATCTATTCATTATTAACTGTCAAATGGTTTCACTGGAAAAAAATTGCAAATATGGACCATGAGTTCAGCTTTGTACCCATACAATAACTTTATGATAATCTTCACTTGCCATGGCAGTCACGGCAGTCTACGATATGATTGTAGATTCTGAGGTCTTAGAAGTAATTATGTACAATGAAATATTTTTCTTAGAAATGGAAATGCTAGCAGAATGACTAAACCAGACTGAGACCAAATTTACTAGTTTTGTGAATGTCCTCCTATAATGGGGCTAGAGTTTTCAGTCATAACAAAACAAGCTGCAGCACAATCACTGCAAAATTGTTTTGCTGCTAGTGAAATCTGAACTCCTGTAACATGGCAAATATTTTTAGTAATGCAAATTGCTTAATTTCTTTACTTATGGTTACCTCAACAAAAAAATTCGGTAATCCGGAAATTTAACTTCAGTTTAAAAAAAATAACTGTTGCACAACTTCCGATTTATGAAATTCGAAAAGGAAAAAATAGAACGAAACAAGATTAAAAGTCATATTGGGCAAGTTCTATCTTTATCTTTGGATCATATTGATTACTTTCTGTATTAATATTCAAGCCTGATGTGCTCCATCCAACATTGCAGGTTAAGTTGTGGTGTGACTGCCCTTTTTGGCCTGATGATGGTATGTGCAAGCTGCGTGACTGTAGTGTATGTGAATGTCCTGAAAATGAATTTCCTGAACTCTTTAAGAGACCAATGAAACATAGTCTTTCATCTGATGATTTAAAATGTCAAGAGGGTAAGCCACAAGCTGCTGTTGATCGCACTCTAGACTCTAAGGCCTTTAGGGGCTGGATAGAAGTGGATAATCCATGGACAAATGATGACGAGACAGAAAATGGTAATTGCTGTATTCTTCTTGTATCATACTGCATATTATCCTTAAGCCCTCTATTAGTTTATCAGATTAACCCAGTTGTTTATTTCTTAGCCTGTGTTTCAGTTAATTATGTTCACAATGAAAATATATGGTAACTGATTCTGGACTTTATGAGAGAATCACATGACGTTAATTGATATACTCTCATTTGCAGACGAGATGACTTATGTTAATCTGCAACTGAATCCTGAACGGTACACCGGCTATAGCGGGCCATCAGCCAGAAGGATATGGGATGCTATATATTCAGAAAATTGTCCAAAATGTGAGATTATTTCTTCAGATACTTCTATCTCGTTGAGCATATGAGCTTTTGAAAGATGATTTTAATTTGTATGATATGTTTCATGCCCATATACATTGAATTGCTTTATGAACTAACCTTAAGTGCTAAAATATGTCAAACACCTTACTGAATGAATTGTAGTGGTCCTTTGAGCTGGTGCTGTGTTGTCTTCATGCATCGAGATGGTATAACTCTTTTGTTAAATAAACTTCAGAATTATCTACAAATTGAAATTTAAAATGGTGTTTAGCTTGTAGAATGCAGGTGATTTCCTGCAAGGAATGATTTTTTTTCCTTCAATCTCTGCTTTCCCTTCTGTCCTGAACCTCGAAGTGAATCAGTATATTGCTATTGCTCTCATATTTCCAAATTACATTGAGCATTGACTTTATTTACCTTTTGGTTGGTGCTGGGATATTCGTTATGCAATTGAAGTATTACCAGATAACCCTGCAACATCAAAAATAACTACTCGTGAATTATGTTTCGTACTATGATCTTAAGTTTGAATGTATGCCCATTTTTATTTATTTATTTATTTTTTGCAGATGCTTCTGGAGAAATTTGCCAGGAGAAAAAAATCTTGTACAAGTTAATATCGGGCCTTCATTCCTCGATTTCAATACACATTGCCTCTGACTACCTACTTGATGAAACTTCAAATCTGGTACCCCCTGTTTTCATTACCTTCCTTTAGTCCATGTGTGAAGAAACTTTAAACAGAAAGCAGTCAAACCATACCTGAGAACATGCGTGGATATTAAACCCACAGTTTTTACTAAAATAGAAACTTGAACCATCTTGTTTTGGATTGTAATAACAAAGTACCAAATCATTTTGCTTCTCTTTCAGTGGGGCAGAAATCTTGAGTTAGCATATGATCGAGTTTTGCAGTATCCTGATCGTGTTGGGAACTTGTATTTCACTTTCCTCTTTGTTCTTCGAGCTGTGACAAAAGTAAGCCCTTCTAGTATTTTGTTCGTTGATTTTAAATATATCTCTCTGACTCTGAGTGTCCTTTCACTTGATATCATATGCAGGCAAATAATTACTTGGAGCAGGCCGAGTATGACACCGGTAATGCTCAGGAGGACCTGAAAGCACAATCTTTAGTGCGTCAGTTACTGTACAATCCAAAACTGCAGGCTGCATGTCCACTTCCATTTGATGAAGCTAAATTGTGGAAAGGACGAAGTGGGCCTGAATTGAAGCAGGAGATTCAAAAGCACTTCCGAAACATCAGGTTTTTATTTTACCTTCCAATGTTTGATTATCAGCTTTGGAGGATTATTGTTCTGAAAGGCTCAGAGTTGATTTCCTAATGGATCTGGATTCTACATAACCTCTTGCTTGTGCAACAATAACGCAAGCTTTAACCAGACATGGTTTGTGCTTGGCTTTTAGGGGAATGGAGTATGGATCGTGTTTAAGTTAGTTTATTTGTCATAAATTGATGAAGTTGCTATTATTCATTTCAAATTCTTCTATTTTATTGAGTATCAATTTTTGGGGTCTAAGTTTGGCCACTCTTCTGCATACTGCAGTGCTATCATGGATTGTGTAGGATGCGAGAAATGTCGTCTATGGGGAAAACTTCAGGTTCTTGGTCTCGGGACTGCATTGAAGATTCTGTTCTCTGTTGATAGTCAAAACTATCCAAATCAGCATGTAAGTTCCATATGTCGGGGATTAATGCTATACTACTTGAGGCATTAGTTTAACTCTTCTTTCTTTCTCTTTCTCAGCTGCAATTGCAAAGAAACGAAGTAATTGCTTTGGTGAATTTGCTTAATCGACTATCAGAATCCATCAAATTTGTCGAAGAAATTGTCCCTGCAGTTGAGAAGACAATGGAGAATTTCACTTCAGAACCTCCCGCACAAGAAATTAGCTTATGGCAAAGAGTACAGGGTGCAGTAGGAGGGCTTCGGTAAATAACTATACTTTGTTGACATTACTCTTCCAAAAGAGAAAATCAAATTTGTTGTGTATGGAAGAGCCTATATGAAACATATACTGATGTAATGTTTTCCTTCTTTCAGGTCAGTGAAACTCCCATTGTAGCCGACCATCTTTAGATGTAATTGTATCAATTTTTGAAGTCAGATGTAGAGCAAGTATGCCGACTAGCCAGGTTTCTGGAGAAAACAACATAATTGGAAGCTATACAGAATCATATGCATATAGGAACATAACTTTTGAAATGAGTTAATAACATAACTTTTGAAATGCGTATAAACTTTTTTTTCTCTCTCTCTTAGAAACTCCAGAATTTCACTTCTATTGTATTTCGACTGTGCTCAACTGTTAAATGTTTTTCAACTGCCCCTTGAATTGTAAGAATGCCCCATGTTTTGTAAGCATAGATGGATTGGATAATACTAAAATGCATTTTATTGCGGTCATTTCTCTTTCCAAAGCAATGAGAAAATGCATTTTAGCAATGGCCTAGTTTAATTCTTACCTTACTAACAAGTATGCCGACTAGCCAGGTTTCTGGAGAAAACAACGTAATTGGAAGCTATACAGAATCATATGCATATAGGAACATAACTTTTGAAATGAGTTAATAACATAACTTTAGAAATGCGTATAAACTTTTTTTTTCTCTCTCTTAGAAACTCCAGAATTTCACTTCTATTGTATTTCGACTGTGCTCAACTGTTAAATGTTTTTCAACTGCCCCTTGAATTGTAAGAATGCCCCATGTTTTGTAAGCATAGATGGATTGGATAATACTAAAATGCATTTTATCGCGGTCATTTCTCTTTCCAAAGCAAGGAGAGATGACAAATTAGCAATGGCCTAGTTTAATTCTTACCTTACTAACAAACTAACTTATTTACTTGGATACATATTTACTTATAAGTAAACCCTTTAATTTTAGCCAAACATTCTCTAATTTGATGCATTATGTTTAGTACTGAATCAAACATCAAAACCATTTTCTTATCAGGGTATGTACACCAACTCTTACATTAACTTTCAAAGAAATACAAGGCCACAAAAGAGATTATAGCATCATCAGAAAGAATTAACAGAAAGAATAAGTTCGGCAAACCTCCAACACCCCCAAGAACCCTTCTCTCAATTTGCACTATTTGTTTAATAAATAAAAGAAACTGGAGAAATCATCGCTCATATAACAGTTCTTGTTGTTTTCCCAATGTTCCAACCTCGTTCTTTCTCTCTGGTGCTTTGCTTTTGCTGAGTATCCTTTATTACTACTCTTCTAGCATTGCCAGGGAATGCCCTATGCCCCAATCTCCCACGGCTTCCTATTGAAACTCTGACCTTCTCCATTCCAACATTTACTCCAATTCTTCGCATGTGTGGCTGCATTGGAGACTTTATTTGGATTTTCTTCTGAAGGCTTCGTCTCAATGTGCTGCTCAGCTTCTTACTTCCAATTCTAGTCTCTTTAGGACTCTCGCAAGGTGTCTGTTCAGGCGAATGAGTACCTTCAACTTCTTGGACCTGTTCTTGCGTATCTGCTTGGATTGGTGTCAAGGGGAGGAACGGAAGAGGCTTGGTTGTCGCAGGCAAACTAGGTAATGGAATTAAAGAGTTGCGTCGTTGAGCTAGTGCAGCAGAACTTATCTGTGCTGTAGTACAAAGAGAAGCTCTGCCTGTACGCTTTGGCAATGGTAACCGTTCAACCATAACAGGATTATTTTCTTTCTCTGACGAATCATTGAGCTTAACAAGTCCATCTGTAAGATTAGAGCGCGTTGAGAATTTGCTGTTCTCAGCAAATGGACGAGTTACATTCACTTGATCTTTACCTTCGAACTGAGCTTTATGAACACCAATCGCTTTAGGTGCAAATGGTACTCTCGAATTTTCGCGATTTTCCTCCTCTTGCTGTTGTTGTTCTGCTATTCTAGAGTCTACATGCTGCCGTGCTAGCTTCCTCTCTACCAAAAGTTGCGATTCCAATTCTTTGATCTGAAAATTGTTCAGTGGTGTAATTTTAATGTTTATCAGCAATAAAGTGAAAAAGAAATTGCACTTTCACGTACCTTGTCTTGCAAGTTTCTGTTTTTCGCATCTTTCTCCTTTATCTTCACCTCAAGACCGTGATTAATATCCTCCATCTTCTTAACTTGAAAATCCCTACTCTTCAAGTCTTGTTTAAGTTTTTCAACCTTCATAGAAAGCCGATGTTTAAGGATAAAGGTACAAACTCTACATTAGAAGTATTCTTTCGTATTAAACTTGATACTATTACCATTTGTTTGTACTTGAAGAGCTCAGTGCTGTCTATTTGCTTCTTCGCAGGACCTAACTCTATTCCTCTAACTCTACTTGCAAAATTTAACGAGCAAAGAGTCTCAGTCAGGTCATTCTCATTGGGACTGATCTGCACAAACATTAACGTCTTGGAATCTCCTCCTGCAGATAGGAATCCAGAATTTTTAGCTTCCATTTCAGGCTCCGTAACCTGAAATGATACAAATTTTATACATATACAACTATTACCTAAAGAGTCTTGAAGCAAGTGAGTGAGCTTGGAGTTCCTACATTGTAATAGTTAAAGAAGATTTAGATAGATATATACGGAAACTAGAATCATAAAATGCATAGCAATAAGTGGACATTATTAAGACTTGAACCCCATCTAAAGGCTTAAATTGTGGACACTGACACATTTTTGTATTTTTAGCCTTCACGAGCATATATCCATCTATACCTGAAAGGAATATGTGGGCTCTTAGTAGCAAGAGCAGATATCACGTCTCCAAGTGCAGATAGCGATCTATTAATATTCTGGGTTTCTTTTAACCTTTCACCCTGCACTTCAGTTTTAGCTATTCTCTCACTTCCTGCTAGGTCAACCAGCCAAAGCTTGCTTCTTGTGCATTCTCCATTAATTAGATTCTCTCCCTTCACCATCACACAGTGCATGCTGCATTTGTGAAACCACAAGTGTTCAGCATTAATCTGCCTTTGGCAAAAGCCAATTAAATGGAATGAGGTGCAAAAAGAAAGCAAACCAATGTGATCTGCTACTGTGTTCATTGGCATTAGTTGATCCAACTGCCCTTCCATTACTGCCAGTCCTAAGGACTTCCCATACTTCATTCACATTGGTCACACGAGCTTCAACAATCCCGGGAACATGATGTCCTCCTTCAACTACTTGTTTTATCTCAAGCCTGCCAATAGTCGAAGTGTAGTCAAATTAAGCAATAGAAAAATTCAGTTAACGTGCGGTGTAATTATCTTCAACTTAAATTTCTATCTCCTGAAAAACTTAAATATTTACTAGCTAAACATGATAAATACTATTATTTGCCCAGTTTTTGTGTAGAGTACACCTCCCCCCCCAAGTAACTTCCAAACTTGAAGATCAATAATATACTAAGAAAATGAATGATGTAACCTTTTAAAATTTATGTCTAAAATAAGCATGTGTCTTTTAAATTGTAATCTACATGCCTGCCTCAAAACAAATAAGAGAGATCAAAGAGAAGAATGTATCCAGCCATGTTATTTAAGCAACAAATGACTTTTTTCATTAAAGCATATCAATGCATTTTATATTCAGCCTACCTCTTGGAAGTAACTCCAGGCTGTGACCCTGAAACTAGTAAATCCCTTATTTGTTCATTATAAACCTCCAAGACAGACACGGATATTTCGTATCGGAATGTATTCTTTCGCTCCTCAATGATGTGAAATAGCTCCTCAAGGGTTCTATAGTTAACCCCACGGCTATCATTTGTTCCCTCCATTGTAAAAGTTTTCCCGGTTCCTGTCTGACCATAAGCAAATATGCAGACATTGTATCCATCTAAAACTGAAGTTGCAAGTGGGGCTGTATCCTCAAAAACATCAGCTACTCGTACAAGTACAAAGGAATGGAAACTACATGTCAGCAAATGAAAAGGAGTATCATAAATAGAAAAGCACGTGGTCTCTTTGCAATTACCCTGGTCTGCTTGAGGGCTGAAGACAGAATCAAACTTAAAGATTTTCTTAGATATTCCATTTGACTTAACAGTTAGTTCCCCATCCTTTTCCGACGAAAAGTCAATTGCCATTGAAGCTCCTGCAGCAATCTCGTCAAGGTTTAAAGGCCGACACCTGCAGAATACTCTAATGTTTCCTGAGAAGGTTATCACTGTCAAATATGAGCATTTGTGGATTTTCATGCATGGTTTGATATCAGATGGTCAAAAATATAATCTCCTTACCTTTCAATTCGAGAACCTTATTATAGAGTTCTTTCCTCTCGTTGACCCCTTTGAGGAATTTAATTTTTACATCACTATATAATTGTGTGTGCTCATTTACTGTCAACAAATGCACAAGTATAAATTATAAAAAAATTAAACTAATTTTTAATTGATAACCAACTTCTAAGATATGCAAAAAATTACTTTTGGACTGAATGATAGAGCTAACACTGTCCATATCTGCCATGCATTGCTTAAAAGATGTTGCCACTTCTAAAAGCGTGATATGATCCATCTTCAAAAGCTGTAGTAAAAGAATTTCCATAAATAAAAATAAAAATCCGTTTGTTTGACTCGAGATGCATCACAAACACTATAGACTACCTTGAGTTTTCTTGTCAAGTCTCTAAGTGATGAAAACCATTTGCTCTTTTCTTTCACTTGACCCTCAATAGCAAAGGCTGAAGAATTGAAAATCAGCACAAAATCGAATTATATAGACTATAAATTTAATTAGAAATGATCTTCCTTACCCAGAGATCCAACATGCATTGATTTACGCATAAGCTCATTCTGAAGCTCATTCAAAGACTTCAAAGCTTCTTGGCATTCTCTGCTTCTGAGCTCATTCTCTCTCTTAACCTCTTCTAAAACCTTTTTTGTTTCTGCAAGTTCCTTCTTCTGGGATTCATTCTCTATTTGAAGCCTATGGAATTCTTCATCCACGGAACCATAACCAATATCCTAGACACGTGTAATTTAGGAAAAGTAAAAGATGAGTCTCAAAGTATATTGATGCCAAAACTTCTATTTTAATAGGTTTCGAAAAAATATAATTTACTTGTGGTGACTCGCATTGTGGCATGTATGTCAATCCCATTCCTTCGACCTCTTCAGACTCTGAGGTAAAATATATATGCATTCATCAGCAGTTCATAAATCTTTTAAGCAGTTGAGTGCAAGATAACACTTAACTATCAATTTACCTGCTGAAGCATAATTCCTAATGGAAATACCAGAAACTATTGGGCTCCCAATTACTCCTTCAAATCTAATAGACAATCCCTCATCTCCATTAATGCAAGTTTTAAGGTCAGATATCACCAGTGGTGTATTTGAGCCAACACGAGCATAAATATCTAAGCAAGATACAACCTGCAAAGTTTCAACTAGTTTAACACATTTGATCATTTTATGCACCACAATAAAGTATGAAATTGTTTGTTACCACATGAAACCATACCTTTTGGTCCTGTAAGTAAACATCAAAAACTCTATTTCCGGGAGGACCATCAGTAAATACAATCTCAGCAAAGTACAGATCAACCATATAAGTTCTGGGTTCTAAAGTATCAAAATGATATGAACAATTCCCAAAACGTGCAGTCTGGTAAAGACTAAAGCCTTCTCCATCCCCAGTTATGGGATCATTTGTCCTCACAATATCACCTCCATTGAAACAAATATCTTCAGAAAACTGCACTGTTCCTTGGAACCTTATACTATCTGTTGATCCAACGTTGATGCTCATAACATGAGTGCAGCATTTGATAGAATTGTGTTCCACGAATGGTGATGCAACAAGCTCGAAAGAAGAGTCTGTACAAATATCTTCATAATTTCCCGCTCGGTTCTCAAGGGATTCTTTCATTTCAGAGCCCTTGATTCCATTTTCTAAAGAGACATCAATTCTATCACCCTTCGAAAATTCAGGTGAAAGTTCATATCTTGGACTAGGAACATCAGGCGAACCCATACATATTACCAGATCAGGTGATGCCAATGAAAACCCCATCACTGGCCTGCCTGAAATAATCGAGAAAAGTTATAACTTTTGACGCTGACACTGCTCTGGACAACTCTCGCTGCTTCGCTCACCAATCCGTAGGAATCAATAGAAAAGGCAAATCTCCGCTTGAATTATTGTTCATATTGAAATGAATCAAGATTATTGATTCGAAGATGGGAGTCAAACTAGATATACCCGTATTTGAATGGTTTCGAGCCATTAAGTCAATTAATTCAATCAAATTATAATCAAATTAACAAAAATTGGAACTTTCTTGAACTTCTAACTGAGAAATATCAGAATAAGCAAAACCTGATCAAGATACGTTCACGAAATCTAAAATTTACAACTACCAATTTCAGGATTCAAAATGAAGAACTAAATACCATCAATCTCGGTTCGACTGGGGTCATCGGAATTTTCCATGATTAAAGCTTCCGAGCTACTCAACGTGGGAAAAATGCCTGCCAATTAAAAGCAAAACCAAGAATTAAAGAACCCATAAAAAAAACTCTTTGAATAAAATGTACTAATAAACACGAACCCACGAATATAAAATATATTTTCTTACACTTAGAGTGAGTTTGAGAGTTAGTATGGGTAAGATCTTGCTGTTGCAAGAAAGCAACGTCAGTTATAAGAAGTGGGTCATGCCATTCAAAATCTTCCATTGATAAAGAAACAGATTTTTTTTTTTTATTTCTTTTAATTTTCTTTTTGAAGATTTGAAATGAAAGAAAAAGAGTGGTAGTAATAAGTAATCAAAGGTGAAAAGGGAATTCAACGCTTTTGTTGAATCATTAATGTTATAGAGAGAGTATAGAAAGCCGTTAAATTCGTTTTGTTGAAGAAGACACTGTTTTTGAAATTTGAATTTTCCGAACCGGGCAAAATTCTCTCTTGAGGGCAGTCCGCATGAACAAGAAACAAAATTTATGGCCGGTTTGATTTTGATATTTTAAAATCAAACCGGCTTTGTGAAAAGTGATTTTTTGATGTCATACGGATAGATCTATTCTTCATACCTTTTACTTTGTGACCTCAATTTAGAGTTTTAATGAAAATTTGACTTGTAACATTCATTATTCATGGGTGGACTCGTGTAAATTATGAACATGTCTGGTGCTGTTTAAAATCAAGAAACTGAGATTTTTTTACCTTTAAGTTTTGAAAAATGGGGCTCATCCTCTCACAAAGGAGTCAAAATGTGCAGTGCTAATTGCTAACGGTTGGAATTTTGATTAGTAGTGGCACCAGACAAGCCCTATATTTAACATTATTAGTTTGATTAGTTTTTATTTGTTAAATGTTGCATTTGGTTAAACTCGGTTGATGTGTCATTTCATATGTAACTTTAGAAATGCTAAAATTTTATAGTGTTTTATTCAAATAATTGACCTGGAGTAATAGTGACTTTAATTATCTGTGTAATACTTTTATTATGCAATCGTGAGGGTGGAGATAAGGATTTTCATTGATATTTTTGTTTTTACCATCGTATTAATTGAGTTATGAAATTTTGATTTTTGAATGCAAATGTGAATTCTTGAGCAATAGTGACCTTAATTATTCGTGCGTGACCTCAATTTTGAAGTCGTGAAGGAAAAAATGTGGCTTTCTATTGAGATTTTTGTGTGGGAACAATACATGAATCCTATATATAAGAATTACATTTCAAAAATAACAAACTTCAAAAATCTTTTCAAAAATCAGGTGTTAAATCATTTAATTAAATATTTATATTTATAATATAATACAATTATCCAAATTTATTAAATTTCAAATCCAAATCATTCTTTCTCTCAACTCTCTATCATCTCCCTACCCCTTCTCTCCATCGGAGGCGGCCATCTACTCCGGCGGTTGATCTGGCGACAGTTCCGACAGCCGCTCCGGCGACTATTCCGACGCTTTCTCCGGTGGCTAGTCACGATCTTTCTGGAAAACTGCTTCAATGACAACTTCAACTCATGCTCTGATCAATGTACCCACCCTATCCACCCATTCCCAACTTCCAAAAAAATTTCAGAATTTCAAGTCACAATTGGTCACAACGAGTCACAAATAACCAGTCACAATCGATCACAAACGATCACAATCGGTCATAATGAACTACCCGGTATTCAAATCATGATCTGGCTATTAATCAGAAAAGGCTCGCCGACACCACCAACTCCGGTTGCAACCTTCTCACTCTGCAGCGGGGCCGACTCTGCCTCCACCACCACCACATCAACCCAGTCATCCTTACACCCACAACTATCACCATCAGACGAACTTGTTTAATTTCAAAAATTAAATAAAAACCACCACTTCACGAACGCCATCAACACAACACCACAACAACCCCAGTCAAACAACCAACAAAAAGGAGATCGGAAAAGGTATGTCAGGCTGTCTTGAGCAAAAGTGTGAATTGCAGTGCCACAGGCTGCAGATGTTCAGAACCAAATGTTAGTCCAAAGCCACCTAGCATATATACTCCGTCTAAACCGATGCCAAAGCCAGTGGCTCCACCAAGGGCAAGGCTAACTCCGCCACCTGCATCAACACCAAAAACTCAGCACCCAGTCCAAAACCATCTCCGCCATCATCCATCCCCATATCCAAACTCACACCACCACCACCACCACCAACGCTAAAATCCACACCCTCACCAAAACCCACCATTCCGGAGGTATCTCTTACACCACAACCACATCCAACACCAAAACCCGCACCTGCACCCCCAAGGTTTCCAAACCAACAACACCAACGCCAAAACCCACCACTCCAAACACCAAAGCCCACGCCCTCGCCTCCAAAGGTTTCGCATTCACCACTTCCACCAAGTCCAAAGCCGAATCGTTCAAAACCACCAAACGTTTATGTTCCACCTACTCATGCCCAACCACATAAGGGTACAGTTCCTCCAGTTGTTTCAAAACCACCAAACCCCTCTCCAAAGCCGACTCTCGACCTAACTCCAGATCCCACACCAAAACCTTGTAAACCATCTCCTATTCCTATGCCACGGAAATCAGCTCCACCACCGGTTGCTTCGCCACCTCAAGTTCAATCACCACCTATCTACTCGTCGACTCCGCGCAAAGAGGCTCCGGTCCCTTTCCATTACAGTTGCCGTCGACTCCGCGCGACGACGCCTCGACTTCTTTGTTGCAGCACTGGGGTTGTGGTGGCGACGGCGCGGTGTTTACAGCACCGAGATTGGGGGGATTATTAAAGTTTGGGTTTGAGGTTGGGTGGGTATGGCTGCAGATCGGGATTGGGAGAGATATGAGCTTGGGCGGGTATGGCTGAGAGAGAGAGTTAGAGAGACGAGAGAAAGGGTTGGAAAGAAAATGATAAATTAAGGTTTTAAATTTTTAATAATTATAATTATAAAATATAATTACCACCTGAATTTTGAAATGGAAACTGTCACCTTTTTTTTGAAATGTAATTTTGAAAAGAAGGGTTTGAGGTAATTTTCTCTTTTTGTGTTTTGATAGTTTTAATTGAGTTATTTTAAGAGTCGATTGGTGAGAGAGAAAATAACTTGTGAGATTCATGACACAATACTTTCATTTAATTTCCTATTTCTCTTGATTTTTAAAATAAAAATAACTAAAACCCTGAATAATCAAACAATAATATAATTGCAGTATTTTCAGCATAAGAAACTTGTAGATTCATTTTCTTGGGGAAAAAATCTTGCTGTAAATATATTTCTTCTTTTCTTGAGCTGAATACAATTGATCCTATAGAGGCACAATGGAAGTTGAACTACTACATGTTGGATGGATTGATCACCATTGAATTTTGTGAAAGATGAACGTTTTAACCTGTTGCTCTTTACAAAAAGGAGCTCAATTCTAACATATATGAGTATTTACAGTCAAACAGCATACAGTCGAGGGAGAGAATGTCTGCATCTTTAATCGGAAGCATAAAACTAGGATGAGGACGAGGCCACGATGAGTAAACTGTGTCAAATTCCTGGCCTTTCTTCGGGAAAATCCAACTGGGTTCAAATTTATGATATGATATCTTCTTCTACAGCCCTATACCCGCTCCTTCAAGTGCAGCTGTCATTGAGGCCGATGCCTCTTCAAGCGTTCGTCTCTTTTGAATGGAGTTGAAGGCCACGATACTATCTCCCTCCTCCCAGTCATCGAATTCCTCCACCCCAATGCCACACTCGAGTCCAGCATTCACCTGTCAAATGGAAAAGGGCAAAAAAATAATAACAATAATAATTAAAAAAAAAAAATACACACATATTTCCACTTAAGCTCCTCTAGAGTTGTTTACATATTATTCTCAACAAAGAGATATTAAGACAACGTGGATAATATTTCAAATAACAACTAAACCAATTACTAACGATTTTTCCTATTGAATTACCACGAAAAAGACATCATTTCAAATAGTAAAGAAAGCTCGTTGAAGAAGAAAGAAGCGACAAATAGAGTTCTAAATGTACCTCTTTCACAAGCTCCTTGACCCGCCTCAAAGAACTAAGGACACCAACATGAACTTCTTTGCCTTTTCTCAAAACACGAATTCCAGAGTCTTTCACTATCTTTCCATCTGTTACCATGCACCCAGCAACACGACCGCTGCCGCTGCTGAATACGGCCCTTACTTCTGCTGAACCAATTGGCACTTGTTCCTACAAAAATACAAGATTAGAAGTGTTGCTATTTTACTGCAATGTAATTCAAGAACCCTGAAATGAAATAAATTGATTTCTCCCCCAATTTCTATCTTCCCCTCTTCCTCTTCCTCTTCCTCTTCCTCTTCTTCTCCCTTTTCCCCCTCTTCTCTCCCCTTTCCCCTTCTCCTATAATTCTCCCATAGCATCCGGTATCACGATCCTTTCTCCACTGCTTCCCGACGAATGATTGGTTGGTTAAGTTCCTTGTGTGCCTCAAATCAGACCAACCACCTAAAATTTCCTTCGATACTAAAACAGGCCAAACACATGTTCATCCAATCGTGAAGTATCTTTCCTACTAAAGATACTCATGTAATTAGAAAATGCAAAACCCAAAATAGGATGTAAGAATATTGTTACCTCAACAGACTCCAGAAGTCCCTCCATTGCGTTTCGCACATCATCAATTAGTTCATATATAACTCTGTATAGCCGAATCTCAACGCCTTTGTTATCTGCATAGCTCTTGATGGAACCAGGTGCTTTGACATTAAAACCAAAAATTATAGCTTTACTTGCGACAGCAAGATCAACGTCACTGGTGCTCACATCCCCAGTTGCTTGTAACAGGAACTTCAGAGTCACATTAGTTTGTGGGAGCACCTGAAGGGCTTGTCTGACAGCCTCAACGGATCCCTGGTCAAAATTTTAAGATTTTAACTTGACTGGATAGACTAACGTCGCACATTACACTGAGATGATTTGAAAACATTAACAATGCCTTCAATTATTTTATTTTTTCTTTAGTAACGTCTGGTAACAACATGAACTACACCTGAAAGGTGGGCCTCCCCCAGTAGGAAAATTTCAGCACTAGTCAATAGTAGCATCTCAATACATTACAGTTATATTTTAAACACTACTAGTTTAGCAGGATGAGCTGATCTTCTCATCCATGATCCATCTATTAGATAGATCTTTTTTCCTCTAGCAAGATAGAATATACTTGAGCTCATGGTAAACCTTGAGAAAAGGCCTTACCTAAAATGTCAGCGAATAAGGTAATTACAAAATATTTGAGTATTTATGGTGCAAAACTGTTCACATGACCTTCATAGAGCAGAGTGGAAGAAGAGGATCCATGTAGCCAACCAATATAAATATGGGTTAAGGTTTAGTTGAGTTGAGTTGATTTCAGACTGCAAGGTTTCATTGCAATTCCTCAAACATTTGAGCAAGTGACAATTTAGAAATGCAAAAGATATACAACTGCTCTTTGCAGTAACAAGTATGATCTATGATAAGATACGAGGATATTCAAGATGCATATTTCCCGGTATAGTTGTATAAAAAAATATTATCACACAGTATTATCAATTGACAGATTTTCAAAATTTTAGTTTGTATATCCAGCTCTCAATCAACTCCAAGCCATCACTACATCGTCGTAGTACAGCTAATTTTGCAGCATATATAACAAAAAATTGGGTTACGGAGCATAATTGATATGCATACCTGAAGATCAACCTTCAGAATAATATTGAGTTGGTGCAAGTCCAATCCAGTAAACTTTCCTGCTGAAACAGCAGAAGCCAAAGAGGAAAGTGTCACCTTTCCATCCCCAGCTTTTGCTGTTATACGCTCATTTCTCAGAAACTCTGCCCGTGACTCTGCTTTTTCACGAGCAACATCAAGGGAGCCAACAACATCAAATTCATCACCAGCTAAGGGAACATTGTTCAATCCAGTGACCTGAGTGTGCAGCATAAATATTTAAATTCAACTTATGACACAGAATGAATTTCTAGACGGTTATGGTTTGTTTTGGTTGCAAAAAGGTGATATTAATTTGGGCAGTAAGAAGTGTGGCCCTTTTGAAGACTTCAAACACAGGCTTAACATAATATGTCCTTCCAACGAAAATGAAATTCAATTAAATCTCTTAAATAAGAAAATAAATAAAAACCCAACTTGAAAATATATAGGACATAAATATCCATCAAATCTTCTAAGTTTTTACACCATCCATCATTTGAAAATATGGTTATTAGTTCTATCCATGTTTTTTAGTAGGAAAGCGGAAGAAAATAAAGGGCATACATATTCCTTTTTTCCGGATTCACATAAGAGGACAAAGCAAAATGAAATGGAAATTATTACTTTCCATTTTCCCCATGAACGTCTTGAAAAAAATATAAGAACACTTGTCCAAATATGGGAAGACTATTTCCTTCCAGAATTCTTTTTGGGCCACGGGTTTATTTCTCTTTTACTTTCTCCCAACTTTCTTCATGACCAAATAAAGAAAAAAATCAGAAAAGTAATTTATTCTCTTCTTTTCTTTACTCTTCTATTTCCTTCTTTTTCCTCTGAACCGAACACGGGTAGTTATTTTCAACTTATATCTGATGAGAAGATTGGATATGTGATAGTAGGTTACTTGAGAGTCGAAGAAACTGAATATCGAGTTAATAAAATAAGCAAGAGACTAAGAAATTTTAGCAAGAGAAGGCCATCATCTTCAAGTTATGATAGGGAACATAATAAGTAGAAAATGACCAAAATTTAAGATACCGCATAGAACATAAAGATTCTTAAAGATAAAGCAGAGTAGCATTTAGCTGCCGGGTGAATCTTAAAAATCCAGACAAATACAATGAAACAAGAAAAAAATCCAATATATTTATTGATAACTGAGTTAATAGTACATGCAGTCACAGAAGACCCAAAATAACAGCTTCCCCAACTGGAATAGCCACAGTGAACCAACCAGCTGGAAAACCCGGTACTTGATAGAATGCTGGAGAAGTTAATGGCCTCAAACAAGGCATCTTTCCAATTGCAACAGTCATTTTGGAGATCAGGAGGAAAATCAAATTTGAAATTGAACTAATAAAACCGTACATATTGAGAAGAGCATAGCATATCTTAAGTGAAATTAGATACAATATTATGACACCATGTAAATATGCAATAATAAACAAGAATTAGAATATAAAAAAGGTAACTAGCAACATACCTGTACAGGCATAGAGGGTCCTGCTTCATCAACACGCTTCCCTTTATCATCAAACAGAGCCCTCACCTGATCGTTGGTAAAATAAGGAAGTCCTTGAATATAGGATAACGAATTTAATCAATGCAAGTACCTAATCTTGCACCCAGTATCTACCACATTTTAGTAAACGTAACAGTGAACTTTTATATCATAGAAAGGTTCAACACAATCAATTTTTCTCCACCAACCTTTCCAAATGCTTCACCGCAAACTATCACATCTCCTCTTTTCAATGTGCCATTCTGCACAATAAATGTAGCCACAGGTCCCTTAGATTTATCAAGACCAGCTTCAATCACCGTTCCCTTAGCATTCCTATGTGGATTAGCCTTCAGGTCTTGTAACTTGGAAGGAAAATCACAAAACCCAAATTTAGAATTATACACAAGAAGAAGACATACAGGTAAGTTTAGCAAAAAAATATAAAAAATCTAACATCTGCTAGAATCTTTGAACATTTTGATTCTTAATATTTAGGGGATGTACCCGGGAGAGTAACTCAAGTACAAGGAAAATCCAACACATGCTTATTAATGCTAACAATAGAACATTAAATACCCAAAGCAGTAAAACGGATGGCAGTCTCTAAATAACCAGAACTGCTGAGAGATTAGGAATCAAAATCAATTTGTCATTGAAAGAAGAGTGTAAAGCTACCTCAGCCACAAGCATAATGGTTTCCAGCAAATCATCTACATTCTCCCCTTTAAGAGCGCTTATCTGTTATAGAATATTAAGCAATAATTTTAAATCAACAGGACACAATATTAGAATGCAAATAAAACTTCAGGGTTGCTGTTTTGTCACCTTAACCATGGGGACGTCACCACCCCATTCTTCTGGCATCAAACCAATTGAGGAAAGATCTTGCATGACTCGATCAGGATTAGCTCCATTCTTATCGATCTAAAATCATTGAATAAAATAAAGAAACACTACAATTCCGAAAGCCAACAGGAAACACGTTAAACAAGCAATAACCAACAGGATACCAAAGATACCTTATTAATGGCAACAATAATGGGCACTCCAGCTGATTTGGCATGAGCAATGGCCTCGTTTGTTTGTGGTTGGATGCCATCATCAGCTGCTACAACAATGACAGCAATGTCCGTTACTCTTGCACCGCGTGCTCTCATTGCTCCAAAAGCCTATGGAAAATGGATATAAGGATTAGTATATAATACTAAAAGGAGCTACCAAGTTATTCCTGGAGTTGATCTCATGACACTGTTAAAATGCATGTGTAATGGAGAGAACAAATGAGTAGAAATACAAGAATAAACCTTAAGATAGAAACACAAGCAAAATAATAAGATAACCTCATGTCCAGGAGTGTCAAGGAAAACACATGTTTGTGGCTTGCCATCAATTGGTACTTGAACCTTATACGCCCCAATTCCTTGTGTAATCCCACCAGCTTCAGATGCTGCCACCTAAACATATTAACAATTATAACGCATGTTGCCAGTATGTTGTAGGTCATCACATATTAAATATGGAAAAATAAAAACGAGAAGTGATGTCATGGTACCAGCATACCTTGCTCTTTCGTATGTAATCCAAAAGTGTTGTCTGCATATGGAGAAAAACCCATTAACTGAAGCTTGCAATGATAAAGCATCTATTAAAACTTTGAAGAAATTGAGTAACCTGACCTTTCCATGATCAACGTGACCCATTATAGTTAGAACAGGGGGCCTATATTCTAATTTATCCATATCGTCTTCATCAAACATTTCTTTCTTTTTTGCCATTTCTTCCACTCTGACAGGGGCAGCATCAATGATTTCCACCTCATACTCTCTGCATATCATTTTCACCATGTCTTTGCTAAGCTTTTGCACACCATCAGGCTTAATTCCCTTAGAGTATAAATGCCCAAGAATTTCACCTTCACTGATGGCCAAGTTGTAGGCCAACTCCTCAGTTAACATGCCATCTTCATCAACCTCCATAATTTCTACTTTCACAGGTGCAGCATCTTTAGCTGCCTGAAGTCTAGCAGCCTTTCGGCTTGCCTTGTTCCATTTTCTCCCCTTCCTTGCAGTAGCTGCCCCCGGAATAGAAACATTAAGTTCAGATGCATCTTCGTCAGGGATTTCATCGTCAACTATTCGTCTACGCAGTCCTCCGGATGGACCGCCCTTTTTTCTAAACTCATCCTTGAACTTTCCAGGTGGAGGGCTCTTCCCAGGTTTCGGAGGGGCTAAAACGGCTTGAGCAATCAGAGGATCAACCACAGGTTTCTTAGAGGCAAACTTGTCAATCAAAATTGGCTTGCGTTCTTTTGTTGCTGCAGTTGAACTGGATTCATCAGCAACAGAGGACTTTGCAGCTGCATTTACATCCTTCAAGATGACAGGTTTTTTGATAGAAACTGGTGGAGCTACAGAGGGTTTTGCTTGTAAATGTGGTTGAATTTTCTGTGGTGGCTTAGGAGGTCTTGGTGGTGTAAGAGCTTGAGATGCATCCTTCCCTCTACCATCTATTCTTGGATCCTGTTTCAGGGGTTCCTTAACAACTTTCGGTGTAGTGGTCACAGGATTCCCCTTCCGCCAGACACTTTTTGAAGTCTTAGACTTGCTATTTGAATCGGCCACTGAATTAACTGGTTTGCCATTCTTTAGGCCTGCATTGTGATTCGCTGATGGTTTATTTACAGAAACGTTCGGCTTACTTTTCTCTAGCTTCTCTGCCATCTCCAACACCTCTCCCAGTGACTCAATTACCTTACTCCTCTCGTCATCACTGTCGCTTGTCTTTTCATTGTCTGAATCCTCTTTAAGTTGCATTCCATCCCAAGGCATATTAAGAACGGGTTCAACCTTCGACACCGGTTTCAAAACCGGCTTGGGTGCCGCCTTGAGAAATGTATCTGTGTCATTATCTTTACCACCTCTAGATGTAGAATTAAGAGATGTCGAAGTCCCTTGTTCCGTGACGTAATTAGTTGTTACAGAATATTTACACATACCCACATACCTCCATCTCTTGCCACCCAAAAACTTCCTAAAATTACTCCCATTTCCACGAAAAGCGACCCGTCTAACTAAACAAACAGACCCTTCAAAATGACCAGAAGAAATCATACTCACGCTTCCCAAATTTACAGGGGAAGCTAAAGAGGCCATACTTAACACTTATATATCATTCACCGTTAACACGAATTCCCCAAAAAAGAACAAATTTTCACTATCAAAATCAGAAAAATCTCTTATAAAACCATATTCACTTTGAGTTCTCAGTACGGTATTTCCAAGAATTCATAAAATACGTAATATTCTTCGACAACTGAGAAAACCCAGTTCGGAGAAACATCATCAAGAAGATACATACATATTACAAGATGAAAGAATTGTATGTACCTGTAGAAACTAGAGAGTGAAGTGTATTTTTTTTGTAAGTATATTGAAATTTCCCTGTAGTAAAGAGGTGAAGAAAACCTTGTGGCTGTAGAGGGTGGATGCAGAATTTGGGAAGGCCCTTTTTTGGGTTGGGTTATCCTTGTGTGGTGTGGCTCTCTCTGCTCCTGTCAACTGTCGAGATTGCATGATAAGGCACTGGCTAAGGTTTGTTTACCCAAAATTTTCTTTGAATTTTCGTTGTCCTCTAATTCTATTTCACATGTTTACTTTGCGTTACATTCTTGATGTATTGTGGCCAAGACATTTTTCACTATCAAATAATGAAACAATACAAGTAAAAAATATCTAAATGTACGTTGTCACGATTCACGACTTAGTCCTTGTTTGGGCCGAATTAAAATATGATTTTAATTTAAGTCAAAGTCAAATAATTAATATCAACCACATTTTTTTCAATCATAAATTTCAAAAACTTCTATCACAATTCACTTAAAATTTAATTTTAATCTATGCCAAACACTATATTTGTATTATGAATTATCGTCCCAAAATGGGGATTTAATGAACTTTGATATTTATTTTCAAATGTTTTCAAATATTTGAAATTACAATTCACGAAAATAAAGTCTATTTTAAACCTATTACGCTTGTATAAATTTGTAAATTAGTGCTTGCGAAAATTCTTTCGCCTCGTATAACAATGAAGTACACTGAATCACGTAATAAGTGAAGAGAAAATCCTTCGTCCCCAAATAGATAAGGAGAGAAATACAAGTGAAAAGAATGTAAAAGTAGAAGAATGAGAAAGACTAGTTCAAGGAATACATATCTCGAATTCAAATTTTGTTATTCCATAGTAAACTTGTGTCTCATCAACAATTTTGAGTGAGTTGTAAAAATTACAGACCACTAATGACAGTACATGTAGCAGAATTCTTGTTAATATTATATTAAAAGAACAACAAAAATAGAATAACAAATCTAACATCTAGACTCTATACTTAGAACTCAAGAGCCCATTGAAAGTTAAAATGAAATATTTCGATTCTTGCAAAATTAAAAAAAAAAAATTCTATTCTCATAGATAAAATTACCCCTTGATTAAAAAAAAAAAAAACTAAAATTCAGATTTCAAAAGGAAAATGAATTCATTTTTGTTGCCTCGATTGTCACACATAGTTTTTATACAGTCTAGATCATGCATGTATGAACTATAGCAGATGATTAAACTCGATGTTAATTTTAATAGTATAATTTGTTTTTAAATAAGGTAAAATGTAATTAAAATCATATTTTCGACAAAATTTTACAATAAATATAACCAAATTATTCAGCTTGAAATTCGCAAAAAAAATTTAAACACAAATATGATTGGGATCAATTTTTGGATTTATCTACTTGTACCAAATATATTACCTAATATTTTACATAATCAACACGTGGCGGCTCCCTACCGAGGGGGTGCTAACATTAGGTAATAATTTTGATACATGTAGCATCTTTCTCAAAATTTTAACCTCATTTTAATGAAAATTCCAACTGTTAAATATAGTTCATGTTTGGTACATACGAAGCCACTGTTTGAAACCCATTTTGAGGAGAATAAAAATTTTGGAATAGTGATTGATGTGAGAATGTGTGGTAGAAAAATGATGAAATTTTTTTGATTTGTGCGTAATACTATTTTATTTGGAGAATGTGTGGTTGAAATGAAGAATGAAAATGAGAAAGAGAATTAATGGGTGTCAAACAGGGGCTAAAATTTTCATTTTTGTTATAAAATAGAGAAAAGAGAAGAGAGAATAAAAGCCAATAGACTTTTCTGTGTATTATTATGAGAACTAAAGCCCTGTATTTATAGGGTCTAAAAGGAGAGTTACAGTTTGAATGAAATACACTTTCTGAACTAGATAAGACTTATCCATGTATCATGATAATACTAAATAATCATCTCATTCTTTTACAACACTCCCCCTTTGATGATTATTCGTACAATAACTACCTCGTTAAAACCTTGTCTGATAAAAACCCAATGGGACAAAAAAAAAATCAAACGAAGGAAAAAGAGTATAGTTATTTTGGAGTATGTAACTGCTGCCTCATTAAAACCTTGCTAGGAAAACCCAGTGGGATAAAACCTAAGCGAAGGAAAAAGAGTACAGCTACTCCCCCTGATGTTGATCACTGAAAATCTTTGAGTCGACGCATTCCAATCTCGTGAACCAATTTCTTGAATGTAGATGTTGGCAGCGCTTTTGTAAATAAATCGGTCACATTATCACTTGAACGAATTTGTTGAATATTGATGTCGCCATTTTTCTGAAGCTCGTGTGTATGAAAGAATTTTGGAGAAATATGTTTCGTCCGGTCACCTTTGATATAGCCTCCTTTGAGTTGTGTAATACAAGCATCATTATCTTCATACAAAATTGTTGGACTATCTTTTGTTGAAACTAATCCGCATGACTCTTGGATATGATGGGTCATGTTCCTCAACCATACACATTCTCGGCCCGCTTCATGGATTGCAATGATTTCAGAATGATTTGAGGATGTTGCTGTCAATGATTGCTTTACAGATCTCCATGATATAGCTGTTCCTCCACGTGTAAACACATATCCTGTTTGTGATTTAGCTTTATGTGGGTCAGAGAGATAACCTGCATCTGCATATCCCACTAAAGCTGATCCCGACTTTTGAGAATAAAATAATCTCAAATCAATAGTACCCTTTAGGTAACGAAAAATATGTTTAACACCATTTCAATGTTTTTGTGTTGGTGTAGAGCTATATCTTGCAAGGAGATTTACAGAAAAAGCTATGTTGGGTCGAGTACAATTTGCAAGATAAGTTAATGCTCCAATTGCACTAAGATATGGTACTTCAGGACCAAGAATCTTTTCTCCATCTTCGAGTGGACGAAAATGATCATTTTTTACATCAAGTGATCGAACAACCATAGGTGATGTCAATGGATGTGCACTGTCCATATAAAATCTTTTTAAGACTTTTTCTGTATATGTAGATTGATGAACAAATAATCCTTCTGAGAAATGATCAATTTGCAATCCGAGACAGAATTTTGTTTTTCCCAAATCTTTCATCTCAAATTCATTTTTCAAATAATCTGCAGTTTTGTTGAGCTCTTCAGAAGTTCCAATTAAATTTAAGTCATCAACATAAACCGCCACAATTGCAAATCCAATATTCGTTTTCTTTATAAAAACACATGGGCAGACATCATCATTTTTATAGCCTTCCTTCAACAAATATTCGCTAAGGCGATTATACCACATGCGTCCAGATTGTTTTAATCCATATAATGATCTTTCGTAATTTAATTGAGAACATGGTTCTCAGGCATGTATCATTTGAATCTCACATTTTAAGTCCTTCCGGGACTTTCATATATACATCTTTTCTATATACGTCATTATCAAGTGAACCATAAAAATATGCAGTCACTACATCCATAAATTTCAAATTTTTCTAGTAAGTTCAATTTTACTAGGATCTAGAAATTTCAGGTTTCTCTACTAAATTTTAGTTTGATCATATCATTTTATTTGACCAATTATTTATTTGATCGATATATTTTAACGAATTTATCTCGATTTCTCGCTATTATATTATGATGCAGTACATCATGTGCAAAAGTATTGTCGACAACTTTTTCTTATCTTTTTCGATTCTATTTCTTTTTCGATTCGTGTTTGTGACAGAAATGGAGATTACGGGCGTAGAGAGATAAATTCCTCAGCAAAGCCCTTCTCATAGTGAGAGTTCTTGGAGAAATAAAATATCAGAGAGAGAGATATATATTTCATGCCGGCACAGAAAATTATAGAAAGTTTTCATTGGTTTAGTGATTAATGATTAATGATCCTAATTATAATTAACATATAATATGCACTAATAGTTCAACAAATAAAATTAAGTATACAATTAAGTTTTTCTTATTTCCATTGGTGCGGCGCATACATAATATGATATATATAAAAAAAAAATCACATGTTACTAAATTAATTTTGGTACATATGAGAGATGAAAAAAAAAAAAAAATTACTACATTCTCCAAGCTTTGAAAAATTAAGCTTTCGTGCTGATAACGTGTTATAAAATAGAGAAAAGAGAAGAGAGAATAAAAGCTAATAGACTTTTCTGTGTATTATTATGAGAACTAAAACCCTATATTTATAGGGTCTAAAAGGAGAGTTACAGTTTGAATGAAATACACTTTCTGAACTAGATAAGACTTATCCATGTATCATGATAATACTAAATAATCATCTCATTCTTTTACAACAATTTTCATTATTCTACTCATTTTTAATCATATATTTTTCAATAAAATTATATTTTTTATCACATCAATAAATTTTTCATTCATTTTCAACCACACATTCTCTATCAATTTACTATTTCAGAATATATTCTTCCAAAATAACGTGGCTCAAACACATTCATAGTAGCAGCCGCAACTTTTGACTGCACCAACTCACAGTGGGACCCATGGGTTGAAAAAAGGTTCAAAAAATTACTTATCGTGTTCAAATAATGCGAAGCAAACGGGGTGTGATGATTTGATCAAAATCGCTACACTGTCAACACAATAGCAAAATCGCTACACTGAAAGAGCGACTATAATCCATAAGTCCATAGCTGATCCGGCACGGAATGAGATAAAAAGCTAACGCTTTTGACTACTTACCAACTATACTCACGCGCGTTGCATGTTATGATTACACGCTCCACAAATTAAAAAGGAATATTCTCCGTTAGTCACCACCGAAAGAAACTCATAGATAGAGAGCTCTGACTCCAAGGGTTGACACATCAATCGCTTAGAGGGAGGGAGGGAGAGAGAGTGTGTGTGATATAGAGAAGAAAGTGGAGGGATTGATTATGAAGGACGAGGTTATAAGCTCTTCAGGGGACCCGCTATTGCCCCCCAGATCTTCTTCTCCGCCTCCTAGCCTCACTCCTGCTGCCAGGTAAATCAATTACCTAATTGGCTTGCTGTGTGAATTGTTATTGGGATTTGAGTGTTTTGTGAATGCCTAATTGTACTGGTTACATGTAATTGTGAATCTGGTATTTTTTTTTTCGTTTGTATGTTAAAAATGTTCTTTTTGGGGAGAAATTGTTCTGGAAGTATGTGATTATATTGAATAGCTTTTGATTGTGAAATATGGTAGTGTTGAATGAAGTTTGGGAGCTGGAATCTGATCTAAAAGGCCTATCTTTTGCTTTACATTTTTTTTTTAATTTTATGTTAGGGTTTTCATCTGACAGTAGGGACGTGAATTGAAGAATTAAAAGGTTTAATATTAGACACGCTTATATTACAATTATGCGTGATATTTGAAGAAGTAGCTTTGTAGTTGCTGGAGAGTTGTGCTTCATTACGTGAAATAAAGTTCCAAGAGTACCAGGGAAAAATATGATATTTCACTATGGAAAAGAAATTTAAGTTTTTATTGTTTTTGGCATTGTCCTCTTCGTTGTTGAGATAATCGGCAATGAATAGAATCTGAAAAGTGGAGTTGTAAGCTTGACAAGTGGTCTCTTTTTAAAAGATGTTGGTCCGTTACCTACCAAGAAATACCTACTATCATTTCTCTATATGATTCACATAGTTTCTTTCCTCCTCTTTTGAGCAGTTCTGTAGGGGCATCATCTCCTGCCGTTCCTACAAATGCTGGCAGCACGGACTGGTTCGGTCAAGTGCAGAACTCGAAAGGGGGTTCTCTTTCTCGCGTTGGGTCGCAGCCCATGTGGACTTCATTGAGCACTAGTGCTGGTGATTCTGCTCTTGGATCATCTCAACCTTCTTGCAGACCATGGGAAAGAGGTGATTTACTGAGGCGTCTCTCAACGTTCAAACCTGCCAATTGGTTTGGAAAGCCCAAGGTTTGAACTCGTTCTTCCTTTGACAATCATGTTGAGTGAATATCAATCTTCTGATGTGAAATTATCAGATTTTATTCACATAAATAACTTGACTTTTTATTGTTCTTGTCTATGTAGACTTTTTTTCCCCACATCATCGCGAGATTATTCCTCGCTGGATTATGTTCACTAGATCCATATACTGATCTATGGGTCCAAGCATGAGATCAAGTGACAACTATATTATGCATAACATTACTGACTCGGCCCAATATAAGATCCTTACAGGGAAAAAATTGCTGCTATGTCTCATTTAGGTTCATTACAGAAAAAAGCAAATTTGGGTTCAAGCATGAGATCAAGTGACAACTATATTACGGGTCCAAGCATGTGATCAAGTGACAACTATATTATGCATAACATTAATGACTCAGCCCAATATAAGATCCTTACAGGGAAAAAATTGCGGCTATGTCTCATTTAGGTTCATTACAGAAAAAAGCAAATTTGGTAACTGAGGTTTTGATTTAAGAACTAAGCGACATGGCCCAGTCTATATATGGAGAGACTTTGGAGAAATAAACTTAGGACTTTTTATAATGGAGAAGGCTACATAAGCAAAAGGATTAGTAATAACCATATTTTCAAATGACGGATGGTGTAAAAACTTGAGAAGATTTGATGGATATTTATGTCCTATATATTTTCGGCTATGGGTCCAAGCATGAGATCAAGCGACAACTATATTATGCATAACATTACTGACTCAGCCCAATATAAGATCCTTACAGGGAAAAAATTGTGGCTATGTCTCGTTTAGGTTACAGAAAAAAGCAAATTTGGTAACTGAGGTTTTGATTTAAGAACTAAGCGATATGGCCCGGTCTATATATGGAGAGACTTTGGAGAAATAAACTTAGGACTTTTTGTAATGGAGAAGGCTACATAAGCAAAGGGATTAGTAAAAACCATATTTTCAAATGACGGATGGTGTAAAAACTTGAGAAGATTTGATGGATATTTATGTCCTATATATTTTCAAGTTGGGTTTTTATTTATTTTCTTATTTAAGTGATTTAATTGAATTTCATTTCCGTTGGAAGGACATATTATGTTAAGGCTGTGTTTGATATGTATCTTTTTTCATGGAACTAGGAATTCAAATTCCATCTTCCACCAATTTGCTTGTCTGATGGGAATAATTTTCTTGGGAATTGGATTTCCACCTTTTGTTCACATTGTGACATTTTCTTTGTTTTGCTTGAATTCATTTTCCCACCTTTTTGGTGGGAAAATGGTTTTCATTTTTTATTTTTTGCAATGGCAACAAATTCCAAACCTAATGGTAAAAAAAACCTATTCATTTAATTTACAATTTGCATGAAAAACAAAGTCAAACAAAAAAAAAAATCGATTTTTTTTTTATTTTTATTTTGGGGGGGGGGGGGGGGGGGGGGGGGGGGGGGGGGGGATCCAAACAAATTCTATCACCAATTCTAATAAACTTTATCCCTTTAATTGATAATTTCCATAAAAAACAAAGCCAAACGAACTAGGTGGAAAATTATACCAATCAAACACAATTAATTATAATTCTTAGTAAAACAATTTTTAGGCAATTCAATTCCATGGAATTCATTTTCTTTCCACCCATTTTCCACTTTTGCAATCAAACGGACCCAAGTATTTTTGAAGAAACATAATTTTTAATTTTTTAACACAAAAACTGAATGATGTCTGGTATGAGGATGATGGAGCCAAATTTGGCTCTATCCAATGAATATTTATTTTCTGAAGCGGAGTCAGAGCAAGGGGATCACTGCTGGCATTATTAGAACAGCCCCACATTTTACTTATGCACCCACTCGTTCTACCTTACTTACCCTAAAACACAATGAGCTGGGAAAATGCTTCACCAGAATTGAGGTCTTTTGTGATTTGATGGATGGGTAAAAGATTAATTGATAATTTGGACACGTTTAACACAATCTAGTGAGAGTGATGGTGTCGAGACAATTGTTTTTTGGTGAGTCACAATGGCTAGTTTCCAGTGGTCAATTTTTATTTTTGGTTTTCAGGGCAAGGACTATAGCCTATAGGAAGTGAATTGATGAGAGGAATCTGTGATATGGTTAGTTGCACAAATCCAATCCCCTGAGCACTAGAGCAACAGGCTTTAGAGCACCGAAGGCAAGAGTTTCATATTGTGCCAAGGACAAAAGGCTTTAATTTTATCTAGTGATGCAAGCAGGTTACATAATGATATGATGTCCTCCTTATTAAGGTCGTTGATTTCTGTTGCATTACAGACTGTATTCTCCTGGTGAGAATTATCCTTAGAATGAGTATGGTTAGTCTATCCAGAATTACGGTTCCCATTGTTTCTACTAATCGACTATGATTTTATGTGAAGTTTTTAGAAATTCTCCTTAGTATGCCCAGTAGGCACACCCGGATTGTTTTTGTTGATCATTCTATCCAGTTTCAGCTCCGGCCCACTTCCAGAACTGTGTTCATGTTTAGAGCGTCCAGAGGCAATCCTTATATAGCACAAGCATCAGGCATCACACCACGTTCATCCAGCTTCCTCAACCCTTCTTCCCCTCCCTTTTGGATACCTTCAAAATTGGAGGTGATGTAGTTGTATTGCTATATGAGCAATAAGGAAAGAAAATGTGTTTTGCAGTAGTGTTTTTTTTTTTTTTTTCTTTGGGAGAATGTGTGGTTGGAAAAAATAAAAAATAAAATTGGTTTACGTGTAAAATTATTTTATAGAAGAATATGTGGCTGAAAATGAGTTTTTGAAAAAATAGGGCCAAACATAGGCATAGTAAATTAAATATAAAATTCATTATTATTATTATAAAAACATTAAAACAAAAGCCTAACAATAAAAATATAATAAAATATTAAAGCATTTAATCCTAATTCTTAATGGTTCCAACTTCATATTCTTCAACATCACCACCATCATCTTCTTCGTTATCATTAAAAATAACAATCTTTAACTTACTCATTAAATGATAGATTATCAACTTCAACAATGTCCCACATTTTGGATTCTTTTTTGAATATAAATTTAATTTTCTTGATAAAAGACATAGATTGCTATGAATGAAAATCAAATTTTCAACTCCTTGTGGAGTTATTTTATCCCTTCTAATAGCGTGCACAAAAGAGTAGGTGCTCCTTGTTAATTAATATATTTAACTTCAATAAGTTATTGATAATAACAATAGTTGTCTATTAAGTTAAAAAAAATGTCATCTATTGCCAATAATGATATAATGAGTTTTAACAAAGTTTAAAATCAATAAAACTTTTCTTCTTCATGTGTTCGATACGTATCAAAAACTTAAAGCATATATGAAATATAAAATAATAAAAGTACTTGTCCGTTTCGTATCGGAGAAGTTTGGATACATATCACATACAGGTACGTAATAAGTTTATTATATGTAACCTTGCTTCTTAGTAACTAGATCAGTTAAGAGGTTTAACTAAAGACTAAAGAGGAACTCTGGCAACAAGGCCAAGGACAATTTTTGCTATTGGCTCTGAAGGGCTAGAACTTAGTTGGTTTTTTCTGGAAATTAAGGCCGGAAGAAACAGCACAGAGAAAAACTTGAGGAGAAGAACCTAGGGCTCTGATAACATGAGATAAAACTTGTTTTTTCCATTTTTCCCTTTTTTTTTTTTTTTTTTTTGAATATAATTCATCCTATTCACACAGAAATATCACAACCTAAAAATATGATTAATCTGCTTCTATTGATTCAGCCCTATTGACATGCTCCTATTAATTTCATGGCAACACTTGAAACAAAATATTTACAAGATGCAAATTAATATGAAGATAAATTCAGGTTTTCTATGCTATGAATCAAAAGTCAGGTAGGAACTAAATTTTTTTCTTCTGAATGGATTCCGAATCCGTTAATAGTGTATTATGTGATGTTCACTGTGAACTTGACGAGGTTTGTGTTTGTATATTTCATTTTTGCTATGTTTGATTCAGGCTGCTAGTGCACTTGCCTGTGCCAGAAGAGGATGGGTGAGCGTGGATGTTGATAAAATTAAATGTGAATCTTGTGGTGCGAGTCTGAAATTCATTTCATCAGCTACCTGGACTCCTTCTGAAGGTGAATCAGTTTAATAATTAATCGTTGCAATTACGTTTGCTTGCGGTTCTCAATATTTAGATGCATAAATGCTTCAAGAATCTGAAGATTTTTAGATTGTTCTTGAGGTTTTGTGAAATAATCTTGTATTTAGTGATGTGGTTTTAAGTTCAAGGTTCCTTGAACATTCCCAAGATCAGTTATGTGGTTGTTAACATCTTCAACAGGATGTTACCGGTTCCTTTTGCTTGTATACATCAGTATGAGTTTCACATGGTATGCCCACCAACTAAAAACATTAATATAAAAAAATTGAACAACATGGTTTTTGTTGATAAATATCAAATGTTCCAAAGTTGTCAATTTCCGGATTATCAATACCCCTTCGAGAATAGTGGTATAGTAATGACAATTTATGAGCGAGACCAGTTACGTTCATATTATTAAGTTGCAAACAGACTATTCAAGTATGTCATTCTAATCAAAGTTGAGTCCAAATCCTAAAAGAACATTCTCTTATTCTCTAAACTTAAGTAATTTTCAGTGAGCAAATGCTTGCCACGAAGCCTCTTCCTTATTCTCAAGACATGCCTTTTGTATTTACCCTTGATTCCTCTTTTACTCTTTGTCTGTCTCTGGTTCAGAACATCATCTAACTCTTCAAGAAAATGTTTCATTGATACTTCTTCTGGACAAAGACGCTTTAGAATGTGTACTTCATTCTTTAGAAAACTTGCAAAATCTTTAAGTCAGTCGAGCACAAAAAAATGCAACGTAGTATATTCAAAGTGATGTAAACAGATTTTTCCAAACCATAGATCATATTTTAGACCTATTCTACTGGTGTCCTTTTTATTTAGGGACTAGGATATTGTATAGGTCGTGAATACAGTTTTCATTTTTGTGTCACTAGTCCTTGTTTTGAATAATATCATAGTTAGGCATACTACTTAATTTCTCGAGTCTTTAATAGAAAACTTTAGAAGTTTTTGACACGTAAAATTCTGTATTCATATAAGTGTAAATAATACTAATTTCGAGTCTTATACACTGAAATTCAAAGCCTATAAATATTTTTTATTCATATTCTACCTGACAGATAACATCGAAGGTAATATTCTGATGAAACCTCTACCATTACCTGCGAAGAGAGCAAAGCTACAGAAACACCATTAGAGTACTATAAATAGTTCTGTTATATTCTGTTTTACGAAGAGAACTTTTTCCAACCTCATACCCACTATGGTCCTCTCAACAAGCTGTCAATATCGCTGATCAGTAACACTGAAACAAACTTCTCATGAGTCAAGAAGTATGGAAGTCATCTGTGAGCTAGAATTTATGTGACCCTTTTGTGGGGTTTATTCATTTTCGCTGAAGTCTTGCCATTTTTCTGTTTATGTTTTAAACTTTAAAAAGCTGCCAAGAGATACTTATCCTCAATGGCTACTTGATGTGGAACTGATGCATGGATATTCCCTATTTTGTAAACTTTCTTAAATCATTATTTCTTTGATTATGTGTAATACCTGAAATTAAGTCAATATCGTTGTGTAGTGATCTTGAAGATTGTGCGAGTGTCATCTTATTACAGCCGTCAGCCAATTGGCAGCTCTTTAATTTGGTGTTATCAAGTTTGTTATGTTCCCTGGATATTGTAGAGCTCATTTGATTGCTTCTAATAATCTAAAAATATTACAAAGTACCAGTGTAAAATTCTAGACATGTAACATTCTCATTTATTTTTTCATTCATGGTACGGGATCTTTTCATTCAACTTAGTACTTCATATTCCTTTCTTTTCATGCTTGTTTGCATAATAGCTTTCATTCTCATGTATTGGTTATCATTTACAGCTGATATTGCTGGGGAAGACTTTGCCCAGAAGCTAGATGGCGGGCATAAAGTTAACTGTCCGTGGGTAGGAAACATCTGTGCAGAAAGCTTGGTTCAGTTCCCTCCTACTCCACCATCAGCATTGATTGGTGGTTATAAGGATCGTTGTGATGGACTAATGCAGTTCCCTTCCCTGCCCATTGTGGCTGCATCTGCATTTGAGCAAATGCGAATTTCTCGGGGTCCAGAAATTGACCGACTTTTATCTCAGTTTCAGTTTGCGGGCAATGAATTGGGCTTTAAGCTGGAGATTATATCAGGGACTGAAAATGCCAGAGATGATATCTTCTTCTTATACTCTCGTGTATGCACTTGATTTTTTTAATTTTTTTACTTGTTTCTAGATTCATTGGATATTAATTTCATGACTAAAAGCTTTACCTTAAATTATAGGCTCAAAAGTTGATAAGCCTGTGTGGATGGGAACCAAGATGGCTTCCAAATATTCAGGACTGTGAAGAGAATTCTGCTCAATCGGCCAGAAATGGATACTCAACTGGTCCTTCAAAAAATCGTGGTCTTCTGTCTGACCTTGACCGTGGCAAGAAGAAATTGTTTGCTTCCACAAAAAAAGATTATGGCATAAATGAAGTTATGGCTCCCAAGTCAAAATCCGTGTCCAGGTCACCTTTATTGGATTGCAGCTTATGTGGAGCCACAGTTAGAATCTGGGACTTCCTCACTGTTGTACGTCCTGCTTCATTTGCTTCCAATAGCAGCGACGTTCCTGAAACTAGCAAGAAGATGGCATTAACACGTGGAGTAAGTGCAGCAAGTGGCATCAGTGGATGGGTTGCTGTGGATGGGATGGAGAAGGAGCAGGTAGAGGACCACGATGAAGCTGCAACAAACGGAGGGAAGTCATTGTCAAACATTGGGGTGGATTTAAATCTTACAATATCGGGTGGGTTATCCTCTTCGCGGTTGCAGATGAACGTTATGTCTGAACAATACCAAGATGCGCCTAGAGGAAGAAATTTAGTGATTGGACAGCCTTCGAGTAGTGAGGTTGGGGATCGTGCAGCTTCATATGAATCATGTGGTCCTAGTTCTCGCAAGCGGAACTTAGATGAAGGTGGAAGTACAGTTGATAGGCCAACATTATTGATGCAACATGTTGACAGTATTGAAGGCACTGTCATTGACCGTGATGGTGATGAAGTCAATGATGGTAAACAGCATGCTGCTGGCCCTTCAAAACGTGCCCGTGACTCTGATATTGTTGAACATCATCGTTCCTCGTATAGGAAATATTCTTCTGGCGCTGGTCCTAGCCAGCCATTGGGAATGGATATAGGAACAGGTGCTCCGAGAGATTTTTCTAATCAGGGTCCTGAGTTGGCATTTGGTTATCCATCAACTAGAGATTCTACACATGCTTCCTCCATCATTGCAATGGACACTGTATGTCATACTCCAGGAAATGATTCAATGGAAAGTGTAGAAAATTACCCTGGAGATTTTGATGATGTTCATTTTCCATCTACATCAACCTTCAGAAATACAGATCTCAATGAGACTTCTGAACTGAACTATAGTAACCAAGCACAACAAAGTACTTGCCCAGCTGTAAGAAGTCTTGTTGAAATGGGCGTTAGTAGTACAAATGATGAAGAAGTACTGAATGCAGATACTGCAACTGGGCATGGGAGAAATGGTCCTAGCTTTGGAATTAGTGGAGGAAGTGTTGGAATGGGCGCTAGCCATGAAGCTGAAATTCACGGCATTGATGCATCTATCAACAGAGCTGATAGTGTCGTCGGTGATGTGGAGCCAATTGCTGAAATTACCGACAACCAAGGCCAGACTGGTGAATTTGCTCCAGATCCAGGGCTAATGGGTGATTTTGTCCCGGAAGAAATGGACCAAGAGGATCGTGCTGGTGATAGTCAAGATTTTATGTCTCGATCTATAGGAAAGGCTGATAGGGGCTCAAAAATTTTGGGGTTTGCCAAGGAAGGATCTATTGAAAGTGGTGAGAAGACCAGTAACATGCGTGCAGCACCTCATGAGAACAGTCCAAATTATTCTCTTTCTTGTAATGCCATTTTATATTCTGGTTGTGATGCATCCAAGGAAGAAGTTACTCAGGCTGGCAAAGATCTGACCACTGATGACTGTAACTCAGGCTATTTGTTTGCAAAAGGGACAGGTGATATAGTCTTTCAACTTTCATTACACATTGATCTCCCCCCACCCACCCACCCCCCCTTTTCTCAAAACCCCTTAAAGAAAGGAAAAAGGAAAAAATAGGAAGAAAATAACTAAGTAAATGATGATTAAGTGCATATATAATGAGAGCAATTGTGTGGACCAGAGATGTTGTATGGTAGATGCAAGGGTGTTGGACATTACACTTGTCAGCAGCAGCAGATTATTGATTATTTAATTAATTGCTAATCCTATTTTAATATGGTTAACTTAGTCCAAATTTCAAGGGACAATTTTATCTGAGAATTGTCTCGAGTTTCCTTATGGAATGACATGATTCACAGCTTTAGAGCTTTGAATAAATGAAAATTATGGATAAACAATAATTAAAGACTTTTAATGTTGCTTTGATCACATGATCCTCTTGCATATATTGTGCTTAAGAAAGTGGTACAAATATTGAATTGTTTCTTCCCATTATCGATGAATCTTCAACCATTTAATTTTGATTTTGAGACCTGTAGAGTTACTAAACTACTTGTTGTTGTTTAAGAGAATAGTAACCCTTTTGTTCTTATATTATTGTTATTTTTGGAAGCAGAGTGAACCTCTGCCTTCTTTTTTCTTAGTTCAATCTTTGTCCTAGCACTGCATTTACACTTTCTTTGGAAGAGACTATCTATGTTTTCTTAGGGTAAATATTTTCTCTTCATATTCCTCCCATCGCGTATCTTTTCTTTTAGTTTGTTACTTTCTGTATGCCTTCTTTGTTCTAAATTTAGAAAACTGTATTCTTGCATTGCACTTTAAATGGGGCAACTTTTTTCTATTCTTGAAATGTTTTATGTTAGAACAACCAACAACATAATTATTGTGCTGGAAAAGTCTGGTGCTCTCTTTACTTGTGAAAACTTGATGCAAACACTAATTGCTATTTTAAAGATGCATAGATATGTATGGGACTGCATGAAGGACAATCGTGTTCAGTTTCGAAATCTTAAATGCAATTCACACTTCAAACTGTTCCCCCTAGTTGGGCACATTTGAAACTATTTAAATAACCTCAAATTGATATGAACAACTTGTCAGACTAATAGATCATAATGCTGTGATTAGCAGTTTCCATATCACATGTCATGGTTGCATGATTGATTATCAGTCAAATGATTAGCTTGCTGCCTCTTATCTGGCTTACTGGCTGTTTCTTTTTTAAATTTGCCATTGTTCAACATTCAGTGATTTCTTGAATATGTAACCATCGTTCAGGGCCACCAAATGGTGGATGCAACTATGAGGAAGTTGTTGAATTCGATCCAATCAAGCATCATAATCACTTCTGTCCATGGGTGAATGGAAATGTTGCCGCAGCTGGCTGCAGCAGCAGTAGCGGCTCTGGTTCCAGTGCTGGTGCTCAGGCACTATGCGGTTGGCAGCTGACACTAGATGCTTTGGATGCTTTCCAATCTCTAGCACAAGTTCCAATTGAAACCAGGGAATCTGAATCAGCTGCATCCATGCACAAGGTTGGTGAATACCTATGATAATTTGAAGTTATCTTTTAACAGTATCCTGTTTTGTCCTTGATTGTTATCAGAATGGCTCGTGTTCTTTTCTCATTTTTCTTCTATTTCAACTTTTTCTTCAAATTCTGTCTTTTTTTTTTTTTTTTTTTCTTTCTTTTAATAATAGAATCCATATGAGGGATGGTTGGGAATAATAAAACATTTAAGTTATAAAATGTCATTGTCTCACAATTGCGGATCAAGATGACAAACATGAAAGAAGAAAAAAATCGATCGCATGTTCTGACTAGTGTTTCACGTTACAATGAAAATAAGATGTTCTCTAAAACTGCAACTATCTGTGCCCTCTGCTTTTTGTTCGTGCAAAGGATGTTGTATCTTGGCCTTTTGGACCATTTCTGTCTCGTTCTAATGTCTTCAGGGTTCCTCAATTACTATTCCTTTATATCTGTGAGAACATTACCTAACATGACTTGTTTCCAGGATGATCATCTGACTCCTGGTCGAAAACTCTTGGCACGCGACTCATTCAGCTAAAATGTGAGTTAGAACTGAATGTGAAATTCAAGTTCAGAGACATGGACGGCTGGTATTTTTCATAATCTCTTAAGAACTCATGCAATGATAATCAATACCTCCAGCCTTGTTTTATCATTTCCTTCAGGGGTTGATGATCCTGTATGAACTAGCTTATTCTCCAGTGAGTGGTAGATAAGATTTTGGAACACTTGCACCCAGTTTGCTGAATGTTTATATGTTCTTTTGGCTGCTTTCACCCTCCTCTCCCCCAATTTTTTGGGTGGCCGAAAGAGGTTTGTTAGTAATATAACATGAATGTGCCCTAGGCATCATTTTCTGTATTTGGGATGTTGGTAGAAGCATTTGCATCTACTTGGTCACTGCGGAACTAGTTTAGCTCAGATCCTACTTGAGTTTGAACGAATAGAAGACCTACTTTCCTAATAACCTAGTTTGGTTAACTTTTTTTTTTTTTTTCCTTCCTTCAATTTTTATTAAGCTGGTTTTGTGCAAGAGGAAGGAGATATAAAATGTCAGTATTGTTTGAAAGATTGAGATTAATGTTCTTATCTGTTATTGTCGAAATACTTCTTGAAATATAAAACTGGCTATAGCTTGAATGAAATTGAGCTAGTTTTAGCCCAAAGTTTGAACAAGTTTTCTTCAGTCGGTATCTTGATAAAAAGTTCAGAGTTAATTAGTTCTCGTTTTACCCAGTAATCTGATTTTCTTACTTACTAAAGGGATACGTTTAGGGCCCGTTTGATTGCAAGAGTGGAATTTGGAGGGAAAGAATATGAATTCCAGATAATTGAATTGCCTAGAATTGTTTTCCTGGGAATTGTCAATTAATTGTGTTTGATTGGTATAATTTTTCACTTAGAAAATGTTGAAATTTTGGATCTTTTGATTTTCATTTGGCTGTGTTTTTATGGAAATTGTCCATTAAAGGGAAAAACAATTTCACAATTGTGGATAGAATTGGTTTCCATTGCCAAAATAAATAAATAAAAAAAAATGTAACCTGGCAAAACCAAGGAAAAGCACAAAACCAAGAAAATCATATGCTTGGAAAATATAGTGTATCAAACAAGGTAAAAGTGGAAGTTGGAATTTCTTTTCCATTTTCCATGAAAAATTTGGGTGAATCAAATAGGCCCTTAGAGTCATCTCTGAACTAGATTTTATGAGATAATTTATGATCAAGAAGGTTCAGGTTTGCCCAATTTCCTTTCATGGTAGGCAAGAACATTGATCACGGCGAATCTAATTTTCCATGATCGTTCATAGGATGAACATCTTGGTTAAGGTTTTAGAACATGTACATGTATTTCAATTATAGCACATCATAAAATGCTGCTCCGAATAATGGTCTTGCTCCGGCCTAATATCATCGATTATGTTTGATCTTCTATTTCATGCTTTTCCTAAAAGAGCTGTGTACTGTTTTGTAATTAAATTGCGAATATTCTGAAACTCTTTTGCTTGCAGTTGAGGATGCTGCCTGCAGCAGTCATCACAGATCAAGGTCAAATCTAAGTAAACCGATCGAGAAGTTGTTCGTTACTCTTGTGGGCCCTCTTTATTTAAAGTCAAAATTCCATTAATTGTAATGTTTATCAAGGTACAAGTGACCATTAGTTTCCTTATTCATAATATTAGCCTAATATTTCCTATAAAGGTACTTCTGTAATGGTATTGCAAAAACCTTAAATCCTTGCGTTGTTTTCGAGATACCTTTGTATTGTGTTACTGCACACTATTTTTTCTCAGATTTTCAGTTGCAAAATTTTGTCTGTTTCTTGTTTTTGGTCACATATATGGATTGATGATTCTATCTCATCATATTTCCGAGTAATGAAAGCCAGTATTCCTTGTCACTATTTAATTGACTTGTCACGCCTCGGCAGTGGGTTCCAGTTATTTAATAGAGTTGCGGTGGCCGTCACGTGGCCATTTGGTCACCCATTATGTCAAGCCGTGTGTTAAAATAACACAACTTTATTTAATATATGTATAAATTAAAAGGATCATGCTTGATGTACATAATTTTTTGTATCCTTTAGTGGGTCCCATCTCATGTGAGCGAAATGACAATCTTATGTACAACTTCTTATGTACACCAAGAATAATTGATCAATTAAATGTGTACTGCGAATTTTCTCATGTTACAAATAGGCCATAAATATGGATGCTCGAATGAATACTAAAGTATTTACTGTCTAATGGCCCATACGCTGGAAGATAAGACGGATGTTTGGTAGATATGAGTTGACACAATTGAACAAATTGGTGGCAAGTTTTCTTGCAATAAATGTTAATTTTTTTAATGGAAAATTTCAGGAGTCGAAGCATGGCTGGGGAAAAAAAATCTCTATTTAACATCTCATTTAATTATTATTTATTTTTCAATATCATTTTTTATACTTAAGTTACGATTTAATTCAAAAAATACAAAAATAAAATAAAAAAGAATCGAGGTAGGTTCAAGAAATTCGGGATAGAGACTATGTTCTTTATTCTTGTCCTATTTACTTTTGAGATGGGCAATTTTGTCTTCCCAACCTTACTCTTTTGTCATCGATTATTTCAGTTTCAAGTTTCAACTATGCCACTCTTCTATGCTCAATAAATAAATAAATAAAAATAATTGATAAAGACTTTTTTTTTCAGAACACCAAGCAACTTATAACTTATATCATTAATACAAAATTATTTTTTTGAAAAATCTATGGTTAGAAAGTATGAAAACATGAGGATTCCATAGAATTTTGTGGTTTGGAAGAAAAATCTAGACCAAAACAAGGTCTAAAAATGAAATACAGTCAATCGATTCTTATTTTCTTTATTCACCGAAGTAACTGATGCAAATTTATGGATCGACTCATTTTCTTCTCAACATAAAGAAGCAAGTTCTAGATTACACCTCCACAAGATCATTAGTTATTTATTTAAAGAAATTGATGTTCGTAAATAATCAAAAGTCAAGTAACAAATATTTTGTTGAAAATTTCGAAGATATTATTACAAAAATTGCGGGAGAATTTCACCGAAGGTCACACAACTTATAGGTATATTTCAATGTTAGCCATTTAAGTTTACTTTAGACCCTGTTTGGGCTACATTATTTTTTTTCATTCTTATTTTTCTACTCATTTTCATTCACGCATTTTTCAATAAAAAATATTTTCCATCACATCAATAACCTTTTCTTCTTTTTCAACCACATATTCACCATCACATCAACCAAAAAAATACATTCTTGGAGCAAAAATGTGCACCAAATAGGGGCTTAATCTCCAAACTTTTAATTTTTCACAATATTCGACCATTTCATCTATAACCATTACCCCATGGGGCCTAGCCAAACGACCCAACTTTATTTTTCTCAACGCAATTTAGCTTAGGTTCTATAAAAGAGTAAGCTCCTAAAAACAATTTTGGATCAAGCAATAAAATTTTCCGATCAAGATGAAATAAAAAGGGTAAATAGCACAAAATGTCCCCATCGTTCAATGTTATTGAACAAAACGTCCATATCTTTCACTTTTTGGCATTTTCACCATTACCTTCTACATTTCATTGCGCAAAATATCATTTTCAACAATTTTCCAAATAAAATGACGATTTTACCCTCATATTCAAATGAAACAAGAAGAAAATAAAAAATAAAAAACAAATTGCAACCGTACTCCCAATATTTTTTAAAAAAGTACAAACGAATCCTAAACTTGGTAGAAAAAAGGAGAAAATTTCCACCATATGGAGCCGGCGGCTTCAACCCCAAAATCGACCACTATACTGTCGGATAAACCATCGGATCTTAACACCACCAACATCTCCTCATCCCACTCTACAATCTTATACCAAAAAATGGTCCTAATTGATCGAAAATCAAAAGAATTTCAGGTCAAAAAACTCACCTCTACACCATGACTTTACCTCCAATTCCACCCAACCCATCACCATCCATGACCAATCTCCATCACGGCTGTTAATACTCAACAAGACGAGCAGTTACATGTTCCCATATCATCATTGTAACGACCCGGATCCCACTTAACGGGCTGTCCGAGTCGTTAGATCGACGACGTACTGTCCCCACTATACCAACATGAGTCTTTTCAGCATACTTTGTCCTCACTCGCACGCTCCGCGAGAAAACATCTCAGGGGGTCACCCATCATAGAATTGCCCCAAGTCAAGCACGCTTAACTGTAGAGTTTCTAACGATGGACTTCTGAAAAAGAAGGTGTACCTTGTTGGTATGAGTAGTACCTATCAAATCTTTTTAAGTTTTCCTGGTTTAGGTATTACAATCACCTCTCATTAGACTCACGACGTCCTCGTCGCGCTTGATCCATCTGAGGATCAGTTGCCGGCGTTGGGATTCTAGAGATGTCCTTTACGGGTTCAAGAGGTGGCTCCCGCCCTATAGCGTAACACTTTGTCCTGTATAGCACTTAGTTTTCGATTTTCAATTGGCAACCGCGCTCTGATACCATTTGTAACGACCCGGGTCCCACTTAACTGCCTGTCTCGACCATTAGATCGACGACATACTGTCCCTACTGTACCAACATTGGTCTTTTTAGCATACTTTGTCCTCACTCGCACGCTCCCCGAGAAAATTTTCCAGTGGATCACCCATTGTGGAATTGCTCCAAGCCAAGCACGATTAACTGTGGAGTTTCTAACGATGGACTTCCGGAAAAGAAGGTGCACCTTGTTGGTATGAGTAGTACATATCAATTTTTTTTAAGTTTTTCTGGTTTGGGTATTACAATCATGAAACATTTTAAATCAGAATCTGACCATACCAGTTTGAAGGTCGCGAGCTACACACCTTCTGTTCCAATTTTCGGCACCGACGCTGCGGTCTCGGTCTACCACCATAGGCATTAGCTTCTAACCATCATGGCAAACAAAATGCATGCATGGGTCCTCATCAATTTACTTCGAATCAGTTAATTCGTGATTATACAGTTCTTACGCATGGAGAGCTTCTCGACCACCTTTCAATTGAACCCTCAAATATGCCCCAACTTATAATCAACATGGGAGAACTGAAAATTCAACATCAAACGACCTTAAACGTACAACCAATTCATCATCCCAATCCATCAATTTTTTTTCTTATTTATTTAAGATTCGTTTATACTCTTTAAGGATGAGGATGATGATGATGTTAATTGTCGAGGAAGGCAATTGTGGAGGGGGTGATGTTAATTTAGGGACGATTGATAGAGTCTAGCAAATGTTATGTGCTTTGAAAGAATTGAAGGTAAAAAAAATCATTATCCTCTTCAAAGATTCATCTTCATCATCATCATCATGATACAGTTTCACACAAGATTCCCGAGGAGTCTAAGTACTCACTTTTCAAGGAACTCATGACGGATCCGGTTATTGTTGTTTTTTGGGATTAAAATTTGTGTAGGGATGTTAAGGGTTGATGAGGAGATGGTGTTGGTGTAAAAATTCGATGGCCGGCAGGCAACGATAGGGTGGGTTCTAGTTTTGGGAAGAAGGTAACGTTTGGTGGGTTATTTGCACTTTTAAAATGTTTGGGTCAATAGTTGCAATTTGTTTAATTGTTTTTCTTTTCTTTTCTTTTTGTTTCAATTGAATTGCTGATAAAATTGTCAATACATGGTGAAAATGACTTTCGGCCCAAGAAAAGTGAAAGGTAAAAGCATAAATGTCAAAAAATGAAAGGTAGGGATGATATCTACAATACCCTCCAAAGGTTGATTATTGAATAAAAAAAATAAAAAATAAAATAAGATTTACAGTGTGTTTGTTTCCAATTTTAAGCAAAATTCCAACCGTTGCTATAGTGATCCGCCTACAATTTTTGATTTTGTTGTGTGATGTGGGTCCACAATTTTGAAGAAAAACTGTCCAAAAATCTCTTTCCTTCTTGTAATTAATTTCTTCCATACCAATAAGAAACCTACTTGTACTGTGGACACCTGGCAAACGGTGATTGGTAAAAACTCTGTCAAGTGAACAAAATAAAATAAAAAACCCTATTTATTTTTATAAACCCTAATCTTTTCATTACGAGACCGTAACACCTAAATTTCTGCGTGTTTGATAACTAAGAATGGATCCTCAGCCTGAACCCGTCAGCTACATCTGTGGAGGTACACGTATACAGATGTTTCTGAATGTATTCTCGATATTTTGTGTGGGGTTAAATTTGTTTCGCTGATAATAGAATGATTAAATTGGGTTTGCAGATTGTGGACAAGAGAACACGCTGAAGCCAGGGGACGTGATTCAGTGCCGCGAGTGCGGTTATCGCATTCTCTACAAGAAACGTACACGCAGAAGTAATTTTCTTTATCGACTGCAGCAATTTCTTTATTGTGGAATATATTTGTTCGCTCTTTTTTGTTCGCGATTTTGTAGTTTGCTACGATTGATTAACAACTAGTGTAGTGGATTACATATTTTTGGGTTTTGTTTCCTTTTTATTATGGTTAGTAGGAGTAATATCAGTGGAGTTCTTGAAAGCAAAGTCAGCCAAGCACTTGTTTGATTGTTTATTGTTGTTGAGTAATTTTTGGTTAATTAGTTTTTATGAACTTAAATTTGTTGCCTATATTTTTTTTGTACTTTACATTTCGTCTCTATGGCCCAAACATTTTGTGAATGTGACTTAGTTTATTGTACTACTCCTTGGTTTTTGGAGGAAGATCTTTTCATTTTATTTTCTGGGATAGCTGTCAAAGACTTAACTTTTTGCTGAAAGCGCAATTTTTCAAGTGGTTTTCATGTTAGAGATGTTGAAAGTTTTGGTATTTGTATTGTGTTGGTAAAAATAAAATTTCCTTGTTTTGCTTGGCTACAATAATTCTCTAGGTTCCTTGGTCAAAAACTCCATTTGTTTACAATGAAAATGGAGAAAAGAGAAAAATTGGGAAAATCTAACTTTGGAGGATTACCTCTGCAAAGATAGTTTCATTATTATTGCAAAAATTACTAGACAATTTTGTGTTACTGAAAGTCATCTATATTTTTCAAGTTCTCCCCCAGAATATCAGTTTAACTAAACAAACTGGAAATTTTGCCCTATCATTTTGGTTTATCTCCACATTTCTTGGAAAGAGAAAATGTTTTCAAAGTGATTTTTTCTTAAATTAATTCTTTTGTATTTGAAAAGAATGGTTTAACTATGATTTCTGGTGTTTTTTTTTTTTTAAAAGTGAAACAGGGTTCTGGTATTTTATTATAAGAAACTGTGTAAATTTAATCTTATACAGATGGAAAGTGAAGCGGAGTTTCATGATCATTATTATCGAGCCTTTTTCATATTTGTTCTATGAAATATGTCTGACTAAGAGATTGAGCATGCTTTATCATTTTTAGGTTGTAAAGGGAATGATGTAACGAGCCAAAACTTACCCTTTGAGTCATTAAATATATATCATAAAAATAGAACTTTTATAAAAGATAATTATCCCCAAAGTTACAATAATTAAAAATAAACCACTTCTTAATCATAAAATTTATTTTTAAAAAAATTCTTAAATTATCTCCGCTTTATTATATCACCAGTGGACGGTTCCAAACTCCAATGTCTCGAACCTCAATTACCTAAAAGGGGAAAAATCATAAATAATGAGATGAAATCCCAATAAGTGAGCCACATAAATCATAATTCATATTTAAAATTAAGAATTCTTAACGCACACAGGGAGACAAGGGGATTAGTGACCGAACTTAGGTGACCATAATTCTCGTACATAATCATAACATACATAGGGAGACACCATAATTAAGATTTGAACTTTGTGGCTATAATTCTCGTGCGTAGTGCTACTAAACTTCGATAACTTAAATATATAAGACCCATATCATATTCATAAATCGAATTTCGTATTTTAAAGTTTGAAAAACGATCTAACATACAATGTATGACTACACTTACCTCGTAAATTTAAAGAGGATTTCATAAAACACGTATGAAAGAACTTGACCTCATACAGTTGTTTATGAACTGTGTGTAGTGTGCGACAATCGTAGTTACACACACACAGACATATATCCCCCGTTTGACACCCATTTTTTTTCTCATTCTCATTCTCTTTCTTCATTTCAACCACATATTCTATCAATAAAATAATATTACACAAACATAAAAATTCTCCTTACTTTTTAACGACACATTCTTCCATCAATCACTATTCAAAAACACATTTTTTTCTACTAAAATGGATGTGAAACACCCCCATATAGATGTACATGATTATAATAATCATATAATTTAAATCAATCAGCCATAATTACATCTAATTATACATACATAGAATCATGTGATGTGATTATAGTAATATTATAATTTAACTCAATCAACCATAATTATATATAATTATACATTTATAGACTCACGTAATTGCAGTAATCATATAATAAAATCAATCAATCATTATATCTATAATATTCACACATATATAATAGTTTACTTATTTAAGAAGGAATCTTCCCAACTTATCTTTCACATATAATTATGCACATATATAGATGCATGTAATTATAGTAATTCTATAATTTAAATCAATCATTCATAATTATATACATATACAGACACGTAATTGTAGTAATCACGGAATTTAAATCAGTTAATCGTAATCGTATATAATTATATACATATATAGATGTACAATATTATAGTAATCATATAACTTAAATCAACCAATTATAATTATATGCATATAGACATACGTAATTATAGTATATTATAATTTAACTCGATCAGTCATAATTATATATAATTATACATATATAAACGAGAGTAATTATAGTAATATTATAATTTAACTCAATCAATCGTAATTATATATAATTATATATTTACACATACCCTGTAGTTAACTTATTTAGGAACAAATCTTTCTAACTTATTTTTCATATATATCATATTCACATCATATATATAGTTCAGGAAATTGCACTTGCAGTCCCTTAACTATTGACCGATATGCAATTTGATTCCCTAACTTTCATAATCTTGCACTAAGGTCCTAATTTTCATAATTAATGACTAAAAAATATTTTGGGGTATTTTAAATGATATTTGTGAAATATGCTAGGTTGCAATATCTGATGAAATTTGACCTTTAACAAAAATGCTAATGATGTGCAGTTGAAATATGAAGGTGAAAATGTTTTTCATCTTGTTGTAATGATGAAATTTTAAGGGCAATTTGAAGGCTACTACATCCGGCTTAGTGGTGGCAATGGGCTCTCGACTCGGCCCTTACCCGCATGAGCCGAATTCGCGGCTCGTTGGTTTAAGGGCCAACTCGGCTCTTGTCCGAGCTTGCCCTTCGCGAGCTGCTTGGTTTTTTATTATTAAAACTACTACTAAAAAAATATATATATACACACACACACACACACACACACACACACACACACACACACACATTTTCTAAAGAAATGTATATTTAAAATATTGTTTACAAAATATATCTTGATCGTTGCCTTTTTAAAAATTTAGTTTTGTTTTTTGTTTAGTATATTATATTAAACCTATATATACACACACACACACACACATTTTATAAAAAAGTTTTAAATATACATTTTTCAAAATATTTTTCTTTTTTAAAATAAAAAAATAAAGATAGGCCCTTCTCCTTTATCCGGATTTGGGATCGGCTACTTCAATTTCGAGTATGCGGAGTTAAAAATTGTACACGAACAAATTGTTATTTGTACAATTTTTTAAAAAAAAATTATAAATGTATGAAAATTAAATTTTTGTGATGAATACGGTCAAAAAAAATTTAATTTTAAAAACTATATTCCAATCGGATTCATTCAAGATAGTATCGTTTTCGTCTTTAACATGCCTATTATTATAAAATTTAGTAATTAAATGTTTAAAAACTTCACATTATTTTAATAATAAGTTAAGTTCCATCTGTGGCCTACGTCAGTAATAAAAGTTTTTGTATTCGTCATCCCAACTTCTTCACAAAAGTCTTCAAATATATATATATATATATATATATATATATATAGTGCATTCCTAATTCGATCAATTTCATCTTTAACATGTTTTAAGCCGTCTTATACTATTATAAATTAAAAATATAGCACACATCGAATATGAAATAAATAACCACCAAAATCTGGTTGAAGTACTCTATGCAATTTATCGATAACAACCTTATTTACACTAGCATTGTCGAACGTAAATGAACGAATTTTACTCTCGCATTTATACTCTAATAATGTTTATGATAACATTAAATATAGTTATGGCATTGTGCGGGTACTCAACAATTTTAAAAGCAATAATTTTTTTATGCATGACCTAAAGTGGATCTATATATTGTGCAGTTGCAGTTATATAATCTCTTTTATTAATCCCTTCCCACATATCAGAAGTTAAAGATATCACCCCCAATATTTTTCTAAATCACCAATCAATAGTTGTTTTGCATGAAGAAAATTTGCAATTGTATCAGAACGAAGAGTATTTCAACTTACCCCAACGTACCTCGACTGAAGATCTGTTTTGACGTAGTTTACGAAATATTGGTTGTCCACTATTGCTAGTGGCAATTCCGCCGCGGCAGCGAACTTCACCATTCCCGTTCGAGCTTCCTCCTCTAAATACGTCTATGTAGAAAGTGGCGTAGTAGTACCGCCGGCGCTTGGAGTATCAAACTGTAGTTGCTTTTGACCAGTTGGAATCAGCCCATGTTTGGTCGCACATGTTTTGTAGTGACGGTTGAGGTGGGTAGTTCCAATGCCTTTTTGCCATGTCAGTCGTTGTTGGCAGTATTTACATCTGCTTTGGTTTCGGAAATTTTATCGACCACAGGACCAGTTTGAACCAATTTAAAATGGTCCTAACATTTTACCCGCTTCTTCCCCTTTCTCTTTCCTCTTGCATCGGGAATATTTAATGTAGGCTCTTCATCTTGTTTCAAATCAATTGGAACACTAGATCAACATCAACGTCATCCAAATCGATTGGATGACTACCTTTATAAACGTTGAAATCTTGAATGTTTTCTTGAATTGGGAATTCATTGAGATTGACGAATTCATTCCCAAATTGATTTTGGGTAGGTGTTTCCCCTTCCAAACCGAACAAGTTTTCAACAAACGATCGTGAATCCATTTGTGAATAATAGAAATTGAATGTAGAAATGTAGAATTGAGAAGTGGATAAAGATTATATAGTAGTGTAGTGTATAAAATGAATTGTAAAATCAAGATAATAATGTAAGAAAAAATGTATAAGAGAATTATATAGAATAGATGAATAATATTGTCGATAATGTCATGTAAATGGTAGAGAATAGAGATTAGAGATTAGAGAATGAGAGATTGATATTGATAGATTAGTAAGTTAGGTGGGAAAAAAGTGTTGTAATAGGTGGGTATTTATAGTGAAAAAAATTAGAAAAATGAAGAAAAGAAAAAAAAAAAAAAATTTAAAAGACCAGAACGGTCATTGAAATTTCAGGGACTGTTCTGGTCACTGAAATTCAGTTTTTTTTTTTAATAAAAATTTATATATTAGGTGAGCCACGAGCGTGCAAAAATAGACGAGCCCACGAGCTCGTCTACCGAACCGCCCTGCTCGGCTCGTGCTCAGGCTCGTCTTTTGATGAGCCCGAGCGGCTCGTGGGTGTCTACAGTACGAGCCGAGCGGGCGAGCCACCCGGCTCAATTGCCACTACTAATCTGGTTATTATGGCATAAATTGAAGTCCTTTTGTCTTTGGCACGTCTTGAGAGAATTGAACAACCAGGTGCAAAGGGAAAAAGATAAAATTAGTTTGGTCTTCTCAATTTGTAGGTGGATTATTGAAATAAACTAAATCTTGTGATAAAGATATGGTTTTAGCTCTCTTTATATATTCTTCTTGTTATGGATATTAAGATCACAATAATTTTTCCCAGCCATCTGCCTAGTTGACACCCTAAAACATAAATAATACTCTCTTCCAAATCCAACATCTTTTTATTTCTTGAATGTTCTTTTTCTTGCAAGTTGTGTGTTGTCCTCATTTTAGACAAGTTCTGAACCACTACCCACGGGAGCTCTTGAAATAAATGAATGGAGAGCAATTACTATGTGGAGTAGACTCGAGCTTTGAATGGAGCTCATCACAAACAGAGGTGGGGGCATAGATTTTTCGATGGGAGTCCTTTTAAGTAGGCCGATTTTGCTTAAAATAAATATTCAACTTATTGCAAGTCTTCCGATCACAACCTCTGCCCTTCGATATTCTTGGGTTTCATATGGTGGATTGTCTGACCTTGATTATGTACAACCGTGGGCTCTTTTTTAATCAAAACCACCTATGTTAGGGCGGCTATGGCCCCATTCATTGATTTGAGGAGACCTGTTCTCTATCCTCTCAGTTTTAGAATTTTTAGCCATTTAATATTGTGGTTGTCTTAACATCATTTTTTATTGAATTCTTATCTGTGGGCATCCATGGTAGCGATGGCTCCAGTGACAGAACATGGGATCTTCTTGAAAATCGTTGAAATTATAGAGGAAAAAACAGTGCTTTATGAGACTCAAATATCATATCTTTCCAGTTTTAACCTGTGTTAAGCTAGTCTTGTGCATTACGCTGCTGTAATTATAATGGATTATTGGTTTCAGAACACAGTTCACATCAATATATTGCATTTCATATGGATACTACGAAACTCTAGGATTAGTCTTGTTCCTTTTCACTAAGTAGGCAATGATATTGCCCCTTTGAAAATGCAATATTACCTTATCGAGATTGTAGCTGATTGAAGATTCACTTATTTATATTTGTGCACATAATTTCTCTTTGGTATTTACTGTTACTAATATATTATGATTTATATTACCCTTTGCAGTTGTCCAATATGAAGCGCGGTGAACTGCCAGACTCGAAGGTCCAGTGCATATTGATATTGTCAACATCAAGCATTCCTACTGCAGTGCTGCTGCTGCTACATGTTTTCCGATGTTTTATAAGTCGACGAGGACTGTTATTCTGTATAAATTCTCTTTTTGTATCGTGCTGGTTGTTGATTGAGTTGCTAATTTTCTGTGTTCTGAAAACATAACTTGATGGATATATTATATTTTAATGTTTCATACTTGTTACAGGCCATTTAGAATTTATTTCGATCCTCGAAATTTTGATTAGCAAGGTTTCACATTTAAACACAGAGAAAACGGAAGCAAGGGACTTGAATAAAGATTTTACATTTTATTATATGTGCTGTTTACAAGACTAGTCAGAGTCGGGGATTGGGAGGAGATGACGGTAAAATCAGCCGTGGGGCGTAGACGGTTGAGATTGACCGGAAATGAGAGTGGAATTAGCTGTGGAAGGTGGTAATCTCAACCCCCCTGTTATTATAGGCAACTGGTGCATCATATTTGCTGAAAAGTCTATAAGAGGAAATGAGTGTGAGCCCTGCATAGCAAAGAGTAACAATGAATGTTATCGCTACGGATGCCGTGGCCCTCCGGCAAAAACTGCCGAATGATCCGCAAGTTTGGCTCCATGTAATGGTGGCGTCCCCTTTATACGCCAAGTACACCACCTCCGTCGATATAGCACCCGCAGCCAGGATTATGTAGGTCAGAAGCTGAATGTAACAAAAACGAAATTTATATCTAACAAGAACAAAAAACTAGTCTTATGCCTAGTTAGAATCTTTATATGTGACCGGCCTTCAAAAGCGTAGAAATAGAACAGAATAAGGACTTGTTTCTATTTCTGTTTCCTAGAGAAGAGTTTCACGACGAAGTTTTCCTTGGTCAATTTTCTCAAAAAGTTCTTCTAATTAGATAAAATACTTTCAAGTTTAAAAGTAGATTCTCAATCTTAAAAGATGTTTTCAACTTTTCAAGAACCATATCAAACTGGTTCTAAGTATGAGCAAACCTGGTCGAGAATGAAGAATGTCCAGACTCGGGACATGGTCGATTGCTTAGGTATGGCGGCAGCGACGGCGGAGAGAAGGGAATAACCAGCACAAATGCCACTAGCATGTACTAAATATCTGCACAAACATACCACTTTTCATCAACACCAATACATCTTGATTTATAAGCTAAAAACACACAAACTCACTAAAATATACCTGAAAGCACCAATATCAGAATAGTACAAGGAACCGAATTCATTAGTCTGCGAATCCCTGAGCATGATGACTAGCGCCACCACACACAGAGCCATCGGCAGGATGCGCAGCAGTGTCTCCGCCGTGCGCATGGTGGAGCTTCCTCTTTCATCTTCAGTTGGTCCCTTTTCAATTTGTGAATTATCTTTCATTCTCTTGTCGTCCATTGCAGGGAATTTTAGTGCCTATTTGCCTCTCAATGTTTATCAAGAAAGGTGGTAGGGAGAGAGGGTATCGGTGCACCTAACTACTTATTAATGAAGATAGGTAAGGTTCGGTGTAAATGAATTAAATGTTCATTAAAGGATTACACACTTTTCCATGCAGTTGCATGGACACATTTCTCTATCTCTCTGTGCCTCTATGTCCTTTTATGCTAAAACAGCTATGACGAGAACATGCATATGATCTCTTCAACGATGCTCACTCCATTATTTTCACTAGATGGGGAGCGTTGGATCGAGTTTCATTTATCTCATTTGAAAATTAATTGATATTAGTGAAGGAATGTTAATCATTTTACAAGATTTTAATAATAACATTTGAGTGATCCAATCTATGGCTCACTACCAGAGCTAGCGCAACTTCGGGACATGATTTAAATAAGGAATTTTTTTGAACAAAAGATGAGGACAGCAAAAAAAAAAAGTTATAATGAGCTCTATGATGATCTCAAACAACAAAATAATATAATAAAATTTACAATCTTTTAATTTATACAATTTGAGTTCTTAGTCTAGGAGTAGGATAGATAAGAATTTATGACATCAATTACTTCGCCATTTAATTTAAAACAAACTAAACAAACTTACAATAATTCAAATTCCAGTTCATCCCATTTAAACAAATTAATGCATACATGTTTATCCAAATTATCATGACCCCAATTTGAAAAACAAGATAACACACGGGTTAATTACATGATTAGTCATTGAACTTTACATAATGTTTTCAAGAGATCACTGAACTTCAAAAAGATTTCTCATTAGTCACTAAATTTTGCAAATATAATCACATTCATCACTAAAAATTTCAAAAGTTCTCCCCCAGTAATAATTGAACTTTACAAAAATGTAATCACAACTAGGAGTGAGCAAAACTCAAACCAACTCGATCAAATCGCCCGATCCGACCCAAATCGACCGATTTGGGTCGGTTTTTTGTTTTTTGTTTTTTGTTTTGGGTGGGTTTCAGCTATTGGGTTGGGTGGTCGGGTCGGGTTATGAGTTAACAACCTAAACCCTATCCAATCGACACGACCCGACAACATTAAAAAATAAAAAAATAGATAAAAAGAAAAGGGAAAACACTATGTCTCCCGGCATATGCTAAGTACTTCAATCAAAAACTCCTCTCTCCGAAGTTCAACGCATTCCACTGATCTGAATTTGAAACAATGTAATCGACTTTCAGTGGCGATGAAACGACATCGTTCTTCAGCTTTCTCGGCGCTGCTCTAGTCTTCTCATGTACCTTTCAATACCCTTTAATTCATTCAATTTCCAGATCTAAGTGTAAAATGTAAGCACTTATTTGATTCTTCCACGTGTAGGTATGGGAGCGATGTGCGGTACGGCTAAGAGCGACGTTGGAGTGGCGTCGATGGGTGTGATGCGACCGGAGCTGGTGATGAAGTCGATTGTGCTAGTAGTTATGGTTGGAGTGTTGGGTATTTATGGATTGATTATTGCTGTGATTATCAGTACTGGAATTAACCCTAAAGTTAAGTCTTACGACTTGTTTGATGGATATGCTCACCTTTCTTTTGGTCTCGCTGGCCTTTCTGCTGGTATGGCCATCAGTATTGTTGGCGATGCTGATGTTAGGCAAACCGACCAACTCAACACAACCCGACCGACACTTGATTGTGTTGTGTTGGGTTGGGTTTCAACATTTACACAGGTTGAGTTGGATTGATTTTAGATCAAACCGACCATATTGTGTTCGGTTTGGGTTTGGGCAAAAACCTAACCAACCTACGCCCACGCCCACCCCTAATCACAACCATTACTTAGTGACTAATAAGGAAACTTTTGTAAGTTCAGCGACTAACGGATTTTTTTTTTGAAAGTTCAATGACCCTTGAAAACCTTATGCAAAGTTCAATAACCAATCACGTAATTAACCAATATTTATGTGTTTTTAGTTTTTCTTACATTTTTTTCCGTACTCAATCTACAATTTTATATTCTAGTATTGCTAAACTAAGAAAAAAGAATAACCTTTTATTTTGGGGATAACCAACAACGTTGTCTATTGACCTCTCTAAGATCAAAGAGGCAATAAATGACAGTTCTATAGGCTGCTTCAGTTTCGATCGTCTTTCTATCAAGATACCCTTAACTAAAAACACAAAAATTCTATTGGATTCTTAGTTGAAAATCTGTATAAATTCCAAAGTTAAATATGATGAAGTGATCAGTGTTGAAAATGTTATCTTTCAAAATAGTTGACGGCATGAACCATTGTTGCCTCTTTGACCTTAGAGAGGTCAGCAAAGTTTGACGATATTAGAGAGAATAAAATTGTAGGGTATGAATACAGAAAACAAAAAGAAAAAGATTAAGAAAACATAAAAGTTGATTAATTATCTAATTGGTCAATGAGCTTTGTGTAAAGTTTTCAAGGGATCACTGAGTTTCAAAAGTTTCTCTATTACTCACTGAACTTTACAAATGCATCCATTATTGAGAATTTCAAAAGTCTCCTTATTAGTCATTGAACTTTACAAAATGTAATCACATCCATTACTTAGTGACTAATAGAGAAACTTTTATCAAGTTCAGTGAAAACGGAAAAACTTTTAAAGTTCAGTGACCCCCCTGAGGATCTATGCAAAGTTCGATGACCAACTAGGTAATTAATCATAATAACACACTATGCTCGACAAAGTAAAATTTAACAATATTAAATAAAAGTTTGAGTTGTGAATTTGTAAGGGGTGAGGTGGGCACATGCATAATGCAGGGGATTCTTGAACAATTACGCTAGATGTACAAGAATGTACATTTATCCTTACACTCCCCCTATGTGGCATAATTTAGATAGGAAAGAGAAGTTGTTTGGGAAATTAAAAGGGATATTGCTGTCATATTGCATAGTGTAAGGAAAGATGTATACAAGAGTGTACATGTAATATGATTGTTCTTGAAAAGTGAAGAATTTGTGGGCTTGGGGGCTGGAGAAAGATATATTTAATTTTTTTTTAAAAAAAGAATTATTATGCTGAAAAGAAATTGAAATAGAAACTTAGGGTGGGATATGCAATCTAATCTCGAGTAAATGAAACTACAAAGTAGAAAATTTGACCAGATCAGAGTAGAGTTAAAGATAAAATAGCCTACATTTTATTTTGTGTTCCCTTGTCATAGTTTCATGGTTAAATTCACCAATGACCACCCAATTTCATATAATGTTTCACTAGACCACCTAATCACATATACCATTTCATAAAGACCATCCAATTTATTTTCACTAATTTTAAAATGGGTAAAACGGTAATTTTGTATTATATATATAAAATCAATTTTAAAAAATAAAAGTTTTATTTTTAAATTTTAAAATAAGTTTTTATTTCATTTTACAATAAATTCTTATTTTATTTTTTTAAGTAACGTTTTTTTAATTGACTTTTTATTTTAATGGTGAAAAGAAGTTTGGTGACCATAGTGAAAAGATATAAGAAATTGGATGGTCATGATAAAATAAAATCAAATTGGATAGTTATGGTGATACTAAGTATAAAACTGAACGATCATTGATGAATTTAATTCTAGTTTCCATCATCGTACGTTAAATTAAATTCTTTGTTGACTTTTTAGAACTAGCATCATTATCATCTTCAAAATATACTACTCGAGGTTCATAACTAGCCATGAGAAATATCGTGTCCTCCATCAATATCATTACCAAGTGCATAATTTGACAAGTTCTTGAGTCCACAACTATAAATTTTCATAAAATTTAGCCACCACAAGATTTTTTTCATTTATTATTTTTATTGGTCGACTTGTTCGGTATCTGATGAATTTATTACTTTCTTTAAAAAATATGGTTAACTCTAATTTTATTTACAAGAAATTTTACGAAGATTGCATGTATATGATGTAACTGTTGCAACTAAATATGTAAAATAAAAAAGTAATTATATGTAATAAAACAGTCAAAGAAAAGAAAGTGAAAGCATAAAACTATTGGTATTTAAGGGTATTCAAATGAGCTTTAGTTTGGGATAAAAATAAAAAAGAAGAAAAATATGATTTTAGCACCTGTTTGGTACATATTAAAATTTTTATTCTCATTTTTAACTGCATATTCTTCAATAAAATAATTTTTTTCATCGTATCAATAACTTTTCCTTCATTTTCAACTACACATTTTTCATCAATCTACTATTTCAGAATACATTTTTCCAAAATAATGTGGCTCAAACACGCCCTTAGTTCGGGTTTTTTGTTTGATGTGAAGCACATAGCTTTGCTTGCGTCCTCGCTAAAAATGCTAGAGCCCTGCTATTGGACCAGGCTTAAAGCCAGGCGGCCATGGAGGGTTTTCCAAAATGCTATGCTACGTTATTTGGTCTAGCTCGAGAACTCTTCGAGTTTTATTGACGATAATTTGATACAATTATTTGGTTGAAATGAATTTGAATCAGTTCACTCAACCAAAAACATTTATGATTCTAGAGGAAAGAGTCTCCCATTGAATGAGCTGTGAATTGTGATGTAATCTAATCCTTACTCCCTTAACTACACCATTCAGCTGTGGGGGCGTCTTTCTTATCAAAAATAGTACAATCATATCTCTTTTTGCCAATCAAGAACCAAAGATAATATATATTATATTTAAACGACTGAACTAGTACTCGATGAGCCATGACAACCACCCATATTGACTTCGTCGAAATCTCGCTTGGATCCGTCCTAACTCATTGAATTCGTGGTTTGAACTAAAATTCAATTAAAATATCAAGTCAAAGTCAATAATTAATTTTTACCATAATTTCATGAGACTCACGACTTTTCAACTACACATTTCATCAATTTTTATTAAAATTTACTAAAAATCTGACTTTAATCTCTACCAAACAGGGGCTAATTTAAAGAAAGTATTGTATTTTGAAATATAGACATCGAGTATTGTATTAGTACCAGTTTAAGTCGTCTTGAAGAAATTTGAATCAAATTAAAATTTGAAGTCAAAGTTAATAATTAATTATAACCACACATTTAATCAGAATCACACATTTTATCAAAATTTACTAAAAATTTGATTTTAATCTACATCAAATAAGGAATATATAATTTCATCTACTTTAAATCTCCTCACCTTCTCAAAATTTATTACTTGATTATTCTGGCCAATTCTTGACAATATGTCACGACTTTCCAAAAGAACCATATTTTGTCTTTGTTTGGGTTTCATTTTCTTTTATTTAAATTTTATATTTCAAGAAATGAACGATAATCCTTAAATATTACTGTTCAACTATTAAGTTTGATGCGTGACAAACTAACGCAGATAGAAGCAAACACGAATAATAATATACGATTGCTCATTAAAGTTTAAAGTGTTTTACAGTGTTCGTTAAACTTTGTCCGTTTACACTCTATTCATCACCCTAAACAATGCGTTACCTTATTTGCCAACATGGGTAATGAAAAGCTCACGTGGTAAGTGACGACGGTTAAAAAAATTATAACTCAACCAAACTATTATTTCATTACTCAATCCAACTTACACTTGGTCACAATTTACTCATCAAACTTTAAAATGCTTCCCAATGCTCACTTATCTTTGAGATATTACACTTCATCCATCATTCACGTTCCCTTGCTAATATATTGTACGAAAATTCCACGTGACAAGATAAATCGTTGAAAAATTGTAAGAAAACTAAATCATCAACTCATCAAAATCACCATATATGATACGTGACTTTCACGACTCCGTAAACTTCTTTAAAACCCAATAAAGTGTCCCCTATTTCAGCCCTAAAAAACCCTAGCCTCCAATTTATTCATTTCATCCACATACGGCTAAATTGTGGAATAATACAGACCCGATTGTTGAGAAGGATGCAAGAAGATACTACTTATAAACTTTATCGCCCAATTGTACCATCCGCTTCCTATCTCTCCCATCCCAATCTTCCATTTTCTCAAACGCATATCCAACTATTTAAGAAAGAAAATATCGTCAAACATCTCTTAGTGGAAACACATTAATTGGGTAGTGAAAGTTTGACTTGTAATTTAAATTAGGGCTGGACAAAAGTCCCGAACCGAACCGGACCGAACCGAACCCGAACCGAACCGAACCGAACCGAGCGGTTCTTCATAAATTAAATACCCGAACGGGTACCCGAATTGAGAACCGAACGGTTTGGGTCGGGTCTTGGGTCTAGACCAAGAACCGAAGAACCGAATAAGACCCGAATCTAAATAATATTTTTTTATTTTTTATATTGAATAAAACTCAATTTGCTATTTAGTAGCCTGTTCAAGCCTATTTTAAAAAATTGAAACTCAATTTACCATTTATAACTTTATATAAAATTAAAACAAATTCTCAAACACTTACCATGTGCACGATCTTTTGTTGAGTTCTTCAAATTCTTCGTCATTACCGAAAGTTCGAAACCCTTATATCGTCGAAGTCTGCCCTCTACCCCAGCCGATTCAGCATAACTTTCTTTTTCAATTATGCTTGTAGAGTTTCTTACTATGGCAAGTAAAACAATTGGAATTGATGATTAAATCAAATAGTTAGTAAGTATTACCAATACTTAAAAAATATTTTATTTTAATAACTTTTAATTTATATTTCGTTTTCTTTATGTAGGCTGCTTGAAGTAAGAGAATTATTAATGTGGATCATCAATATTTTAATATTAGTATTTACTTTTTGATATTTGTGTTAATTGAATTAATTTTATTGAACATCTTGTTATTTTATTTATGTGTTTTTAAATTATGCTACGTTAATTTGTAAAAGTTACGAATGAAAATGTCATTAGTTGTATTTATGTAGTGTTGTTGTAAATGTTAAAAAATTTAATTATAGTATGGAACCGAACGGACCCGAACCGAACGGAACCGAACCCGAACGGTTCCATAATTATATTTGGACCCGACGGTTCCATTTATTAAATACCCGAAACTTTTAGAACCGAAAAAACCCGAACCGAACCGACCCACGGCCAGCCCTAATTTAAATACTACATCACTCATATAATTGATTTCATTCTCCTTCTTGTAAAAATTCATGAAAATAATTGTGTTTTTCCCAGCATTCAAGTGATCGATGTCTTGTGAAAAAGAACCGAGCTGCTGTGCCAGGTCAATAAAAGACCTGGCACAACAATGTAAGAGGGGGTGGGTGGGTGTTTTAACATTTTGGGGGGGGGGGGTTTAATGAGGTGTAAGATAATCTGTACAAAATCTGTGATCCAAAGCTTGGTAGAGTAGATAAATTCTGTGAAAAAAGTACAACAATATCTAGTTTCAAATTCCAAGATAGTATATATTATGCTATACTAAACTTAAAAGAAGCGTTGTATTTGAAAAATAAATGTCCGACATCATATTAGCACTAGTGTAAGCTACAAAATTTATATAGTGACAACTAAAAAGAGAAAAAATAAAGTAAAACAAAGCGAGCAAGTCTTTTTTAATTAAGATAGATTTACAACGAGAGAACGCACTTAATTATAAATGAGTTGAACAAACCTTTGGACCAGTCTCTAAGACCGAAATAAATTTAACAGAGACTTGGGCTTCATTCACGATCCTTATTTATATTCAATCAATTTCTTTATTAATTATTTTTTATATCAAATCACACTAAAATCAACTCTAAAAATATATTAAAACTAAAATCGATGCTTGTTGAACAGTATAACCTAAGGACATGTTCGGTAGAGATTAAAATCGGATTAAAATTGAAAAATTAGTCGTTATTGTTGATTTTTATTAAACGAATATGATCTAATAACGACTATATTTTCAATTTTAATTGACTTTTAAGCCATACCAAACCTGCACTAATAATGAAAACCTAAGGCTAAAAAGACAAGCAGTCACAATCTTAGGGGTGACCTCACACGTGTAATTTTCATTACCTGTCTCTCCCTACCACATTTATTATATCAATATATTTTAAATTAATTAAATTACTCAATAATTTAATTTCAGCTTATTAAAATCTTAAGTGCATGTTTGGCTAAGCTTATAATCTTTATTAATATATACTTACAATAGATCATTTTATTAATTCATTTTTCATAATTCAAAATTATGGCTTTGTTGAAGGATAAATATTTGTATTCTTTGTTCATTTTCACATTCATGCACAAAGTGTATCAAATATAAAGCAATTGAGATGATTTTGAAATGTAGAAAATAATGATTTTTTTACTTACAAGAAGTTACACACACACAAAAAAGAGAAAATGAAAAGTAATTTACAACTCGATCAAAAGTCAAGAAAATAATGATTTTTACGTACAAGAAGTTACGCACAAAAAAAAAAAAAAAAAAAAAAAAGTAAATTACAACTCGATCAAAAGTCGAGTACACAACTCATCCCGTCTACCAAAACATCTAGACTTAAAGATTAGAATTACTAAATTACTTAAATGATATATTTTATTTTTTTGAGTAAGAATATAAAAAACTTAAAAAAGGTTATCTTTCACCCTCACATTGAAAATAATTGCTTTTCAAATGATGGGGCAATTTATGAGTTTCCTAAGTCTTGTTTGATACAAATTCTTCGAAACTTTTTTCTTAACTCATTTTTAATAATATATTCTTTCAATAAAATAATTTTGTACCGAATCATAACGTATTATTATTTTTTAATAATACGATTCTCTGAAAATATCGAAAATCTACCCCTAATGCGCCCTTAATTTCAGCAAATCATTAGCTCTTTCACCCAATTCGAAGCAATTCCCCCTTCATAAGTAGATCAAAGGCTGATTTTTTTTAGTCCCATAAAAAATCTTTTCCATATATAATTTTTCTCGTGCCATAAATCCGTAAGGATAAAGAAAAAGAGATATCAATTATGAGTATAGAAAAGGGGGACAGTCACCAGACTCACCACCACAATGAAGATCAACCGCCGCCGCCGCAGCCACAGTATGGAACGTTTCAAGGTGTAGCCAATTACCCTCCTCAACCAGTGATCGGTTTTCCTCAGCCAGTTCCGCCCCCTGGCGCCACCGGAGCTCCTCCTCCACCATCTCAGTATTATACTCATGGTTATCAAGCTGTCCCAGGTATATAATTTAGTTACATATCCATGTATAACCCATAAACAAGAAAATATTTTTTTAGTATTTGTGAGTCAACGCCTTAGTTTCGAAGAATTAGCTGATCAAATAATTGCATAAATGGGATGTTTAGATAATTGGGGTTCTTAATATTCACTTTGAAAATCTAATCTTTACCTCATGTGTATTCAAGAAATTGAACTTGCTAATAGAATGGATTTATCAAGAATTATGACTTTTAGGTTTCCATTTGTTAAGGGGATTACTGTATCCTTTTAAACAAATGGATCGAGAGTAGCATTGTTTTTAAATCTTGCCTGATTTTTATGTTAATCGCATTTTATCGTTCGGAAACTTCAATTATGTTGGCCATAAAATTTTGGCTAGAATTTGTAGATAACCAAGATGATCTGTGTTTTGATTTAAGGAGAGGCAACCACTTCTCCCCAAAAGCTCTAGCTGATAGGAGAGGTGTAATCTAGCCCTACATTACTTGGGATTAGGCCCGGGAATCCACCACAAGCACGGGCTGAGCTAGGGGGTGGCGACTGCCACGCAACATTTTAAAATTTTGTTTTGAAAATCTTAGAAATTTCTTTTAATATATATTTTGCCTCCTCAAAAATTTCTCCCTGCAACATGAAGATCTTGGCTCCGCTACTATCCCCATGCACTATCTATATGGGCTTTTACTTCAAAGTATCCTTACAAAATAGGCAATCCCCGTGGTTGTGGTCGTTTATGCTCTGAATCATGTTTTCTTTCTTCGAATATATATATGATTTGTTTTAGGGTTGTGGAACAATATTTTTGTACTAGTCCCACTTCTACTATATGTGGAGTTAATTGATTTTCTATTTCCTATTTCTGTATATATAATTATTTGTTTACAATGAAAATTTCAATGCTAGTCCAGGTTATGCTGTTGCAGAAGGAAGACCTGTAAGGCAGCATCGCCTTCCTTGCTGTGGTATTGGCGTTGGCTGGTTCTTGTAAGCCACTGTTTCGTTTTTTTATTCTTTTCTTCTGGTCTGTTCTTGTATTGATCAATTTTGGCTAACTTATAAGTGCACACCAATTGTGGGTTGGTGCTCCTTTTTTTGTTTGTGAATCATTTGATGGATCTGTATCGCTGTGGTTCAAATAGTGGTATTAACCTTGAGGGGTTGCTCAATTGATTAGGTATTGGGCTTGCTCCCAATTGATCACCAGTTCGAGTTCCCTCAGGGCCACTGAGGTGAGTACCCGATCGTAAACCTCAGGACCCCGTGGGATTAGTCGAGTTGCGCAAGTTAGTCCGGACATCCACGGTTATCAAAAAAAAAAAAAAATAGTGGTGTCATATCTTAGCATTTGCTAGAAGCAGAGCCATTTATCGTTTTGTACTCCGTTTTAAAAATGGAGGAATTTATCTCAAGTATGAATTGCATCTAGATAATAAGATTTAAAACGAAAGTAATTATCCAGAAAAGTGAAGGCATGCACTATATGCATCCAACAAACTCAATTTTATTACAGCCCCAGTCCCAAACAAAATCATTATGTTATAGAATGCTTTTGTGGTGGATGTTACTAGGATTCTGAGCTTCCAACTTCTCTAGTGGGTATGAAGTCTTTGAGTTGGGGGCATTTATCTCTCTTTTCCCCCCTATCTTTCTTTATTTGTTGTTCTTGCTGTACTTCAACTGTACTTTTGTGTTGTAAATGCATATCTCTGAAATTTCATAAACCTGGTCTTTATAGGAAAAAAAACCTTTTCCATAATGTTACTTGCTTAGTTCCTCTATGATTTATTCTAGATGTTAGTTCCACTTTCACTAACCTAGTATGAATCTTTTTGAAGGTTTATTATTGGTTTCTTCCTTGCTGCAATCCCATGGTACGTTGCAGCATTACTTCTATTCTGCTCCAGAATTGATCCTCGCGAGAAACCTGGTTATGTTGCGAGCACTATTGCTGTAAGTACTCTATATTCTCAACTAAAACTTGTATGATGTCTATCGCAATATGCGTCTCAATGAATTGAATCACGAACAAGTTCCTCTGTTTTATGGTTTTCATATTATGTGAGTCTTGGCTTTGTTGTCCAGAAAATTCAATGCTGTTCATTTCTATGGTAAACAGTTACATTGTTTTAGCACCAAGGGAGCGCCTTGTATCAAAATAATAGCACTACGAATGTATTGAAATGAACAATTTTCCAAGAAATCACAGAAGATGCAGTAAAACTACGAGAATAACTAAGATAATAACAAGAAGAAAAGTGTTAAGCGCTTGTTTGGCAAGGCTTACAAGTGATCCCAAGCTGGCCTAACTCTATTTTATCCATACATTCTGTAGGATCTACAACTTTTACCCACTTATTTTTCATATATTTCGTAGGATACACAACTTATAAGCACTACGAAACAAGAGTCTTGATGCTCTTCGTCGTTGTATCCTAGTCCTTGATGCTCTTCTTTGTCTTTATGTATGGACTTGTTGAACTGTTTTTGTGCAGGCTATTCTGGCCACAGTTGCTATTATCTTTGGGCTTACAAATACAGACTGGTGAATTGCCTCCAAAGCGCCGTGAAGGTGTATGCGGACACAAACATCTACCGAAAGCTAGCTCGATTTCTGTTTTCGGTGTTGGCATTATGGCCTACTATGTAATTTTGTATGTAATTACTGATTTTTCTTTTTGTGGAGTACTATATCATGTCTTGCTTCAGTTATATGTCTACAGTTCTAAAACATTCTCTAACAAGTGTGACTCCTAAGCTTGGTGGAAGGTATATGCTGTTTCTGCGATAAATATTTGCGTAATGTGCAATTTTACGTTTCATTTATTCGTTTAGTCAACAAGCAAGAATACAAACTTCTGCCACCGTCATCTCGGGTTTGACAGGTGATATTTTCTTTTTTCACGAAATTCATCCAACAAAATGATCAAATCATTGATAAAATTAGGGGAAAAATTCATAAATAATGTGTATACTTTACACCAATTCAAAAATTAGGTTTATAGTTTGAAAATTCAAAAATCAGGTTTTTTTTTTTTTTTTAAATCCTAATTCTAATATAATATAATATAATTAACTCATCCCACTTGCACCACCCCTACTGTTCCAGCGACCATTCTAACCACCACTCTTCTCCGGCAACTGTTCCGACCATATTTCGACGACAGCTCCGATTCCGACGAATATTCCGGCGACCATTTTGGTCACAGATTTACAATTTAGTTAGTCACATATTATTTTTCAGTCACGAATAATAATTTTTATACGTCACATATTATTTTACGGTCACGGTTCAAAAATTTTGTAGGTCACAATTATTTCGTTGGTCACATATTTCAAATTTAGTTGGTCACATATCAAAATTTATAGGTCACATGGTCACATCTCAAAATTTATAGGTCACACGGTCACATATTTGAAAAACAGGTTGGTCACAGATTATTTTTGAGTCACATATTACTAAATTTTTAGGTCAAAGTTGAGTAATCAGTCACGGATTACCAAATATTAGTCACATACCCTCAAATACTTGGTTACATAACCAAGTAATTGGTCACATACACCAAATAGAGGTCACACACCACACCACCGTCACCAACACTACGGCGATTCTAGCAGGTGACGCTGCGATGGTGTCTGCAATCGGAACATCTACGCATTTACCACTACAACCAACATCAACAGTCAACACCAACACACCCCGACACAACACTACCATACACCTCCACTCCGCCACTACTGAAAACCACATGTCGCTCTAAACATCTTCGAGCAACACCACAGGCCACAGCACACACCCACAACATCTCCATATCCACCTACACCATTGAGAACAAAAAATACCTCAAAAACCACATCCACCACCATCCCTCAAAACCGCAGATCTACCATCAACTCGCCACGCTAGCGCAAAATGGATGGAGAAATCGCTACTGGGGAGCATCGAAATCGTTGTTGGTTTGCTGCTGGGAAGGAAAATGTCCCAGCAACGAAATCGCTGCTAGGAAAACCAGCAACGAGGGAAGGGAGGCAGCGGTCGACTATGGAGGGTAAGGAGAGGGTGAGAGAAAGTAGTGAGAAAAAATATGGATTGAAAATGAATTAGGGTTTGAAATATTAGTATTATAATATTATTTAATTCATACCTGATTTTTGATTAGATAAAACTTGTACCTAAATTTTGAATTAGGAAGTTTAAACAATTGATTTTTTGTAATTTCCACTAAAATTAGTTCCCAATTTAAATCGAAAATAAGCCCAACAAAAACACATACTAGTTCAAACATAGCCCAAGAACATAGTCTTCATGACTAAAACATTATTGATTTGTGATATTTAAAATTTTGAGAATTACGCTTTTTGTAGAAATCTTGAAAAGTATGTATGAAATTCATATAAATTATCAAGAAATATTTTATTTTATTTATTTATTGGTCTAAAATACTATTAAATTAGAAAAAAATCTTATTATGCATATGCTCGAGACTTGACCGTGTCTTGTCACACTTATTGTTTTAAAACGTTACTTTTATTATAAGGTAATTAGTACATAACGTTTATATCTTTCAAAATTATTACGCAAGATGACCATTCATATCATTTTTAGCATTTTTACCCTTAATTACATATTTGATTGCTCAAGCCGTCATTCTGTCTATTTTCTGTCAATTTTTCCGTTAGTCAACCCAAAAGATCAATTTTAAAAGGGTAGAATGATAACTTCATATTTACCATATTAAACTATTAAAATAATTAAATTTTAAGAATAATAATAATAATAAAAAAACGATTTTCTTCTTTACCACCACCACCTACAAATCAACCCTTTCCAAAATACCCTTTGACTATTCAAAGGTAGTAAACTACCAAAAATACCCCTAAATATAAGATTTACAACCAAAGTAATCATAATATGAAGAGAATAACAATTTAGTCCTAAGAAATTTATTTTAATCTTAAAATAATTATTTCTTAAAATAAATTATTTCTTTTCAAAAAACTAACCAAAACTATGACTAATAATAAGATAAAAAAGCCTAGATCTAAAAGAGGTCCATATAAAATTAAAACGATTGTAAAAAATAAAAATGAAATTGAATTTGAAAGAGAAATCGATAAAATAGGATATCAAGAACAATTATATGCTGCTCAAGAAATATTAAAATGTTTTAAAGAAAAAATTTTGCCAGAGGAATTGTTAGATCTATAATTATAAAAGATATACAAGATATAATAGATAAATTAGAGAAAAGGAAAAAGAATATTTCAAAGTATAATATACCTTTTGAATCAAATATAGATATAATAACAGATCTTGATATTATGAATTCTCAAACATTATTAGACTTTGAAGATTTAATTAAAACCCTATAAATGAGGAAACCTATTACAAATAGATTACCACAAGAATATAAGAAATTAAGGTTTAAATTAACCCTGAGATATTATATATCTATAACTAATAATAGATTAGAATTTGATAAATTAAAAGAATACATAGAATATACGACTATTTAAAGATTAATTAGATTTTAGATTTTAAGTATTATTTGATTTTTTTCGCTCTAAGTAGCCCCCAATTGATGGTATCAGAGTCATAGAGGTCATGGACATTACAATTACAAAAACAGATTAGTATTACAAAATAGAAGAAAGTAAATGAAGTAATATATTTTTAGAACATATTCCTAAGAAAATAAAAACAATAACATTAATAATAATTAAAGATTTACCTCAAGAAATAAAAGAACAAATTATAGATAACCTTATAATAGGAACATTGAAAGATGAATATATATATGAAAAAATTATTATTGAACTAGAAAAAGAAGAAATGATGTTATATTGCAAAGATTATGAGTAATAAAATTATAAAAATAAAAAATTATTACACATTAGAAACAGAAAGAGGAAGTTATATATTTTTAGAACCTATACCCAATAAGCTAAAAATAATAACACTAGGAATAATTAGAGAATTACCTATGGAAATTAAAGCACAAATATTACATAAACTAATTATAAAATCAATAAAAGAAATATATATATATATATATATATATATATATATATATATATATATATATATATATGAGAAAATAATAGAAACGTTTGAGAAAGAAGAAATCAATTTATATTATAAAGAAAAATATGAATCAAATGATTTGTAAGAATTGTTAATGGAATTAATGGAAATAAAAGAAATCTAGATAAAAAATTAGTAAGAATAAGAGAAATAAATCTACAAATACAAGATGAACTTTTAAAACCTGGAAATATAACAAACTCACAACAAAAACAAATATTAAAATTAAAACAAGAAAGGTATAAAATAAGAGCAAGTTATTACGAAAAAATGAAAGAATTAACAAATAATAATTATGTAAAGCAAAGATGTGATAAAGTTATAAAAGATTGTAAAGATACTGAATGTAGAACATATTACTTATGTCAATCAAAGAAAAGATAAATGTCAATTGGTGAGTATATAGAAGAATTAAAAACACTAATAAAAATATTAATAGCTGATGTTTAAAACATAAATAATGAAATAAAAGAAGTAAGAAATGATATTAATATTCTAAAAATTGAAGTAAGAAAAATAAAAGAAAATAGTAAAGGAAAAGAAAAAACAATAGACAAAAAACTAATAGAAAAAAAAATGTCTAGAATAGGGAAAAAATATACTGAACAAGAAAATATAAGAATAGAAGCAGGTAGTATGGATGATGAATTTAGGAAGAAGATTTTACCAAAAATAATAGAAGAAGAGGAAAAAATGGAAAAATCTAAAGAAAAAGCAATAGGAAAATTAGAAATTAAAGAAAATCAAGATGATATAGAAGATAAAGATGAATGAAGAATTAGATTTACTCATAGGAAATTTTGACCAATTAAGTTTGGAAAATTTAGATGAATATCAAGTCCTAATGAATACTGGAGGAGGACCAAATAAAGCAGAATCCTCTAATAAACAAGAAATATTAGATCCAGATGAAAGTTATGCACCTATATACATTAAACCATATAGACAATATTATGAAACAATAAGAGATAGACAACCACCAAAGGGAAACAAATACAGAAATAGATTTGAACTAAATTATGATAAACCTGTCAATCATGGAGGAGCAAAACTAGACTTAGATTGTAAAATAGATATTAAAAAAGCCTTAGAAATTTGGGCAAACTCAATGATATTATTCTTTTTATATAACAAAGATGATACATGGGAAAGTACTGAAAGAAGAATAGACTTTTTAGTAGCATCCTTTGAAGGAAATGTTAGAAAATGGTGGGATGGAATAAATAATGATACAAAAACACTAATAAAGAGAAATATACAAACAGAAATAATAAAATCAGATAAAGAAGGTATAGAAAGATTAGTAAACTATATTTCAGATGAATTCTTAGGAG